>JASUUJ010000176.1:600000-963821 GCA_030449895.1 Citrus mangshanensis | reverse complement strand
TATTTTCAGTTACGTATTGCTTTCTGAAATCCTGTCTTGAATATTAAATTGAAGAAAATTAGATCTTGAATCTCAACATCTCGAATGGGATACCTGAACGTCTCAAATCCTGTCTTGAATATTAAATTTTAAAAAAATAGATCTCGAATCTCAACTCGAATAATAAATCAGAGTGAGAAATTTTTATCAAATCTCATATCATTTAGGACGGACTCCCAAATTCCAATCGAGATTTGAGATTTGGCTATTAACAACTGGAGCCGAAGATCCCAAAAATGATATCTTGAAATTAACCAAATTCACTATAAGGTATGAACTCATTTGATTTGCACCCTTAAAAGTATTACCAGATGACACCACACAATAATATTATTAAAACAAACCAAACCACACATATCAGAGCTTAACATGTACATAAGAGCACAAAAAATAACTTCTCTCGTTATAAAGGGGAACAGAATCAGCTAGAAGCAGGGGAATCAAGTATAACAGAAAAAAAAAAGAAAAAAATGATACATTCATTTGTTCAGCAAAAAACCAATGACTATAAGGTGAGCATGAGGCATCAACCTCTAAAATTGGACAGAATCAGCTAATACCTTAAAATTCACATGCTAATACTATTTTATAATTTCTAAGTCCAAAATTTAAAATAATAGGTAGTATTTATTTCAAAACAAGCATTTATACTCAATATTTTCCTACATTCTTATTCGGATTATTATTTAGAGAATCTCAGATAATAGCAATCCAACATTCAACAGTAGATTCAGCCATAATGGTGCCTGTCAAACTTTTCTTCTAATGGAAGTGAGGCAGAATTCCCCTTAAGACAATTGTGACACTTAACATGTATTACATGGTACGACCAAACCACACACGTCACTAAGCTGGAGTTTTCAAGCACATTACAAGAATGAAGACACACGAATAGAATACACACAGTGAATCCAAAGCGGCAGTATTGCTTGTAGCAGATCATGAAAACAAAAACCCAACAATGTCACATCAATCCTGAGGACTCAATGTGTAGACAACAGAAGTGAATACTATAGAAAGGATCAAGGCAGCTTCTGGTTGAAATTGAAACTTTGCTGCACTACAGTTGACATATTTCCGCTCTGATTTCACCTCGCATGAAGTAATTTTAAGATCTGAAATTATAGTTTTTCCTGACTGTTCAACAATCAATACACAGAGGTTCTTGCTCTTCTAAAAATTATTAAGGGAAAATGGTCGGGGTCAGCATCAGGGCATGATGAACACTTCATGTACAATGTTGAGACAAAAATTGAAAGCAACACAATTAGAAAACACTTTATATTAGGAAGCTGCGTACTATCAAATATATTGAGGAGAAGAAAAAACAAATGTATGAAATTAGTTAATAATTAAAGGTTGATGATATTGCATAAAATGAAAAACTTACATCTAATTAAAATCCATGTAAAATCAAATTCCATAAGGATATACTTGATTGTCATACTCGCTTTATTCTCAAAGTCCGTAGCTTTTGTCTCAGCTCCGGCTGAGGCCACCAACACTAATTTGTTTAAGCTCTTTATGCACCAGAGCTGTTCAGAATCTTTTTCCAGTTAGCACAAGAATTTGAGAATCAAGCATTCCCAGTTTTGGCATGGCTCCAAGCCTCATAGTCCCTCCTCTAGCATGGCATTGAATTCAGGTGCACTATCTTGAGCTTTGGGAAACCATCAGACCCACAAGTCAGCTATCTACCTGAATATGAGTTTGCTTCATTTTGAGCGCAGAGAAGAAGTGGCAGCTTTTCTAGTGCAGGCATCAGGATCATCCATTTGTTCAATATTAGAGAAACTCAAGTGGATTAGACTTTGAGGAAGTAGGTATTTGGCCTGTGGAGCGATTTTGAAAACCTTGGCATCTTGCTTTCATTCACCGTCTTCAATGACTTGAGGCATCGAATCTGCAAAAGACTTGGGACGTAAGGAGCTGATAAAAATATAAATCTCCTCATATCCGGAGATTTTGAAGATTAGGTAGTCTGTTCTTCATATCTTCAGTACAGCGGCAGGATGCATGGCTGTAGTAGAGGTGAGATTTTCAGAGACGCAATATTTTCCTGGAGTGTGCGGGAAGTATGATCGAGCCAAAATTTAGATACTGAGTTTGTTCATCTTCAAAATTCATCTGCTATTTATGATTTATGTAGCTAAAGGGAATGGCTATGGTGTAGAGATTCAGAGATTTCTTAATAATGATGAACCCAGGCTTTGAGAGGGACATTCAGCTTCATATCTAAAGAAATAAAGTTTCAATTTTGGATGGAAATTGGCTGAGAACAAGAGATCCCAAGTCCATTACTCCAAAGCGATTTTCACCAGTATGGGGTCAAGGTGGTCGCTTTTTGAAGTACAACAAAAGAATACGGAATAGAGTCACAATCATCTGATAACAAAATCCTCTGTTTTAAACGTAGACATGTTTGACATTTTTAAAGCGATTTACCTTTTGATCCAGGATAGGATGAAAAGATAAATTCGCTTTGAGTATTTGCAACAATGAAGGCCAGCAACGACTCACGAATTGGGCGTACGTTGATTCTGCCTCAACGCTTCTCTTCTTTAATCAACAAGACTCTATTCATTAGTTGTTCCATGTACTTCAAAAGGTAAACAACTCTCAATGGTCTCTTAGTGGGCACTAAATCAAGCCAAATATTCTGTCGGCTTTTGAACTGGAAATGAGATAGCCGATACCAATTTCAGTGAGTGTTATTAATGCTCCACATCCCATTCTGATTATCCGGAACAATTTCTCGAATAACATCCCACACTTCAATGCTCCACATCATCAACCACAATGAATACCGGCAGTCATTAGATATTCTTGAATTTTTTTCATTTCATAATTTTATCTTTATTATACTCAACCTAGATGAAGGCATTAGAAACTTCATAACGATATCTAATATTTGGTCATCATCAGCATCATAGCTGTAAGGCTCTGGAACTAAGCGTGACAATTGAAATAATGCTTCACATCACTGCTGCTGCAAGCCTCTGCAGCAAAAGCCACCTTGTCCAACCAATGCTATCAAGATGGCCACACCACTGAAAGCTGAGGTGGTCCCTCTTTCAAAATATCTAACAACTTCTCCATTCTGTCTTCTAGACCCACCATGCCGCTATTCTTAGAAGATGAAGATGCAGGAAAATAACCAGCTTCATCTTCAATACTTTAAATCATCAATGATTCCGGAATCGATGTACTGAAGTTGTTTATCCGCTGTTTTTATATCATTGATTCTAACAAGTCCTAGCAGAGCATCACAAATGTCCTTGTTGCACCTGCTTTGACTCTTCTGTTGACTGATGCTGTTGAGAATGTGTCAATGACCTTCTCGAATTCATATGTAAAAGCAATTGATTTCCTTCCCAAGGTCTGGGTTGTCAACTTCATTCTCCTATGTTTTGCAGCAAGCCAGCACATATCATATTCATACTCCCTCAGCCAGATGTGATTTCAACCTCGGCATGAAGGTTCTGAATAGGTGTTTGAAGCATCAGGCAATGTGACTTCTTGGCCCTTCAACACCCTTCTCAGCCTCCGAAAATGGTCTGAAGTTGATGCCCATATCTCACTCATTTGAAATATTAGTGCTGGCTCCCATACCTCCTTCTCTTAGCTAATTACTCCATCCAAGAAGTTGAATCAAGATTGCTGACTCTCAAATTAGAACAGATCAAGGCAGAGCAATGCAGGAAATGAATCTTACAATACTACTTCATGTATGTTTGTAAAGGAGAATAAAGCAGGGAGAAATAGTACAACATCATCAAGTATCAGTCAAGGCCAATTTGTTTATACATCCACTCTCAAGAAAGAAAGGCGAAAGCAATAAGCTTATCTAAAAGACAAGAACAGAGTAAGCGAAAAGAGCATTATCAATTGTTAACAATTTAAGCTGTGGAAAAATGAAAGTCATGTCACCACTTACTAAAGAAGCAATAACATAGCAACTTCATAAAAGCAATGGATACAATCATTGCTATTATGTTGCAATTAACCAACTTCACAATCTGGACATGAACTCATATGATTGCAACCTTTAAATAGACTAATGGATCACATGACACATTGTCTTATAAATGGACCCAAACATAATTGTGATAATTTTTCAGTACACTTGATAGATTGAGATTGTCAACACAAAAGATGAACGGTGATGATTGACATGTAGTTTTCAAGTATTTAGAGTATGGCAGCTGAGATAAATTAGAACTCTACATGACCATCCTGAAGAACTTTTCCTCAAATGAATCTTTTGAGTTGGAATTTAGACACATTCACTATCTAAGTATCTTAGAAGCAGTGGAGAACACATATGACAAGGTTGAAGTAACTAATTTTATGAGCAGGAACTGAAATGATTTTGGCATGAGATTACAACAGGTAATTAACATATGCTTTCTCTAGGCAGCATCATTAGAAGTGTTCATCAAGTCAACCGTCTTCAGGAGAAAAAATGAAGCAAGGGCAATAAAAGGAAATTAGTTGATGCTAGTGATTCCTGAGTGTAGCAGCAGAAATGAACTAAATTGTAGACTTGCTGTTGTCATGTGGAGCTCACCCTGTCCCTTTGTCCTTGTCCCTCTTCTTACACAGATGAATTTGAGGCCGATGATATTTCTGTGAATAAAGAAAATGATAATAGGAAATGGAACCATTGGGCAAATGTTGAGTGTAACCTTTAGTTGACAATGTGAGTTCACCTTTATGTACTATTTAATTTTCCATTTGTTCTTGAAACATATATATGCAAACTTTAGAACATCAACGGAAAAACTTGGACAAAGTTTCCATTGCCATTTGTCCAATGGTTCCACTTCCATTGTCGTTCTCTTTATTCACATAAACACATCAACATCATTACATGTCTTTTCTTCTCATACTTCTTCAAATTCACCTTCTCTCTTCTTATCTTATTTTCAACCGTTAACAGAAAAAACGCAGTAGTAATTAGGATTTAAAGTGATAAACTCAATTAAGGCATGCATACAAATTTCCAAGACCCCCCAAACCAAAAAAAAAAACCCCATATTGCCAACAATTACAGTAATTTTAAATTTGAATTAATTGAATATGTAGGTAATAAGAACTTTCAATCTCAATCGAATTTTTTTTCTCCTGAGCTTATCAATGTTTCGGTTATCTCCATCTCAAAAATCAACCACTAAATTGGATATGCAATTTAAGTAGGGCTTGAAATTGGTCTAATTAAATAAACTTTGGAAACAAATAAAAGTAATTAGTGGAAATGTTGATTAACTTACCTCAGGAATTTTCCTGAAGAACGAAACTCGCTACTAGGTTTCCGTTCAAAATAAAAATTTAAATCAGCTTCAGGTTTTAACTTGGTGGGACACGTACCATTTAAATCATTTCAAAGATTATTTAAAATAATTTAAATTTTCAATTTAAAGTAAATAAAATTTTAAACAATTAATCAGTAGATCTTTCTTGTAATTAGTAAATTTCATGGGAAAAATAATATAAATTTTTTGAGATATCCTTATCATAGATGTATTTTAATTATTTATTAAAGTTTAATTAGTCAATTGCTTAATTTTGATATATGTTAAGAAATCGTTAAAAATAATGTGAATTTTATGATTTAATTTTAAGTAGAGATAGGTTTACAAATTTGAGCGGTGGGAATATCACCACCCTATATTCAATTATAAAACAAAAACAGAATCTCTCTTTATATAAGCCAAAGAGATTTCGGTGTGATTTCTGACATCATGCGGTATTATAATTGATTGTAAAAACATGTGTATCATATGATTTTGTAGTGAATCACTTAGAAATCCATATTTAGACTTTTGCATTTAAAGCTTTGATATATAGAAATTCTCAAGTGTCGATATGCAAATTTTGTGTAAATTACGCTATGGCAACATATAATGTTAAGTATATGCACTCGAGAATCTCTCTCTCCCTATATATATATATATATATTAAATTATTTTTAAAAAATACGTGTGAAATTTGACTTCGATCTTAGAATTCAGCGACACATAAAAAAAAAAGCTATTTAAATTATTACAATCTAAAGTGTAATGGGAGTCTAGATATGTATAATTTTAGAGTACAAATAAAAGGTCTGGCAAACATTTATTAAGATGTATATATAGCTAGTACATATGATTCTATTAAATCCTGAAAATCATGTATCTCAAGAATTTCGTAAATATATAGTTTAATTCAGCCTTGGGCAAAAAAAAAAAAAAAAGAAACTCATATATATAATATATGGACTTAGCATTTCAATTTAAAATAATTAAAATTCAAAGCAGGAATTGAAGTTTGAACTCTTTTAAAGGTAGTGAGGTGCAAAGATCAGGTGTTTATTTTCTTTTCCTCACCATGATTGGCTGGGTGGTTAGGTAAATAAAGCTCTTATTATTGATCAAAGGCTCCATGGAGTCACACCACTAGCATCTTCATTCATGTGATATAAGACCTGTGAATCTGGGTTATGCCAAGAGTGTGGCAAGTATGATGTTCATTGTTGATATAAGCAACCTCATGACTGAATTTGTTTCTTTTGGGAATTCTGATGCAGTCTAAGCTCAAGCGTCATTACAGACCGAAGCTTTATATGCTAACAACCCAAGAAACACGGTTAGGATACAGGTGGGGTCAGCGTAGACCTACTGAGTTCTTAAGTTAAGTATGTATAAGAAAAGGTAAGCGAGAGGAGGTGAAAGTGAAAATTAAGAATTTTTTCGGTAGAGAAAACTAAAAATATTGTCGGGAATCCACAAGACTTTTAGATAGGTGACTTATAAAATTTTGGTTCATTTTCTAACCCTTTCGGTTGCCCTTTTCATTTAAATAGGCCCTTGGTAGGTGGTGGATTCTGGCTAGCTTACACCCACTTTGTTGGCAGTTGCGCGTGGTAGTGATTGGAAGCGGTTTTAAATGGATAAGTGGCACACAACTTTCCTAGAAACTAGGCACGTTATCTGTTGATAACTACATGTATTTAATTCTGGGTCGAAGACGAATAAATTTCGAGGTCATATTTCTTCGCCAGTCGGGCCAGGGTGAATTTCCTGGTCAGCTCATATAGGCTTAAGGTTGTATTAAATAAAATTCATTCAGCATAATCTCGAATCATCTTGTAAACCAAAGAAATTTGCAAAATAGGCTCGAGTTGTACTTACGAAGTTAGCCTGGCAATGATGAGTTACGAGTAGATTGAGGTTGACTATATTTAAATATTACTAGAAAAATCCAACTTGAACAATATTGACTCTTTCACAGGAGTTATCGGGGAAAATCCCAACACGAACACCGATCTCACAGTTTTGACATCGGAAGTATTTTCGGTTTGAAACTAATGAATGAAAAATACAAAAATTCTTCTGGCTTAAGACACGGTCCATAGTTTTGATGCGAGAAGATATTACTTGGTATTGGAAACTAAAACAATGAAAAGCCAATTATGGTCTCGGTGAGCAGGGTAATGTAAAGTAGAATAAGGATAGTGTTGTGTTAAAATAGGCAAAAAGTAAGAATTTGGCAAGAATAATAATAAAATAAAGAAAAAGAAAGAAAAAATAAAAGAGAAAAAAGTAAATAAATAAAGAAGACAGAGACCATGGAGAAAAAGCATAAGCACATTGACTTAAAGGTAAATTGAAAACATACATTTGTCTTTATGATATCTTTTGGCTTCTGTTAGTTTGGGCTTCGTTTAGTCGCCCCTATACGTCAACATTTTTCACAATAAAGGCAAATATTGAGCTACTGTCACGGGCCATAATCGTGTACACACAGATATCTTTGTAGCTTATACGCTAGTGTTGATGATGGTTGTCTTGATTGTTGAGGCGTGCTTAGGGAATGTGTGTGTGGGGAATACAATGGCCACCAGACTGCTTTGGAGTTCGAGGAGAAGTAGGCAGTTGAGTTTGGGAGCTTGTCGCTAGTGAGGAGCTTGCGTTGAGGGTCTAGGAAAATCTGGCCTTATAGCTGGTTAGGAAGGCGAAAGCGTTCTGCAAGCGAGGCCCAAGGCGAGCGAAGCCTTAGGTCAGCGTTAATGCGAAACCATTTGGAAACTACTCTTGTAGTATGGGATGCGCGGGAGTCTGTGCTTGAACTCGAAACCTCTCGTCCGTGACATCACTGGCATCACACAATTTTGGGCAAATTGAGCAACGTGCTGCGAGTCGTGTCCAGACTTCTGTTAGTGAGTACCTCATGGCATACGTCTTATTTCGTGTACTTTTTTTTTAATAAATGCATCATATATGCGTGTGGTAAGAGCAACGCCTTTTTTTATAAATAGAACTCGCCCTCTGCTTTTTGTTTTTGTCTAACTCAGCTTCTTAACTACTCTTTGTTGCGTTCTCTACTCTTTATTTCTTTTTTATTTTTGCATTCTCCTACTCTCTTTGTTATTATCGAGGCTTAGGAACTTCTTATTTCTTGTGTTTTCTCTTTTTTTTTTTTTTAAACTATATAATTAATGTTGCATTTTATTAATGTAGAACGTCTTTGAATGATGTTACTATTGTTGACCATCGGCAAAAGCTGGAATCCATTACGCTAAAGGAGATCCGGTGGTTGTCTCATCAGCGCATTTGCTTATTAACGTGTTTATCTTGTGTTGGATGTGATGTTGACAATGAAAGTTGCTTGTAATTTGTTGTTTACATGCAGGTGTTAATATTGGTAAAATGAGGTTTTGTTAAATGTAACATTGGGCAATAACGGAATTAAGGGTAGAAATGGAGTCACTTTTGTGGCGGTCCTCAAAATGCGAATAAGGAGTTGTTGGATGGGCTCGGTGATATTGCACGGTGTGTGGGAGATGATAATGAGAATTTAGGAAGATAATATAGAATTAAATTGTATTATGGCTGAAAATAAGCCTAAGAAAATAAGCACAAAGGAAATGAAAGGTGAATGAGAATCGAGTTGGCACAATTTGAAGATGAGGGAGATGAATATGAAGAATACATATCGATAGACTATACTTTGATACAACAAAGAAAGAGAATGAAGAGTCGAGGAAGGAATATCTTATTCTAGACTGCCATATTACACTTATTGGCGAAGATGAGGTGGCAAGCAAATTGGGTAATGGAGAGACCGCGATTTATCTGGAAATTTTTTTAACTTGTTTCGTGTCGCTCATTAACCTTACTTGCTCGAATGTCGCTGAGAGTGGGTTTGAGTCAGTGGCCAACTTGACCGAATGTCGGAGTGGTTTGGGGGTGGTATGTACGTTGTATGGGTTGAGGCGGAGCGTACAAATAAAAGCCAGAAAGCCAAGTGTTTTGAGCGTTTACTCACTTATATTTTTGTAATGAGCATGGGATCAATCACAAAGGATGGTACTATTTTATGTCAAAATCAAAGAGTAGAAGAATAGTACTTGACTTTCCAAGCTCATGTAGAGGTTGGAAAAACAAGTATTTCGTGGTGGGTGGAAATTAAGGTAGGATGTAAAGCTGACCAAGGGTTGGTTTAAAGTTCCCATTTTAGTAGAGAGATGTAATTCAAGTTTTGTTCAGGTTGAGGTCGAAATAAGGATACAATCTAACACATGTATTTACTGCAATGACTTGGAAGAAGAAAGTTGATATAAATGACAAGCTGAGTGCTAGAGTTGAGAAAGGATTGCAAATGCGTGAAACATGTCTATCGCAGACGTACCCTCAGCAAATTGTAAAAGCCTTGATCGAGGAGATATCGGATGAGGAAGGTGAACCACATAGTAAGAAACCATGGCAGACATCACAGAAAAACAAAGCTGATGAAAAAAAGAAAAATAGCTCATTTGCTTGGCCAGTTTTGCAACATGCCTTGCAGCAAAGTGGACCGAGCTAGCGATTCTCGCTCCTTGCGCATTTTACCACCACCCCTTCCTTGATATGTCAGAAAGGAAGTTTGAAAGCAATGACATCATAGAGTCAAAGTGAGGAAGAACAAAGGACTTACTACCCATGGTGAACTTAGGTGCCGATTTGTGACCAGGATACCCTCAAGAATTTTTCCTACTTGTTACCTACTCATGCTCTTGAAGCGCTTTGCTCAAAACCAAGCGAGGTGGATATTAATTCACAATCTTTATTTTTTATGTTTATACTTTCATCTTAACCGTCATGCTTTCTTTCCCAGAATCCTTGATCATGGACAAGCATATCGAGATGTTTGCAAAGTCATTCAAAGGCCATGCAAAAATAGAAGAACTTTGCACTTTGATGAAAGCCAACCTCACGAACGAAAAGAGCGCGAAAGAACGAGCGAGATCGGCTCAGCGTGACCTCAATGCTCGCAACGATGAAATACTCACTTGGCGTAAGACTTGGTAGCAAAAAAGAAATCTAATGCGGGCGAGACTCCCAAGATTGCCGATCTTAGCTAACATGAGTTGGAAAAAGTTAAGTTTTGATGTCGATCAACGCACTGAGAAAAGGCAACCGGCGGATGTCATTCAGAACATGCATCGAATTATTCCAAGAGAAACACCGGACATGGACTTTCAATTGGATGTTGGACTTATGTGAGCAAAGAAAGGCTAAGAAGAAGTCATCGAGTACGGATCAAGAAGCGAATCGAGTTCTTGGTGATGAGATTAGAGTTGAAAGTAGACATCTTTAACTAGTAGAAGTTGTTGTTGAAGACGAAGAGAATGCTTTCTAAGTAGATTTGAAAAGTTGCTATAAAAGTGCTTGCCTTTTAGTGTTACGAATTGATAACTCTTTGTTGAGCTTTCATTTTGTTTTGGTATTCGGATAATCGTTACGTAGCCCGGACGCCTAATTTTTAACAAAGCTAATGCCGACCCAACAAGATCAAGATGTTTAGGCTATTCGAATTGTAACTAGCTCGGAAAGTCGAGCCTTAAGTAAGCTTGCCAATGTGACCTTATTATAGATTCTTACAAAGTTAAAATGTCAACCTCCATCAGTAGGCTTCTTACAAATATAAAGTTAATCGAAATAACTGTAGAATCAAAAAAACTAAAGCTGTCGACCCATGAGCTTACAAAGCGAAAGTGTCAACCCTCACCATGGATCAAACTAAAATGTCGAGGCCTCAACCGTAGCCTTACAAATCTAAAGTGTCAACCTCAATCGTAGACCTCGCAAAACTAAAGCTGTTGACCCAATCATTAGAGCTACATGAACTCAAAAGTGTCAACCTTCGACTATAAATCTTACTAAGCTAAAATGGCGACCTCAATCGTAGGGCCTTACAAATCTAAAGTATGGAGCATTTATAGATCCTAGTAAACTAAAATGTCAACCATAGAGCCTGCCACAAAGCAAGTGTCGACCTCAACCGTAGGCTTTACAAAACTAAAATGTCGGACCTTAGTTTTTGTAGATCCTACCACGAACTAAATGTCGCCAGCCCTGAAGGTAGGCTTTTACAAACTAAAATGTCGACCTCGAAATGTAGAGCTCACAAAGCAAAAGTGTCAACCTCGACCGTATTACAATCTTACTAAGCTAAAATGTCGACTCCCAACCGTAGGCACCCCTTACAAATCTGAAAGTGTCGAGCCTCGGGTTTTAGATCCTACCAAGCTAAAATGTCAAGCCTCAACTGTAATGCTCACAAAGCAAGTGTCACCTCAATGTGAGGCTTTACAAAACTAAAATGTCGACCTCAAATGTAGAGCTCACAAAGCAAGTGTCGATTTCAACCGTAGGCTTTACAAAAGCTAGAAGGCCTCAACCGTAGAGCTTACAAAGCAGAGTGTCGAATTCTCAACCGTAGGCTTTACAAAACTAAAATGTCGGAGCCTGTAGAGCTCACAACACAAAAGTGTCGACCTCAATTGTAGACCTCACTGAAACTAAATTGTTTAATTTCCCTCAACCATAGGCCTTACAAATCTAAAGTTGAATAGGCACTTAATAAATTTAAAATTGTAGAACTTAAATGTTAGTTATGGCCAACCTCAACGAGTTGAAAATTGTAAAACTTAAATGTTATGGCTATGGTCGAACCTCAATAAGTTTTCACATTGGACCTCAACAAGGCCAAAATGTTGATATCAATCTCGATAAGCTTTGATAAATTTTTCATGTTTCGCTCAACAAGGCCTAAATGTCGAAACTCAATCTCAATAAGATTTGATAAAAAAAAAAATTTCACATTGGACCTCAATAAGGCCCGAATATACCGATCTCAATCTCAATAGATTGGATAAATTTTTCACATTGGACCTCAATAAGGTCAAAATGTCTATCTTAATCACAATAAGATTGGATAAATTTTTCACATCTGGCCTCGACAAGTGCCCGAATGTCAATCTCAATCTCGATAAGATTTGATAAAAAATTTTACGTTAGACCTCACATAAGGCCCAAATATGCCTATCTCAACTAAGCCCAGGTCAAGTAGGTAAGAAATAGAGTTGCATCTAAATAACCTCATTGATATTAATATAGTAAAATTACGAATGAACACATAACGAATTGAAATAACAAAGAAACAAACTATCATAACATATTTAAAGAAAACAAAACAAACAAGAACATAAATAAGATTGGCCCTCTTGATAGTATTTTCCTGTGCTCTGCATTCCATGCCTTGCCAGCGACCGCCATTCGGATAACCTAACTTATATACGCCATTACCAAATGAGTGTAGTACTTTTGTATCGTCCTTCCCGCTTGGCCTCGTAACTCCCATTGGCTTTTGTTGATTGATTGACTGCGGAGCACCAAGTCCCTTCCCGAAATTGTCGTAGCTCTTTGGACATTCTTGTTGTAGAACTTAGCCACTTTTTATTGGTAAATTGTTGCTCGACTCTTGCAGCCTTTCTTCTCATTAAACAAATCTAAATCCAACAACATATGTTCCTTGTTCTTGTCTTATCATAATATTTTGTGTGGTGTGTCTCCATGCCAACCTCAGGCTGGGATTATCGCCTCATGTTCGAAAGCAAGCAGAATGAGTCTTCCCCTGAAGTCTTCACGATCGTTCTTTCCACAAGCCCCACGGTACTCGAAGCTCATCCACCCAAGCTCCCTTTTCTCACCCAACCTTTCAACAATTGCTTTATAGTTTTGTTCGCACGCTTCCACTTGTCCTGCTTGCCTTCATGGATTAGATGAGCTAAATCGAAGTTCGTATCAAGCACGACCACAAAACTTCTTGAAATTCTCATTATTGAATCGGGTTCCATTATCGGTGATAATAGCTATGGTAGCCATATTTGCAAATCACATTCCTCCATATGAAATATGCGCTTCTCGTTATCTTTTATAAGTTCAACTTCAATCCACTTTGTAAAATAATCAAATGGCTACCACCGCAGTATTTCATTTGGCCACTCTCGGTTGGCATTGGTCCGATAAGATCCACCCTCATTGTGCAAATGGCCAAGTGCTCCCATTGTCATCATGTTTTCGGTGGTTGTCTTACAATTACTGAAATAACTTCCGCATTCATCACATCTCCAGGAACTAACTCTTGTGCATCTTTATGCATGGTCGGCCAAAAATAACCATACCTTATTATTTTATGGGCCAATGCCCTACCTCCGCCATTTGTGATTTCCACAAATTCCTCATGCATACCTCTCATCACATAGTTGGCATCAGCCCAAACATCGCAGATAAGGTAAAGTGTAACTTCTGCTTATAAAGTACACCTTCGATAATGAGTACCGCTTTGCACCACAACCTTCTTACCCGCTTTATCTTGAGGTTGTTCCCCAAATTCAATATACCTCATGCGATAGTAAAGCACTATCCGGCTTCTTCTCATCTTTTACCATACAAACTTTCATTTTAGAATCAGTTATATATGGCTTTGAAACTGACTCCAATGGGAATTCCTCGTGGGAACTTTGGGCATTCTATAACTGCCAGTCTTGCTATATAATCTGCTCGGTAATTCTTTTCCCTCGGAACTTGCTCCATTGTAGTGTAATCAAAACTAGCCCATAACTACAGTGCTTTGCTCAGATACTTGGACATGTTCTCATTTTTGGCTTGAAATGTCCCATTTAGGTAGTTCACTACCAGTTGAGAGTCACTCTTCACCTTCAAATGCCGAACTCCCAATGCTCTTGCTAATTTTAACCAAATGACAGAGCTTCATATTAGCTTCATTGTTTATAAGATGGAATTCATACTTGAGAGCGTAGTATACTTCTTCCGATCGGACGAACAAGAAAAATTCCCCCCTCGACTCCTTTTCTGGCGGCTCCATCTACATTAAGCTCCCATACATCATTCTTTTTCTCTGCCTCTTTAATCTCCTGCTCGGCATCCATCTCTTCACTCCCTTCACTGCAATCATTAATGAAGTTGACTAGAGCTTGTGCTTTAATTGCTGACCTCGATCGGTAATTGATGTCGAATTCACTTAGTTCTACCGACCACTTAACTAGTCTTCTTAAAATGTCCGATTTGTGCAAAATTTGTCTCGAAAGGTTGATTAGTGACTACCACGATCTCATGAGCTTGAAAATATGGCATCGACTTTCTTGTTAAAGCCATCGCCCACTTTTCGCGCCAGGATATCTTACTTCTACCCCGTAAGAGATCTGTCATGTAAGATACAGTCATTGTACTTCATCTTCTTCTTTTACTACGACTAAGTTAGTTGAATAATTTAAGACCACCCAGTAGATCAAGAGAACATCACCCACTAAGGGCTTAGCCAAAGTGGGTACGTTGGCTAAATACGCCTTTAATTGTTGAAATGTTGTCTCACATTCTTCCGACCACCTGATCTTTTCCTTTCTTCATAATTCAAAAACGAATGGCATTTATCGATGATTTCAAATGAACCTACTCGGCGCGGTAACTTTTCGATTAAGCTCGAACATCTTTAAGATCCTTGACATCTTGAGGATGACCTCTACTTTTTCGATTAGCTTCTATCCCCCTTTGACTAACTAAGAAGCCCAAAATTTCCCCACTCTAAAGGCACTTTTCCTAATCAACTTATCCGATTCTTTCATAGTACTTCAAACGTCTCACACAAATCGTTGTATGTTCGATCGGCTGCACTTGGTTATCATGTCATCTACATATACCATGCGTTTTACCAATTAAGGGCTTGAAAAGCGTTTACCAACCTTTGATAAGTAGCTCCGGTATTTTTAATCGAACGGCATCACATGGTAACAATACAATCCTTGGTTGGTCTGAGCATCTTTTCTTCATCTGCGTGGATATACGAATCGGTTGTATCTTGAGAATGCATCCATAAAACTCATCAAGCCATGCCCCCATTGTTGAATCCACAAACTAATCAATCTTTGTGAGAGGAAACTATCTTTAGGACAAGTTTTGTTGAGGTCGATAAAGTCCCACACATCCTTTGTTTTCCATTAAGCCTTTTAACCATTACCACACTCGAAACCCATTACGGATAGTTCACTTCCTTATGAATCCCACTTTTAATAATTTATCTACCTCATCATGGATGGCCGCATACCTTTCACGGTTGAACACTCTTCTTTTTCTCGCTTCATTTGGCTTTTGTTTTTTATTTATGGCCACTAGTGACACATGAGTTCAAATTATTCCTCGGCATATCTTCATGTCTCCAAGCAAATATGTCATTATACTACACCAATAAATTAAGCTCATTGAAAATGTCATCCGTTATCTTTGTTCCCACTCTTACTACTATGCTCGGATCATCCCAACTTCGGCACTTGTTTCATTTCTTCATTAGGTGTCGTTTGTTGGCTTAACCTATTTTCATACTCGTGGATCGATACTTGTGATCGTATGGATTCTCTCGCACTTGTAGTGTAAATGTGACTTTGAGCCACTTGTTGTTAGCCCCTCATCACCTAACTCTACCTTGAACTCTAAACTTCACACATTGCATGAGTTGAGCTTATTGTTCCTATTATTGAACGGTCTGCCAAAATAACTTGCAGTAAAAGGGCTCATCAACTACCAACCATGTCACCATCATTGTCTTTTGTAGTGGGCTGGACCTTATTGTCAGTGGCAAGTCAATCAACCTAAGTGGAATAAGCTCAGCTCTACCAAACCCCTTTAGCGATGTTCTGACGGGATCAAGACTGAGGTCTCCTATTTGTAGATCGTCCAAAGTTTGCTTAAACAAAATGTCTACTGAGCTTCCCCACCTAGCTCGATTCAATTCTCGCCCGCCAAGACAACCTTCATTACAAACGCATCCTCATGTGAATGTACCGCTTCCTCGTCCTCGTTCGTGAACATGATCGGCACCTTTTGAACCCGCTGCTTCTTTGGTGCCGGAACATTAAAATTCACCTCGAAACTTTTTAATGAATATCTGCTATAATTTCTCCTCGAGCGGTTTGAGTCTCCTGCTAAGGTCGGCCCTCCCATAATCATCATCACTACATTATCTCTAATGTCTCCTCTTTTCCCAACTCATCTTTGTTCATCCACATAATACTTTAGATATTGATTTTATACTTGTTATTCAATCTGTTCATTCAAGTCTATGAATTATACAATTCAATGTTAGGTCAACTTGTGATTATCAAAATAATTGTGGTGAACATTTTCAACTAAACCCCTGATCGGCTTTGGCGGTGTTAGTAACCCTATCTTTTATTACGGCATATATTTCGCTCCTTTCTGCTCGTGTTCGGTGGTGTGTATCTTCCACTATGTTCTAATAAATTCACCCACAGTCTCGATCTCTCCTATTTACAAGTGGTGGCAACTTATTGTATTCTCTTACTTGGTTCTCGTTGGTTCCTCCGTAATTATTTCCTCCTCTCGGCCCCTTCCTACTAATGAGATTTCTCTTCTTTCACAATTTCCTTCCCATTTCAGACTCGGTTGTCTATAATTAAACAACCCTTTGTCGTAATGACGCTTATCATCCGTGTTCATCCTCGAGCTATACCCAAAGTTATCTCCTCTCCTTCTCAGGTCCCCCTTCTCACCGGACCCCCTGTCTGCATTTCCATTCTCTTTTTTTCTTCTTCTGCATCTTCAATTTTCATATCAATTTTTCCCGGTCATACACCTCGGTATATGTTGTTATCCTCTTACTATATAAGTTATTCCACAATCGGTTGTTTCAACCCTTCTTATCCTCTGAGCATCCGGATGATCAATAGCCCCTAGATCGGTAACCTCCTTATGATACCTGGTTACAAAACTCCTCAAACTTTCAAATTCTCGTTGGACCAATTTTTTCAATCTGCTCGTATCTTGCTCTGGTATGCACGAACCTCTAAAACGCACTGAAAAGCTCACACACATAACTCCTTGAAATTTCCTATGCTTCTTTAATCTCCAGTATCACTCCCGTGCTTGTCCTTCTAAGGTTAAAGGAAAAACACATACCTTTGAAAATTATTCAAACCTTGGATCTCGGTCATCTCATTAAACTTTCTATGTGATGATTCGAGTAAGTTTTCCTTCATACACCAAGGTGGAACCACATACTTGGATGGCAAAGTTACCGCCATCACTTCACGTGGGGACTCGTCATCAAGTAACAACCTTCCTACCACTTTCTTTTCCTTTGTTTTCCTCTAATGCCTCTAAAGTTTTTGAAATTATAACATTGCTCAAGTTCATTTTTGCTGGGGCTCTCTTTCTTCCTCTCTCTTTCTTTATTCAAGTCATTGATTCTCCATCTTAACCCATTCACTTGTTCTCCTACACTTTTATTCTCTTGTCGCACCCCAACCTCGTGGTAGTCCCATTCCGCTCGCTATTCACTACCAAGCTCTTCCCTCTCTCGCGCTCCACTACTCTTTGGGTCACTAGCTCGACCTTGAGCCCCCGACTTGGGCATCAACCCCCGATCATCTCCTCAAATTTTTCCATGTGCCTCTCAATCCCTTCTCTCCATCTCTTATCTGCCCGGCATTCATTTCTCCGCCACCGCGCAAGGTCCTATCTCCGTCATTATCATCCATCGTTGTTTCGTAATCCAATAGCCTCCTCCTTCTAAATCTTCAAACATATGGCTTTTCTGCCGTTCCCAGATGGCGCCAAGATGTTGATGCGAAACGACCTCACAATGTGAATTTATTTTCTTTTAGGGAATTACGTGAATCCAAGCTCAAACGTCTTGTCCAACTTTATATACGACAACCAGAAAACATGCGGTTAAGATACGATGGAGTCGGCATAGACCCTTCGATGCTTAAGTAAGAAATTGTGTATAAGAAAAAGGTAAACGAGAAGGGAGAATTGTGAAAAGTGAAAATTAAGGAATTTTTTCGGTAGAGAAAACTAAAAATCTTGTCGGGAATCCTAAGACTTTTAGAGAGGCAACTTATATAGAATTTTTGGTTCATTTTTCTAACCCTCTTGCCCTTTTTTAAATAGGCCCTTTCGTGGTGGTTACCACCTTTAACTTCTGCCCACTTTCTTCAGCAGTTGCACGTGGTCATCAGTTGGAGACGGTTTAAATGGATCGTGGCACACAACTTTCCGAGAAACTAGGCCACGTTATCTCCACTGATAGCTTTCTACGTCAAGCTAATTCTCGAGTCGGACAAATAAATTTCGAGGTCGGATTTCTTCACTTTCAAATCGGACCATTGAATTTCCTAGTCGCTCATATAGGCTTAAGGTTGTATTCTTAAATCATGTCATTTACATAAATCTCAGGTCGTACTTGTAAATTAGGCCGCCAACATAGGCTCCAGGTTGTACTTACGAGGTTAGCTCACGACAATGAGTTCTGTAGATTGGGGTCACTATATTTCTAAACATTACTAGAAAAATCCAACCCGAACAATGTTGACTCTTTCTAGAGGTTATCAGAAAAATCCAACCCAAACATTCATAAATAATCAATCTAAACCTGCTGGTTTTGATCCAATTTCTTCGATGGTTTTACTTGTTTGTTTTAGAGCTAAGTACAAGATCATCCATTGATCTTGTCTCCATTGGTCTTGATTTGATCTTGAGGTTTCATTTGATCTATGAAACCTTAGATTGTCTTTCCTTCTCTGTTTAACCTTCTTTGTTTCATCGATGAATCCCGATGGCTATACAGAATCGTCTTTCCTCTACTGCAAGCAGGGGCTTCGGGCGACTGCAAGGAACTGGGATGATGGTACGTGTTCAAGCGTTCAAATTTGCAGAGAAGGAATTGAGCAAGTGTTGACTGTGCCTCCAGCTCTTCTCGTTTTTGCTCCAACAAAGCCTCCGTGACTAGTTGTTCCAAGAACTTCTCAGCAGTTGACTCATTATTGTTTGGACTGAAACCTTCAGCTACCCACAATTGATATAGTTGCTTGTTTGATATCTCTAAATAAAAACGAAAGACAGACGTGTAGAGAAAATAAAGTTTCAAGAAAAAAGGTAATGTGAAATGGTATTAAATCCTCTTATAATTTAAACTTATCTGGGTTTTGAAGAATCTTCTGATATATGTGTATTTTTATTTATATACAGTCAAGATTTATTCATTATTTTATGTCATATAATAACACATAATTACATAATTGTAGTATAGAATCCTAAAATGTGGAATATGCGAACATTTGATACCCACTAGAGATATGCCAAGTATGTAGCCAATTCTTTTCTGATGACACAATTCCATGGTAGAAGATGAGAAAAGGCCGTCAGTAACTTTTAGTGGTACTCCTGCAGGCACTAAATTAAGCCCAATGTTCTCTCCATTTTTCAGTTGGAACGATGTGAGCAAGTCTATTTGAGAGAGCTAACAGTCTAATTCAATAATGGGCTGAAGATCTTTTTCTAATTCTCCATCAGTTTTGATCTGTTTCAGCATTTGATCGCAGCATAATCCAAGCTGTGTTGTTTCCACAGGCACTCAGCAAAGAAGTAACGATTTCGTATCTCTGCGTGAAGGTTTTGAATATGTTGTTTAGCAGCCTCGGGCAACGTGACTCCTTCCCTTCCCGTCTCATCACGCGGTAGTCCTAGCATGCAAAGTAATTAAAAGACATCATGATTAAAAAAAAAAAATCTTTAGATCTCTTGATGAATAATGATAGAGGAGCAGCTATCTTGTATAAATAAATTGATGTGATATGAAAAGATTAATTATATAAAAATAACTTTAGTTGTTGATGAAACTCATCTCCGATTGATACACTATGAGTGATATCTAATTCTCTAACTAATCCAGCAGTAAGTTGCTATTCAAAAAATTGAATCAAGATTGGTGACCAATCATTAAAGGAATGGAAAGAAAATTTTTATAAAATGCAAATTAATTAATGTTTAGCTTTTAGGAAAGGAGTTTAGTGCAACTTGGAAAGATTCTATCTAGAAACCATCATTTTACCAATTAATCTGTTTGTCAATGCATTTCTAAATGGAAGATAGTTGGTCCTGGAAAATGAGCCAAATTGTGCTTGTACTCAAAATAACATTTGCTAAATGCTAATGTAATTGCTACCGAAACGCTAGCTTTCATTTTTTTTTCTTTCCTTTTATCTGATTTTTCATCATATGAAACGTGAGAGTGAAATCAAAACTTGTGAATAAGATTCAAACATGTACATATAGTGGATCTAACAAAATAATGAAATGGAATTATTTTTTCGATAATTCAAATAATAAAGCACCTATTTTTTCTTAGAATAATCACAAACTTCAATATGCCGATGATATATATCTTATTGAGATTAAAAACAACACAAGCAACCTAAAGGAATAGAAAAAAGGATGTTGAATTTTATTCAAAGTGGGTATTAATGGATGAATGATTTTGGTAGAATTGAAGTTTTTTTTTTTTTTTTTATGCAAAGGCTATAAGGATCATTTTTAATGCAAACGGGGATTTCTCTGCTGCAAAAGAGGGCTTTGGTATGATTGTAAGGAATTGAGAGTGAGGAGCACATCCTGCGTGCCATCAATTTCTTTGCACTACAGGCACCCTCTGCATGCTGTGGAGGGAAAAATGTGAAAACCATTAGCATGCTGTGGGGCTGCTAATCAATCAATAGAGAAAGAATTCAGTCATCAATTCTAACAAAGCTTCCAAAACGTGCAGCACTATAGATTAAATCTTCCACTTTCAGAACTTTACTCGTTAAACTTCTGCTCCAAATCACCAAGGATTAGTGCTGGTTTTCGATTTTACAAGGGCTGTTGGACAACCCAAATTGACTAGGGCTTAATCTCCATATATCTGAAGACTATGAAGATTAGGCAATATGCCCCAGTTTCTTTTTGTTGTGTTTAATCCTCTAACAGTACCAAGATCAAACACCTTAGACCATCTTTGATTTGATGTATGAAGACTCATTCTCAGAAATCCAAACTAGAAATTGAATCAAAGTTACCAGGATGTAGAGCTTGTTACAGAGAACAAGAATATACAATATACAATTCTTCGGTGCACAGAATGCACAATTACAAATGTGCGCAGCCTCATGTCCATCCATTGTATAAGAAAATAAAGTTGCTTATAAGCTTTTGGCATTGATCCTAACACTTTCTATTTCAACTCTCTCTCTCTCTCTCTCTCTCTCCATAGCTTTGATGAGATCTGAGAAGATGGCCCATCAACCAGCCTTATAAACTACGATAAAGGCTATCTCTAACAATCCTAGAATTTTCCTGTACTCTTTTACCTAACCCCAACTCACTTTTGACCAGCACTCTCACCCTTATGATGACCGACACGTCGGTGAAATTCCAAAAACCGAACAACAATGTCGTTCTGCCAGTGTTGACATGATGAGATGAGATCACAGCACAAATACTTTTCTTCTAACTGAAGTACTAAGCTTGAAGTTGAACTGTACCGCTACTTAAAAACTAGAGGAAGAAATAAAATAAAAATAAAAACAATAACATATATCAATTTGAATGTTGACAAATTGAATACACACCAGTGAAACTGAAAATAGAAAGTAAAACAATTAATCAGACTTTTGTTCAATATATTAATCCGAACATGACATTATTACTTTTAGCATGCAAATCCTTGAAAACGAAGAAACCAAACAACGTGTAGACAACCCAGCAGAAGTGAACACTGAAAGGATGAAGGCTCGATTCTGGTTGAAATTGAAACTTTGGCTGCAGTGCAGTTAAGATAGTTTCTGCTCTGCTTTTACCTACACATACAACTAATTGAAGATCGCATCATACAGTTTTTAATGGATGGTGTCAGCATCAGGAACTGTGGCAGACACTTCAAGTTTATGTTGAGACAAAAATTAGAAGCAATCACAATTAGTAGAAAACACTTTATAGTATGATTATAGTTTAGGCACTGCGTACTATCAAATCTATTGTAGAGAAGAAAACATTTATATGAAATTAGATCAATAATTAAAGGTTGAAGTTATCGGGGAAGAAGAAAAACTTACATCAAATTCAATAGGGGCTAATCAAATTCCGTAAGGAAATAGTTGAATGCCGCACTGTTCCTTATCCTCAAATTCTGTAGCTTTTGCCTCAGCTCCGGCTGAGGCCACCAGCAATCGAACTTGTTTAAGCTCTTTATGCACCAGAGCTGTTCAGGCATCTTTTTCAAGTAAGCACAAGGGTTGATAATCAAGCATTCTAGTTTTGGCATGGCTCCAATCCCCATAGTCCACTCCTCTAGCCATAGCATTGATTTCAGGTGCAATACCTTGAGATTTCGAAAACCATCAGAGCCACAATTCAGCTTCCTACCTGAATACGAATTTTGCTTCAGTTTGAGCACTTGAAGAAGCGGCAGCTTTTCTAGTGCCGGCATGGGATCATCCATTACGTCAGTATTAGAAAAACTCAAGTGGGTTAGACTATGAGGAAATAGGTATTCAGCAAGGACGATTTTGGAGAGCCGTGGCATCTTGCTTTCATTCGCCAGCTTCAATGACTCGAGACAGCTCAATCTGCAGAGACTTTTAGACAACAAAGATTGATTATAACTTAAATCTCCCCGAATCCGGAGATTTCGAAGATTAGGTAGTCTGCCCAATATATCTTCAGTACAGCAGCAAGGATGCAAGGCTGAAATGAAATTGAGATTTTCCAGAGAGCCGCAATATTTTCCTGGATGCGCAGGAAGTGTGATTGACCCAAAATTTAGATGCCTGAGTTTGTTCATCTTCCAAAATTCATCTGCTGTATGATCTATATAGCTAAAGGGCATGTCTAGGGTGTAAAGGTTCAGAAGATTGCTTAATAATGATGAAGGTAGGATTTTGAGGGAAGGGATATTCAACTTTAAATATTTCAAAAGAAATAAATTTTCAATTCCGGAGGGATATTGGATGAGAACAAGAGATCCCAAGTCCAATACTCTGAGAAATTCCAACATTAGACAAATTATCCCCCAATGTTTTGGGTCAAGGTGGTCGCTTTTTGAAGTGAAGTACAACAAAGAATGCATGTGTGAGTCATAATCATCTAAGTGAACAAAACCACTCTGTTTTTCAAAAACGCTGATCCGTTTAACATTCTTTTGTGATTTACCTTTTGAATCCATGAACGAGAGAAAGATAAATTCCGCCTCAAAAGCCATTGTTAACAACACAGGACGGCAACGACCACGAACAGAGCATGTGTTGATTGTGCCTCCAGCTCTTCTCTTCCTTGCATCAACAAAGCCTCTATTGATTAGTTGCTCTAAGTACTTCTCAGCAGTTGCCTCACTGTTGTCTGGAATCAAACCCTCAGCTATCCACAACTGATATAACTGCCTGGTGGATATCTCTAGGTGTGCGGGAAACACAGATAAGTAGAGAAAACAAGGTTTCAAGTGAAAAGGTAGCTTGCAAGATATGACGATTAGACGCCCCATGGGTCCCTCGATTGCTTCCTCTATATTTTGTTCTAATGAGATGCTTCCATGATATAAGATGAGGAAAGGCCATCCTTGGTAAGTAACTCTCAATGGTCCTCCAGTGGGCACTATATCAAGGCGAACGTTCTCTCCATTTTCGAACTGAAATGAGGTGACCATCTCAATTAGAGTGAGTGTTATTAGCACTCTACTTCCATTCTGATTATCCGGAAGGATTTCTCGAATAGCATCCAATAAATTTGTGCTCCACACATCATCAATCACAATCAAATACCGCTTAGTCATTAGATATTCACCAAGAATAATTTTTTTCATTTCATAATCTTTATCCTTTATTTTACTCAACATAGAAAAAGGCAATAGAATCACAGTAACGATATCTAATATTTGGTCAGGGTCAGAGCAGTAAGGCGCTGGAATCCAAGTGAGATAATCAAAATAATGCTTCACATAACTGCCGTTGTAAGCCTCCGCAGTGAAAGCCGTCTTGTCCAACCCAATGCTATCAAGTATGGCCACCACTGAAAGCTGAGTTGGTCCCTCGATCAATAGATCTAACAACTCCTCCATTCTATCATCTAGACCCACCGTGTCCCTATTCTTAAAAGCTAAGGATGCAGGAAAGTTACTGGCTTGAGCTTTAATTGATTTGAGCTCGTTAATGATTCTGGAATCGATGTGCTCAAGCTGTTGCATCCGTTGTTTTATATCAATGATTTTGCTCTGGAGTCCTTGCAGAGCATCACAAATGTCCTCTCTGCACCCACTTTGACTCTTCTGTTGAGTGATGCTGCTGATGAACGTGTCAATGACCTTTTCAGATTCATACGTAAAGCAATTGATTTCATCCATAACGGTCCGAAGGTCTGGGTTGTCATTTTCATCTTCTGCTATTTTTTGCAGCAGAAGCCAGGACATATCATATTCAAAGTCCCTCAGCCAAGAAGTAACTACTTCAATCTCGGCATGAAGGTTCTGAATAGGTTGTTTTGCAGCATCAGGCAACGCGACTTCTTCACCTGCTAACACCCTTCTCAGCCTCTCCGAAAATAGTCTGAAGTTGGTGTCCATATCTCCTCTGTCACTACCTTGTTGTTCTAGCATGCAAAGTAACAAATGATTAAAAGAGACCATGATTTAAAAAAAATAAATAAATTAAACAAATTAAACTGTTTGTCAATGCAATTGTAAATGGAATAAAAGAAAGTTGGTCCTAGAAATGAGCCAGGTTCTGCATGTAGTCAAAATAATGTAACTGCTACCAGAAGCTAGATTTCGATCTTTTTATTTTATTTTTAATCTGACTTGTCAACATATGAAACGAGTGAGCAAAAACATAGGTTGTAAATAAGAATCAAACACAGATATATAGTGCATCTAACATTCATCAGATGAAAATAATAAAATAGAGTTATTTTGTGGATAATTCAAATAATAAAGTACCTTTTTTTTTTCTTAAAGTGATCACAAACTTCAAAATCCCAACGATATATATCTTATTTTGATTAAAAGCAACACAACCAAATTATTACATAGAAAGAATAAGGAAAAAGGATGCTGAATTTTATTCAAATTGGGTATTGATAGATGGATGATTTTGATAGCGTTGAAAATGATCATGCATGTGAAAGAAAAATAAGGTAAGAGAAAAATAGAAGATCAAGATCATTTAAACTTTACTTGTAAGTAAAGGAAACTATCTTGGTTCAAGAAAAGAAAGAGATACGAAACTCACAAAATGGAAAAGGAGAAAGGTTAAACAAAGACTTAGTTCAAAGAAAAGAACATGATGCTGATGTCCTGTAATCTTTTTTTTTTTTAATTAATTTTCATTTCTTCTTCAAATTTTTGTTTTTCCAATCCAAAGATCAACGCAATATACATTTGCTAACTGGAAAAACTGTCTTTTTGTCTCAAAATAAAATGACAATATATCATGATTACAAGATGTCATGGACATTCTTAAGATAACAAAATCAATAAACTCAACATTATGTTACTGGCTAAAGAGTGAAGAAACCATAAGAATCCAATGACAACCAAAGCAGAAGGATCAATTTTAATACAAAAGGGAATTCCTCTGCTGCAAACGAGGGCTTTGATGTGATTGTAAGGAATTGAGAGTGAGCAGCAGCACATCCTCTCGCCATTAACTTCATTGCACTGCATTACAAGGCAAATGTGAAAATTACAGCTGCTCTTTATTCTCTTAGTGCAATTGGGCCGCTAATCAACCAATAGAGAAAGAGCTAAATTTTCAATATTAAATCTTAAATCTTTATTCGCTACAACTAAATTTTAAATCTTCCACTTTCAGAACTTTACTCGTTAAATCTCCTCTTCAATTCTACCTAGTCCTTACTGGATCCTTAATGTCACCAAGGATTAGTGATGGTTTTTTATTTTACAAGGGCTGCTGGACAACCCAGATTGACGAGGGCTAAAATCTCCATATATTTGGAGGCTATGTAGATTAGACAATATGCCCCAGTTTTTTTTTTTTTGTTGTGTTTAATCCTCTGTTAGTACCAAGATCACACACCTAAGACCCTCTTTGACGTATCAAGAACCATTCCCAGAAACCCAAACTCAAAATTGAATCAAAGTGCCTACATCCACTGAAGAACAAGGACCATTTCACAATGATTCCAAGAATATACAACTTTTTCTCTTTAACTCTCTCTCTTTCTATGGCTTTGATGAGACCTGTGAAGATGACCCAACAACCATTTCACAATCAGTTTTAAGATGATAAGATGTGATCACAGCACAAACATTTTTCGTCTAACTGAAGTAATGAGATTGAACTGCACCACTACTAAAAAACTAGAAAAAAGATAAAATAAAATAAAAAACAATAACATATATGCAACTTGAATGTTGACAAATTGAATACACACCGGTGAATGTGAAATAGAAAGTAAAACAATCAATCAAACTTTTGTACAAAATATTAATCCGAATATGACATAATCCTTGAAAACAAAGAAACCAAACAATTTCAGTGAAGACTGGATTCTTATTGAAATTGAAACTTTGGCTGCAGTACAGTTAAGATATTTTCCGCTCTGCTTTGACCTACACATACAAGTAATTGAATATCTTATTTTTCAGTTTTTCTTGATTATTTCAACAACCAATACATAAGGGTTCTGCCTCTTCTATAAATAAGGGATTAATGATTAGTGTCAGTATCAGGGAATGTGATGGACACTTCCAAGTCTTTGTTGAGACAAAAATTAGAAGCAACAACAATTAGAATGTCGAAAACACTTTATGTTATCGTTATTATTTAGGCTGCTGCGTACTATCGAATCAATCATAGAGAATAGATGTTTACATGAAATTAGATAAATAATAAGAGGTTGAAGTTATTGGATAAAAACGAAAAAAATTACATCAAATTCGATCCACGCTAATCAAATTCCATATGGATATAGCTGAATGCCATACTGCTCCTTATCCTCGAATTCCCGTAGCTGTTGTCTCAGCTCCAGCTCAGGCCACCACAACTCCAATTTGTTTAAGCTCTTTAGGCACCAAAGCTGTTCAGGAATCCTTTTCAAGTGAGCACAAGGGTTGATGATCAAGCATTCTAGTTTCGGCATGGCTGTAATCTCCATAGTCCATTCCTCTAGCCATAGCATTGATTTAAGGTGCAGCACCTTGAGTTTTGGAAAGCCATCAGAGCTGCATGCCAGCTTTCTACCTGAATACGAGTTTTGCTTCAGTTTGAGCGCCTGAAGAACCGGCAGCTTTTCTAGTGCTGGCATGGGATCATCCATTAGCTCAATATTCAAAAAACTCAAGTGGGTTAGACTTGGAGGAAATTGGTATTCAGCAAGGATGATATTGGATCACCGCGGCATCTTGCTTTCATTCGCCAACTTCAATGACTCGAGGCAGCTCAATCTAAGAAGACTTTTGGACAACAAAGATTGATAATAACTTAAATCAATGGCTGCCCTAACACCAAAGCTTCAATCAATGGCTCTGCTACCACTGTTAGGAAATTGAGTTTCCTCCCAAGATCACTCCAAGCAATTTGTCAAGCAACAAATTAACAGAAAAATTTAAACGGAGAATACACCAGTCACACAACGCAATATTTACGTGGAAAACTCCAAATCCGGAAAAAAACCACGGCCGTTGTCAAAAGACAACCAGAGAAAAAAATATTCATTATGTGGAAAATTATTACAACTACACTCTCAGAAATAATTTCTCTCACCCAAGCCCCAAATACATGATCCCGAAAAATATTCTTTAACAAAACAAACCCATAATACCCATATTGAGGAGCCAAATACTCCTACAATACATCTACATGCTTAAGAATATTTCTCTCCCATTGGAAGCTCTCAATTATTCTCTTGCATTCACCAATTGAATGCTCTCAATTGGATACAAAAGTGAGGAGGAGCACCCTTCTATTTATAGGCAAAAACTTGCGTAATTATGCCCACCAATTTTGATCAAAATTGGTTGCTTAGCCATCAAATTTGATCAACAAATTTTGGTCAACAAATTTGGTGGTTAAGCCACCAAATTTGAAGCCACCTTTCTTTTTTTTTTAATCAATTTTCAACAATTCATTGATGCATTTAATGCATAATAGTCGCTATTGTTAGAGATTTTCTTTTCAAGCGCTCTACAGACTACAACAGAATATGTTATAGTTTGAATCGTTAGATGATCATTCCAATAGGGCTAAAGGTGTGCATGGATCAGATTCGGATAGATGTGATTCGATATGATTTGGATTTGGATGTTGCCATATATATCCGATTGGATAAAATTTGTGCATCCGATGGATTGGATCCACTTTAATTTAAACAATTCGATTGGATTGCACTACTATATTTATATAGGAAAATGCTTAACGTCGGGAAGGCTGAGAGAACCCTGAGAGAAACGGCAGTTTGTGCTACCGTTTAGCACGTGTTCTCTTAGCCCCACCCCCACTTTACTTTAAGCATTTCCTCTTTTGGTTTTTATATTATTTTATCTCTCTTCTTTTTTTTCTTCTTTTATCTTCTTCTTCTTCTCTTTTTTCTTTCTCTCTCTTTTGCAATTTCTTCGTTACTTCTCTCCATCATCAATTTCATCTTCATCATCAACAACATCATCATCACAATTATCTTCTTTTTCCTCCTGTTAGTTTTGTTTCTTCTTCTCCATCAACATCAAAATTTGGTTTCATCTTCTTGTATAATTAAAGGCCAAGCACCCCTTTGACTTGGAATCAAAAAATCGAAATCAATACAGGTGTTGTTCTTCATTTTTTTGGGTTTTTTAGAACAAAAAATAGGGGAAACACACTTGGAATAATGGAGAGACCGGACGAAGTGACGAACCGGACTGGTGGTGTCTGTCGTGATGAGCTGAAGAGAAAGAGGTGGCTGTCGGTAACGATGCCGTTGATGAGAGAGAGTGCCGATGAAATTGAGGAGAGGGAGAAGATACGGTAGTTTCTGGTGCTAGAGAGATGAGTTGACTGCAGCAAAAGGCTGACTGCAGCAAATGTTAAGTTAAAAATAAAAGAGAAAGTAACGTGGGGTTGGGGCCAAGAGAACATGCGTGAAACGGCAGCACAAGTTGCCGTTTCTCTTAGGGTTCTCTCAGTCTTCCCGACGTTTAGTACTACTCATATATATATATATATATTTTATTAATCTAACAGTTTTTGTGTGCTCATCAGTCCAAGCAACAGGCTTATTTTTTAACCTATCATGCAAAGGTTTGGATAACCTACTGATGTTAGGGCAAAAATCAAGAACATAGTTCAAACTTCCTAAAAATCTTTGTAATTGGGTTTTATCAAGGATTTTGTCTGGAAATTTATCAGCAAAAGCAAGTGATCGCTCGATAGGAGTAATGGTTCCTTTGGAAATATTATAGATTGGTGTCATTGCATCAGTATTGAGAACTTTGATACATCTTTTAATGCTTTTCTACCAGATCCTACCAATAGGATCTGTAAAATAAAAAAAAATCTTTGTTTAAAACTTGTGTTTTAAACAATTGGGGTTCTGTTCCTCCGATAACAACGCTACGTACCATATCAAGTTTAAAATTTGACCAACCACGTTCCAAAGCAACTGCATTTAATTATAAAATTAAATGAGATTAAGATTGCTTTAGAAATCTCTGTTAGGAAGTTTGAACTATAGATTTATTTTGAAATAGGATCGAAGGATGGATGTGTTTTCAAAATAAATCTATATTGATTGCTTTAATAAAACAATTTGAAACGCGGTTGTTTCCTTTTAGTAACTAACTTTACCAGATCTAGATTAAGATTGCTTTAGAAATTAAATGCAGTTGCTTTGGAACGTGGTTGGTCAAATTTTAAACTTGATATGGTACGTAGCGTTGTTATCTGAGGAATCGCTCCGGCTTAACTATTTTAAAGCCGATCTTTAATAGCGCTTTGGACCAGTAGCCCGCATCCTCGAGTGTCCAGCTGATATACCAAATCAATTTTGTTTTACCAAATATAGATTAAGTTCTTTAAACGCGGTTGTTCAAATTTTAATGCTTTTTTACCAGATCTTTGTTAAAATACTTTAGCAAGCCTAGCAACAACCATACATCTAAAGGCTTGGGTACAAACACAGTACCAGATCCGGTTCCCGGAAATAGTGCTCTGAAGGAATGGAGGGAGAAGAGAAGATTTACAACTGAGGATCGAGATCCGGTCTCTTTGCCTCAGAGGAACGTACAGTTTTTATGGCAGATCTGATACGGATCAGTCTGCAATGCATGCGTAAAATTAAAATGCTTTAAATTAAAATTGCGGAAATTTAAAGTACAGAAATTTAAACATGCATACAATACTTTAAATTGCTTTAAATTAAATTACAATGCTTTTTAAAATAAAACTAAAAATGAAATACTTACATTGATTGTTTTTTTTCTTTGTAGAGAAGAAAGGGAAATTAATCTGAAGACAGGAAAATTTTTCCTTTGTCTTCCGATTCCTGATTCCTATTCCCAGAGAGAGAGAGAGAGAGAGAATTCTAGAGAGAAGGAAGAGAAGAAGTGAGAGAGAGAGAGGAGAATAAAAAAAATCTGAGGAGTCTTTAGTTATCCTTCAGATTATAAACATAGAACTTTGAACTGTAGACTGCACAGTAATCTTTGGAAATTGGCACTGTATACTGTAGCGGGATTGCAGTGTACAGTAATCTCTGGAACTCTGCACTGTAGACTGTTGCTTTGTACGTATGAAATACAGAATACAAAATACGGGTGAAGAGACATGTGCGCTCTCACTTGTGTCCAGAGGACCACCCGAGGAACAAAAATAGGGAATTTTTTTTTTAAGTAAATAATCAAATAATTATTTACAATGCTTTACAGGAGAGAAATTTGAAATTCCACATCCATACCCATGGAAGAAAGAAATTGGTATAAAAACAGAGAAATGGGGAAAACCTTTTCTCTGAATCAGATGGGGTATAATGGGTTTTAAAAAGGGTTAGGCAATGGTTGGCATTTGGAGTTAGGATCTGCGGTGTTGGACCAAAATAATTCCACCATTGTTGGAACCAGTTTGGAAGGCTTTGGACGGTTATTTTTGAGTTAAAGAAGAATAACCATGAGTGAGACTTTTTTGGGTTTTGTAAGAAAAATGTATTGAACCAGGCTTGTTGGTAATCCCAATAGGAATAAACCAAACAGTGTGGTAAACGCATTTGAAAATTTGGAGGGAAAGATTTGAATTTATGGAGTTGGTCACCCCACTGGTTTGGACTCAAAACTTTTAAAATTGTGGCCGTGGAGTAGGCTGGTTCTGAATGGGTTTCACTGAGAAAGAAATGTTTGAATTTTACAGACTCAGTGGCTTCTAAAATGCTTTGATAATAAGGCTGGGGTTTTGTTAAATCCCATGGTTTGAAAAACCAGCCTTTAGGGAAAAACTTTGAAATTGCTTGGAAAGGATCAGTATGGTAAAATCCATCTTCCATAGTTAAAACATTTTGAAAATGGGTTTTATCAAACCAATCGGAAGTTTTCTTTGAAGGTGTTGGCTGGGAAAGAACAATCTGGGAAGATGAACTTTCGCCAGAAAGGACAACAGTTTGGCTTTGGGAAGAAGGTTTTGAGATTTCTTTAGAAATTGATTCTTCTTCTTCAGGGATTTGAGAAAGGGCTTTAGATTTTGAAATGCCTTGTAAGGCAAGCATAAGTTCAGGGGACTTTGTAATGAATTCCATCCACTCTTTTACTTGTTGTTCAGAAGAGATGGATTTATATTGGGTTCCCTGTTCTTCCTCAACCATTTCAATCCAGGATTTAATTGGCATGGCTGAAGATAGTAACTTTTCTTTAGAAGGGGTAGACTGGGGTTCTTTGGAGGTTAATTGGGAGTCAGAGTCTTTGGCAATGCCTTTACCTTTGTCTCTTCTTGTTTTCGGCGGCATTATCTGTTTTGAAGAAATTCTCGAGTTAGAAAATCAGGAACAGAATTTGTATCACCTTTAATATATTCAATATCAAAATCAAAAACACTTAAAATAGCTTGCCATCTTGCAAAAATTTATTTTGATGCAATGTTTTGAACATCTTTCTCTAAAACATGTTTTGCAGCTTTGCAATCAATTCTAAGTAAAAATTTTTGATTTAATAAATCACTTTGGAATTTTGAGATGCATAAGACTATGGAAAGAATTTCTTTTTTGATAGTTGAATAATTCTTTTGACATTCATTCCAATGTGCAGAAACATATTGAACTATTTGTTCTCTATCATTATCTTTTTGCTTTAAAATGCCCCCATAACCCAAATCAGATGCATCAGTCTCAACTATTTTAGGTAATGCAGGATTTGCAAGATATAAACAAGGAATGCTTTTGACAGAATCCTTTATTAATCTAACAGTTTTTGTGTGCTCATCAGTCCAAGCAACAGGCTTCTTTTTTAACCTATCATGCAAAGGTTTGGATAACCTACTGATGTTAGGGCAAAAATCAAGAACATAGTTCAAACTTCCTAAAAATCTTTGTAATTGGGTTTTATCAAGGATTTTGTCAGGAAATTTATCAGCAAAAGCAAGTGAACGCTCGATAAGAGTAATGGTTCCTTTGGAAATATGATGACCTAGAAACCTGATCTTTGTTTGAAAAAGAGAAACTTTAGTACTAGAAATGGCCAATCCAGCTTTTCTGGTGGCAAAATAAAAAGTCTTTAAATGTTTGAAATGTTGGTCGATGGTTTGAGAGAAAATTAAAACATCATCAATATAAACAAAGTAAAATTCAGAATAGGGGTTATAAATGTCGTTCATTATCCTTTGAAATTCTGATGGTGCATTTTTCAAACCAAATGGCATGACTGTCCATTCGTATTGGCCAAATGGAACAGTAAAAGCAGTTTTGTAACGGTCTTTTGGATGAATTTGAATTTGCCAAAAACCCGATTTCATTTCAAATTTTGAAAATATGAAAGCAGAATGTAATTTTTGAAGCAAATCCTTTTTATTAGGTATTGGGTACCTAATCCATTTTAAAGCTTTATTCAAAGGTTTGTAATTTATAACTAGTCTAGATATGCCTCTCTCAATTTCAGAATTTTTATTAACATAAAAAGCGGCACAAGACCATGGGGATCTGGATTTTACAATGAGTCCTTTGGACTCTAAATCTTTAATTTCACTTTTACAATGCCGTTCTAAATCCATATTCATTTGGATTGGACGAGCTTTAGTGGGAATTTGTCTTTCATCAAAAGAATTTTCATAAGGCAAATCTACCAAGTGTTGTTTTCGATTCCAAAAAGCAGAAGGTAGATCAGCACAAATTTCTTTTTCAATAAGAGATTTAAAGTCAGAAATCTTTCTTTTAATAAAATTACTTTGTAAATGGTCTTCAATTCTTTTTAAACTCAAATCCTTTTGTAAAAACATTAAATCATTTTGTCTTGATTTAATAAGATTATTAATTTGGTTTTGATGAATAGAGCAAGCTTTAACAATATTTAAATTCCTTGTTTTTGGCTTTTCAATAAATAGGAAAACGATTTTTTTATCTTTTACTTTAAAAGATATACTATCATAATTGACAGTATACGGGGTTATAAGATTTATAAAGGGAGTTCCTAAGATTACAGCATGGTGAATGTCATTTGTAAGAATAAAAGAAGTTCTAAATTCAAAACCATTGTTGTGAATAGAAGCTTCAACTTTGGAATCAACTTTCAATTTTGAATTGTTGGCGGCAGAAAGCCTTTCTTTTGTTTTTTCATGAAATCTTTTCGGAACAATATCTTGTCTGATGCAATTCAAATCTGCACCGGTGTCAAAAAGGGCAATGGCATCAATAGCAAAATCATTCGAAAAAATTAAAGTGGCTTTGATTAAATATTTTCTAGTAGTGACTAGCTTTAGGGCAAACAGAAAATCATTTGGAATAGATTCAATATTATCAATGCTTTGTTCAATATTATCATCATTATGAGTTGACTCATTATCTGAACTATCCTGTAAATGCTTTTGTAAAAGAAGTTGGATAGTTTCAGAATCACTTTTTTGCTTTTCTTTTAAATCCTTGATTTCAGATTTAATATCCTTAATCTCCTTTTGGAGGTCTTGGATATTAGGAATTGATTTTTTGGTTTTCTTTTTATCCAAAATCTCAGTAAGATCATAAGAATTCTTTTTTACAATTGGGACTTTAGAAGTCTCAACTTTGTTGAAATCCATGGTTTTTAAAAGTTTTTCAAGATATTCTTTTTGAAGATTTGGATCAGAAATATGCTTTACGAGTTCAAGAAAAGTTTCTTGATCTTTAGTCAAAACATTGATTTTCTTTAAGTAAGAATCTGATTCAGAATTACTACTGTTAGATACAGAGGTATCTGAATCAATTAGCTCATCGACCTGAAAGGGGTCACTATCTCCCGACATGGAAGACTCATAGTCCGAAGACTCATAGTCCGAAGACTCTATCATAAGAGGGGCAATTTTAGAAAGGACGTCATCATTAAGGCCAAGCTCATGAAGTTTCTTGTTCATTCTGCAATATTTTACAGTATGGCCTTTCATACCACATCTATGACAAATGGCTTCTTTGTAATTGAAAGGAGTTTTTGGTTTGGCTTTAAACTCTTTCTTTTTAGGGAATTTAGGCTTTCTATAAGGCCTTGAGGGTTTCTTATAAAAAGATTCCCTAGGTTCAGGAAAGGGTTTCCTAAAGTTTTTAGATTTGTAATGTTTTTTGTAAGGTCTCGAAGAACACTTACCATTACAATCTTTGGAGGTAGAAGTTTTAAAGGGGTCATAATTGAATTGTTTACAGAAACTACCAAGTTCTCGCTTAGACTGTCTAAGCTCCTGTTTTAGTCGTTTCTGTAACTTCAAGTCTTGACAAATCTTTAAACCTTCCTTATTGACAAAGCTGACAAGTTCACCATAGGTAAGCTTATCATAAGGAATACGGTTGTCATGAAGGGCTTTGATGGAATTCCTAACCTTTTCACTTAGAAGGGTAGGACGATGTTCTACAGATCGGAGGATCCATGGTTAAAACCTATGGTCTATTTCTGGTTTGGTCAAAATGGCTACAGGTATGGAATTACAGCCCTAAGCGGAATCCTTATCCTAAAACGGGACTTACAACCAGTAAAAATTCACCACAAAAATAAAACTTCAAAATAAAACACAAGTTTTAAACACGAAAACTCTTTACTATAAAATCATGCTTTATTTAAACGCGTGATCAGAATACTTTAAAGCAATCAACATGAAGTTTTAAACACGAAGACTCTTTACTATAAAATCATGCTTTATCTTCCTGATAATGTGTTTTAATAATACTTTAAAGCAATTTAAAGTATTATTAAAACACAAGTTTTATTTTGACCAAACCAGAAATAGATGTATGGCTCATGTTTAAATTTCTGTCAGCCTTAGGGCTGTAATTCCATACCTGTAGCCAATTGAAATCCATGCCAATTAAATCCGCGTTTCAAAATACCAGAAGAAATAGACCATAGGTTTTAACCATGGATCCTCCGATCTGTAGAACATCGTCCTTTTCTAGCTCTTCTTCCGGGAAGACTAGTGATTCAAAGCATGTTGTGAGTTCAGAAGAATTCATTATTGAGAACTTTGATAAAGCAATTGATTGTTGGGAACTTCCAAAAATTTCCAAAGAAAAGATTTATAAAACAAAAAAGCTTGATTTTTTGAAAAATGATTATGTTATAAAGACTGAAGAACGAGATATAATTCTTTCAGAGCCATTTGAAACAATTCATTTGTTTTCAGAAAAATCTTTTAAGAAATTAAAAGAAAAGAATTTTAATTATGTCCATATCGGGTTAATTCAAGTTGGTATAAAACCCTTAACCAAAGAAGGCTTGGATACTTATCTCATTCAAGAGATGGTCGATTCATCTCTTTTGATGATTCATTGCTAAGTAGCATTGAATCTAGTCTATGTAAAGGTCCAATCTCTTTTGATTGTTATCCAAATATAACAATTTCGCTTAAAGACAAAAATATTTTGAAAAGCATGATTTTACAAATTAAAACTCATAATTATAATATGATTAAAGGTTCTGTCCCAGTAGCCTTAATTTTTAAAATTTCCTATAAGGCTATGGTTTCTGCATTTAGTACGCAACATAAATTCCAGTCAAAAAGAGATGAAACTCTTCTCTTGCAGACTGACTTATCCAGAGCAAACACTGTCATTCCAAAGCCAATCCAATGGAAAGATGTTAATCTTCCTGAGGAATGGGTCCTTGAAGGAGCCGCTCCACCAACGATTCCGAAACAACTTGAGCCAAATACAGAGTTGCAAAATGTGACTCAGTATTCTGATGGTAGAGTCAAACTATCTTTCAGAAGATCTAACTCAACCAGATTTTCTGATAAAGAGTCGTGCTCAAGCATTCCTTCATTAGAAAGAAAATTTACAAAAATCCCTTCTGTTATAAATCTCCCTTATCAACCAATAAAGAGTCAACCAAGGTTTTCCACCTCGGATGTACCCAGTTCTTCAATACGTTCTGTTGACTATACCACTAATGTTCCACACCCAATCTATACTAGTAGTCAACAGGACGAAAAGGAACCTTCTCCTCCAACCTCTCCAACGTTTTCTGCTGTCACAGAAAATGTAATTGGTGTCATTATAAAAACATTTGAGTTAGATAAAAATCTTCTTCATAATGATTTTTATTCTGAATCCAACAAAGAAAAAAGACTTTGGTTTTTCAAACATTTTTTAAATAAAAGAAAAGAAATCCAACAAATCTATTATGAATTTGTGAATCTTCACCAGGTTCATATATTGTTTTTTGATTGGTTCGAAATATATTCTTCTGAGAACAACATAGATTATCCTTTCAAAGAGTCGAATCCTATTACTGTTAGGAAGAAGATTCCTGAGTGGAAACTTTCTAATAGTGATAGAACCATAGAGTCTGATCACCCACCTTTGCGGAGTATAACTGTTGATCATGGTGACCCTCCTGTCCAAATTAGAGCTTCACCTTACAAAATCCCCAAACTCAATGATTCTGAGGCGAATTTAAGTAGTATTATCCAACAGAATAATTTATGTAATACTAACTTAAATACTATCGGAAAACAGTTGACTAGGATAGAGAACCAATTCCAGAAGTCAACCATTTCTGTTTCCTCTACTTCAACTGTTCCATCAAAATCGGATTCTGACAAAAAGCTTAAGGAACCTATTTTCAAACCCTTCCAGGTTTCGAAAACTAGCCAAAAGCTTGTTCAAGAGTCAAAATCAGATTTTGCTAAAGCCATTAGAGAACAACTAGATAGGATAGAAGCTGCTTCGTCCTCTTCTAGTAAAGTTCAAATAGCTCCTGATACTCCTCAATCCAGCAAGATTGGAGTATTAGAACAGGATGACCAAACTTTTATAGCCTCTTCTGATTTAGAAGCCTTCAAAGAATAACCTATTCCTAAAGCCAACAAAATCAATTGGGAACTTACCCTTCCCACTGTCAAATCTCCTCCTGATTTGACCATAGACAATAGACCTAGTGCATTAAATCAATCCCGGTATAATGCATCTTCTGTCTATGAATGGAATATTGATGGTATGTCGGAATACAATATCCTAGGAGTTTTACAACAAATGACCATGGCAGCCAATCGGGAACCTCTGACATGGCTATTGCAGAGATTCTCATTGCGGGATTTACTGGTCAACTTAAAGGTTGGTGGGATCATCGATCCTATTAGATATATATTTAAAATATATATATATATATATATATATATATATATATAGATTTTATGAATTTTATGTAAAAATTATCAAAAAGACCCAAATCCAAATTCAATCTGAACTTAAAATACCATTTGAATCTAAAATATTATTTAAATCCGAAACAATCTGAAACCAAATTTGTCTGAAATATTTATCAGATCCAATTTATTTTAAATCCGATCGATTAATAAATCGGATCGATTGTATTTGAGATTCAGGTTGGATTCGAATGATTTTTTTTCCTAATCCAAACAATTCAAAATCCAATCGCAATTATCCAAATCTAAAGGGCAATATTCATCTCTTTTTCATATATCCTTTGCTAAATGAAAGCAATCATGATGTCGGGCCCTTCTTTAAAAAAAAATAAAAATCTTCAATTTATATGCAACTCCTTTCTCATTATTACTCTTCTTTGTGTTCGACTATTGTAGTGCTTTTTCTTCTGAGATAAACTTTATGGTCCCCAGTGGGATTGTTTTTACCTTTTCTTTCTTGAAAGTGGATAAAACAAATTGATCTTTGATTGATACTTGATGATGTCCTATTTTCTTTTTATTTTCATATTTCTTTTTTTTAAATATTGGAGTACGCAATCGAAATAGAGGTTCATTTGTCACAACAGTCCGCGCTAATATAGACTATCAAGTTGTGACAAGAATTAGTCCATGTTAAGTAAATAAGGGCACCAGCTCAGCCATGCCATCATTCCCACCCCGGCATGGATCACCTCAGCCAAATGGTACGAGCAGAACACTGATAATGAGTCTTCTACGAACAAGGGCCAACCAGAGATGAGTATCAGCCAGAGGAAGGTACCGAGCAGAGACAAGTACCGAGCAGATATCCATTCCCCAAAGAGCGGGAACACGATCTCACAAAATCACGACAGTTGCGCTATGCCCAGAACCGTTGGGGGAGACACGGTGTCCCACGTTTACCCCCAATATAGCAGTTGGAGTCCCATGAGGGGCTACCACTACCCGAGATAAGGGGGATGGAGGATAAACGAAAACGTGGGACAACGGCTATAAAAGAGGGAGGAACCCATTAAGAAAAACGACAGAAAAATTGAAAGAAGTGAAAACTCTGCCAAATTAAAAGCAGACCATTTTCAGTACAAACAGTGAGCCAATTATAAGTAACTTATCGAATCTTAATTGCATCGTTTTCCCGTAAACACCTTGTGCTAACTTAGGCATCGGAGGGTTTACGCCGGTAAAACCACCGGCGTCTCTGATTCACTTTTGTGAACGCAGGCTTAGTGAGAGAAGGAAGGATAATTCCAACTTCAGTGACTAGAGCGATCGTTGAAGCAAGAAGAAATTGACATCCACATTATTGACTACATAAACATTGGTGAAAAGATCTGGTCGGGCAAAAGGCGAGCAGATTTCAGCATCAACATTTTGTCACCGTCTGTGGGGAGCTGAATAAAAAGCTACCACCAAATCAGTAGTCACCAGAGAAGCAGCGAACGGTTAGATATGGATGCATCAACGAAGGATGCTTTGAGGGATGACAATGAGACTGTTGAGACAATCACTCTCCGGGAGATTGCGAATGAAGCTCGAGAAAAGATGATGCAAGATCGACTGGAGCGGATGGAGAAACAAATGAAAACTCTCACGGCCATACTGTATGAGCTGAGGGATGAGCGGAGAATGAATTGTGAAACTCCTGTGGGGAGAGATGAAGTTGGAGCAGAGCCCAACCTCTAAAGGCGTAGAGTCGAGGAAATTCCTCCACCGATGGACCAACCTCATGGAGTGCACCCCCATAGAAGTACTAGTCGGGTTCCAGGAGAGCGCGTGGATGAAGGGAGGGACCAACCTTGTCCCAGACAGGTGCTGGAAATTGATGGCCAAGGGGACAGTGTTGATGAAGGAGAGCTCAGACAGCGGTTGCAGAATGCCGAGCAGGAATGAGATCAGATAGCTATGCGCGACCCTGACCGTGCTGTAGAATTAGAGGGAGATGTGCACAGATTGGCACAAGTGATGGAGGAGATTCAGGGCAAGAGAAAGCCCCCGAGCTGGAGGATAATGCTAGATGAAGAGTCTCCATTATCAACCGAGATTATGGGTACTGTAATCCCAAGAGATTTCCGCTTCCCCAACCTCAAATACTCCAGGCGAAGTGATCCGCTGGTGCATATTGAACGTTTCAACGACATGACTGGTGTGCAGGGATTGACACCAGCTCAGAGGTGCATGGTGTTCCCATTGACACTAGAGGGATGAGCCAGAGAATGGTACCGCAAGTTGTCACGAGGAAGTATTAAAGGGTACGAGCAGATGTGCCAAAAGTTGGCCGAGCAATTCCGAGGAGCAGTGGCCCAAGAGGATGATATGATGGAACTGATGAGGATGAAGCAGGAGGAACATGAATCCCTTCGGGATTTTGTAAAACGATACCACCGGGCCGTGCTGGATTTTGGAGCTTTCAATCACCCGCAGGCGTTGAGGGGATTAAAAGAAGGGGTGAGAATAGGCCGACTGTGGTATAACTTGAGAAGTCCCTTGGTACAGAATTATTCGGTGGGGTATGATCAGGCGAGGAGAGATATAGAAATCGAAGAGGAGAAATCGGCAAGGATAAAAAGTGAACAGCTGGAAGAGTTGGGACGAAAAGAACGGAGAGCCCCGAACGGGAGCGGGTCGGGAAAGCAAGCTGGGGAATCTTCAGTAATGGGCGGAATATCAACTCGGTCCCGCCCTTACCCATAGCTCCGAGACCATAACAGTTCCAACACAACCGGGCTCAACCTCCGCGCGCCCCATTCCCGAAGCGGCAACGAGAATTCAGGCAGATGGCTGCCCACCCTTATCATAACGCTCCCAGAGCACTACATACAACTAACTCTAGGGCAGGACGACCAGATCAACTACCTACGATACCAGCCCGGGATGATATCCATGATAGCCGAGCAGTTCAACTGGTTGACCAGAGCTTGGCGTATAGACAGTACACCCCATTAAAAATCTCCATAGAGGAATTGTATGAGAGGATCGAATGACGAGGCTTGCTATACCCTCCGGCCCTTATAACAAAACCTGCTCACCGGCGTGATAAGAGCAGGTTTTGCAAATTCCACGACACTCACGGTCACACTATCAGCCAATGTCGTAACCTAAAGATTCAGGTGGAGGATTTAGTGTGAAACCTGTACTTGGATGAATATGTAGATAGAGTGTCCCCCGTCATTGAATCACAGTACACGCAGGATGAAGGAGCTGAAAGAGGCTTGGAACGTGAACAAACGACTATTCGTGTGATAGTAGGAGGGCCAACATTGGCTGGGGATTCGAACATGGCACGAAAGAACTATGGGAGATACGCCATGACCAGGAAAGAAGTGCTTTTCAATTTGCCAGCAGCTAAGAAGGCAAAAGTGCGGCAAGTTCCCATTATGTGGACAGATGACAACGAAGAAGGTATTTTATATCCTCATGAGGATGCACTGGTGATTAAGGCAATGGTGGCTGGTGCAGAATTGCGGTGAATACTGGTGGACACGGGTAGCTCGGTTGACATTCTGTTTAAGTCGACCCTAGATGATATGGGAATTTCAGACTTGAAGCTGGAATGAACGAATACATCCTTGAAGGGATTTGGAAGGGGACGGTTAACTCCCATGGGGATCATCGAATTCCTGATTACTGTGGGGTCAAAGTCGTTTGAAAGAACGATGATGTTGGACTTTGTCGTGGTAGAAGAAAGAAGCCCTTACCAGATGATACTGGGGAGACCGTTCATGAGGATAAGCCAATGTGTTATATCCACGCATTATCTGGCGTTAAAGTACAGAGTAAATGGAGTTGTTGGCGTAGTAAAAGGTGACCAGAGAATGGCAAGGAACTGCTATGCTACAGCGGCCAAGGAGACGCTGCAGGTAACCTCTTTAGATAATCGAGAAGATTCTAAAAAGGGTCGCCAGGAACCTGTTGAGAATCTGGAGGAGATCTTTGTGAGTAAGAGTAACCCAAGCAGAGTGATTAAGATCGGGTCAAGACTGGGTGAGACAATAAAAGGCGAGCTGGTGAAGTGTCTACAGTCCCATGTAGACATAGTTGTCTGGTCTCATGAGAATATGTCAGGAATTGATCGCAGGGTAGCCTGCCACAAGTTGGCGATCAGGAAAGGGGCAAGGCCGGTAAGGCAGAGAAGGAGGTGCTTTAACTAGGAAATGTACGAGGCCATAAATGCCGAGGTGGACAAGCTGCTGAAAGCAGGATTTATAAGGGAAGCCAAGTACCCGGAGTGGATTTCCAATGTAGTACTGGTAAAGAACTCCAACGGGAAATGAAGGATGTGTGTGGATTTTACGGACCTTAATAAGACATGCCTGAAGGACAGTTTTCCCCTACCAAAAATAGATCAATTGGTGGACTCAACAGCGGGTCACAGTATGCTCAGTTTCATGGATACCTTTTCCGGATACAACCAGATACCCATGGACGAGCAGGATGAGGAAAGCACTACCTTTATAATTAACATGGGTTTGTTTTGCTACAGGGTAATGCCTTTCGGTCTAAAAAATGCAGAAGCTACTTACCAAATGCTGGTGAACAAGATCTTCAAACCATTGATTGGTCACACCATGGAGGTATATGTGGACGATATCATCACAAAGTCTAAAGAACCGAGGGATCATGTGAAGCACTTGGAAGAGACCTTTGAATTGCTGAGGAAGTATGAGATGAAACTGAATCCAGACAAATGTGCATTCAGGGTCAACTCGGGTAAATTCTTGGGATACTTGGTGAGCCACCGGGGGATCGAGGCCAACCCAAAAAAAATACGGGCGGTGACAGAAATGAGGTCCCCACGAACAGCTAAGGAGGTGCAGAGCCTTACAGGGAAATTGGCAGCGTTGAACTGGTTCATCTCACGAGCCACTGATAAGTGCCACCCTTTCTTCCAAACCATAAAGAAATGGAGAAAGATTGAGTGGACATCAGAATGCGAGGAAGCATTTGGGCAGCTGAAGGAATATCTGACCCGCGCTCCATTACTATCAACTCCGAGAGAGGGTGACCAGCTGTTTTTGTACTTGGCAATCTCTAAATGGGCTACCAACTCGGTATTAGTCAGAGAAGAAGAAGGAAAGCAACACCCGGTATACTACACAAGCAAGGCCCTAGTAGACGCAGAAACCAGGTATCCACTGATGGAGAAATGGGCGTTGGCTCTAATAACGGCAACACGCAAACTCCGACCATATTTCCAGGCCCACCCGATAGTTGTGATGACTGACTAGCCCCTTCGGCAAATGCTCCAAAAACTAGATGCATCTGGTCAGTTAGTAAAATGGTCCGTGGAGCTGAGCGAATTTGACCTATCCTATAGGCCCCGAGGAGCAATCAAAGCCCAAACTCTGGCTGATTTTATGGTTGACCGAGCTGAACCAGGGGAAGAGATTCGGGAGGAGCAACCAATAGAGCAGGAGAAACTAGAGGGGGTTTCACTGGTAATGGTTGACGGGTCATGTAGTGAACAAGGATCCGGAACAGGAATCGTAATATGAAGCCCAGAAGGGACCGAAATAACGTACGCAGTGAAACTCGAATTTCAGCTCACGAACAACCAAGCTGAATATGAAGGCTTTATCACTAGGCTCGGACTTGCACACGCACTAAGAGCAGAAAGGGTAGAAATCCGAGCAGATTCCCAATTAGTCTGCAATCAACTCAGTGATCAGTTCCAAGCAAGGGAAGAGAAGATGGGGCTTTATTTGAAGAAGGCAAAGCAGATGGTTGGGCTTTTCAAAGAGGAAGAGGTAAAGCAGATATCCCGAAATAAGAATTACCGAGCAGATATGTTAGCTAGAATGGCTGCAATTGCAGATCCAAAATTACCTAAGTCAGTTCCACTAGAGGTGAGGACCTCGCCAAGTATAGGGGGGAAGTAGAGGTAATGAGAGTAAGCACCGAGGAATCCTGGATGGACCCGATTCTCTCATACATCCGCAATGGCGTTTTACCGGAGGACAAGAGGCAAGTAAGAAAATTCAAATGCCAAACAGTAAGGTACACGCTACTCGATGGGGTGCTCTACCGTCGAGGATTCACCTTGTCCCTTTTGAGATGTTTGGATGACGAGGAAGCAGATTATGTACTGAGGGAGATTCATGAAGGAATATGTGGCAATCACTCGGGAGAGAGAACTTTAGCCTTCAAGGCACTCCGGCAAGGATACTTCTGGCCAACCATGCACCAGAATGCAAAAAGGATGGCAAAGAATTGTAAAATCTGCCAAAGCTTCTCAGAGGTTCCTGCACAAACCCTAGAAAAGCTTACCACTATGACATCCCCATAGCCTTTTGCCCAATGGGCAATCGACCTGATTGGTCCGTTACTTAAGGGCCAAGGAACGGCAACACATGCAATTGTTGCGATAGACTACTTCACCAAGTGGGTAGAAGTGGGAGTCCTAAGCCAAATCACGGAGAGAAAGACGACGGATTTTATTTGGAAGAATATCATCTGCAGATACGAGATCCCCTATGCCATCATTACAGACAATGGGAGGCAATTCGACAACAATAACTTCAGAGAATTTTGTCGGAACTTGGGGGTGGACCTGAAGTTCTGCACCCCCGCACACCCCCAGGCAAACGGACAAGTGGAAGCAGCCAACAAAGTGATAAAAAAACTCCTGAAAACTAGACTGTGAGGGAAGAAGGGAGCTTGGGTTGATGAGCTACCAAGAGTATTGTGGGCTTACCGGACAACTCACAAAACCGCCAAAAGGGAAACCCCGTTTGCTTTAGCTTTTGGTCATGAGGCGGTAGTCCCAGCAGAAATTGGAGTGGGAACACATCGGACGGAATACTTCAATGAGGAGCAAAACGACGAGCAGATCTGTTGGAGCCTGGACCTGCTGGAGGAGAAAAGGGAAGGGGCCTCGCAGAAAGTGGCCCAGTGTCAGCAAAGGGTCATGCGTTATTACAACAAGAACGTACACGTGAGGCAGTTCCGAGTAGGGGATTGGGTACTTAGAAAGGTGAACCAAAACACTAGGGATCCTAACCATGGCGCTCTTGGCCCGAAATGGGAAGGCCCGTACAGGGTGATACGAGCAACCGGACCAGGAGCTTACAAGCTAGCGTACCCAGACGGACGAGACGTGAAGAGGTCATGGAACGTCGAGCACTTGAAGAAGTACTTCCAGTAAGCAAAGTGCTCTACTAAGTCTTCATTTTGATAAGTTATTTCTGTTAAGTGCATGATGACTTGTTGTACATGCATATATTCCGCATGTCTGTAATGCATTCAAGTTTCAATAAAGATGAATTCAGCATGAAATTCCCCTGCTAGCAAGCCCATTAAATTTTTACTAAGGCAAGTAAGCGACTGCTCCTGCTCGGTCAATGAAAGACCAGCAGACAATTTTATAAAATTCTACTAAGGCAAGTAAGTGTCTGCTCCTGCTCGGTCAACGAAAGACCAGTAGGTAATTTTACGAAATTCTACTAAGGCAAGTAAGTGTCTGCTCCTGCTCGGTCAACGAAAGACCAGCAGGTAATTTTACAAAATTCTACTAAGGCAAGTAAGTGCTTGTTCCTGCTCGGTCAACGAAAGACCAGCAGGTAATGCTACGAAATTCTACAAAGGCAAGTAAGTGCTTGCTCATGCTCGGTCAACGAAAGACCAGCAGGCAATTTTACAAAATTTTACTAAGGCAGTCAAGTGCCTAATCCTGCTCGGTCAACGAAAGACCAGCAAGTAATACTACAAAATTCTACAAAGGCAAGTAAGTGCATGTTCCTGCTCGGTCAACGAAAGACCAGCAGACAATTTTACAAAATTCTACTAAGGCAAGCGAGTGCCTATTCCAGCTCGGTCAATGAAAGACCAGCAGGCAAGGCTACAAAATTCTACTTTGGCAAACAAGTGCCTATTCCCGCTCGGTCAACGAAAGACCAGCAGGTAATTCTACGAAATTTTTATTAAGGCAAGTAAGTGCCTATTCCTGCTCGGTTGCCTAAAAGACTAGCAAGTAAATCTACAAATTTGGTTATGGTAAACAAGTGCCTATTCTTGCTCGGTCGCCTAAAGGACCAGCAGACAAATCTACAAATTTGGTTATGGCAAACAAGTGCCTATTCCTACTCAGTCGATTAAAGGACTAGCAGGCAAAGCCAACTAAAAACGTTAAGACAATTTGCAGAAACGATCTATAAGCAAAACCACAACAGAAGAGCCAATAGAAAGCATCTAAAATTTATGCTCAAAATGTTTACAAAACAGATGAAAGTTTAGAGTTTATACAAAAATAGACCTAAAAATTAGGAGGGTCGACGGCTTCAGAAATTAAAGGATCAGCAATCTCGGGAAGTGAAAGATCAGCAACACCGGGAGGAGGAGGCATGGGCCCTTAACCCACTTCAAGAGCACGACCCCTAGCTTCCCCCTCCTGCACCCCATCTAAAGGAGCCTCCACCTGATCCTGATCACCCTGCTCCTTATCCCCCTGGTTGGCCTCAGCCATATATCTCTACACTCCAGCCTCCAGCTTGCTCATGTCCAGTTTGGCATATTCTTCCTTAAGCACAGACATGATGCACTTATAGCAGAAAACAACCCCAGAGTCATACTCTGCATCCAGCCGATCATCCACATCAACAGATTTGCCTTTCGCCTCAGCCAATTGCTCACTCAAAGATTTGATTTCTCCCTCAAGGGCGGTCCTCAAAGTATCTCTTTCACTTTGAGTAGCCTGAAGATCAGACTTCAGGTCACCCAACTCACCCTCAAGTTTGGAGGAGGTGGACTCAGCAACCGCAACTTTCTCCTCCAGGTCCGTGATCTGCTTATTCAGCTCAGCCAGCTTCTCCTTCGTGCGATCAGCAGATTCAGCTTTTTTCTTCAAATCCTGATTGTCAGCTTGAAGCCTCTTCTCATGGCGCGTGGACCTGTTCTTGTAGCATGAAACTAGGGTGGCCAGCTTGAAGGAGACTCTTTGAACGAATCCAGCTAACTCGGAGAGGTTCATACTCTCGATGTCCTTCACCATCTTGGGCCCCACCGATTTTCCGTAATCCCTCTGGTACGGGCTCAGGTAGTCACCTTAATCCCGAGATGGAAGAGAAGAAGACCGGTCCCCGGACTGGATGCTGACCTCAGGACTTTTATCACTCACCTTCTCCCCACCATTTTTCCGAGGAGAAGGAGGGGGCAGAGCAGGAACAGAAGCCTTGGGTTGACCAACATTGGCTTTCTTCAGAGGAGGAGGAGGGTTTCTGGAGCTGCTTAGAGCCCGACCACGCTTTCTGGTCATAGCGCTGAGGATCTTGTTATCCATTCCGGCAGCTATGTCCACTAAACCTGAACCGACCAGGTTTGTTGGTGTCAGGAGGTCTTGGCAAGTAGACGCGTTCACCAGAGCAGTTTCCACCTGGAGCAAAGGTCGGTCTTCAAGTTCCTTAATCAAACCCCACGATTCTGAAAGAGGAAACAAGGTTAAAGAACCCAATAAGTCACAATTTGAGAAAGAATATAGGTAAAAAATGAACGACTTGGGGTGACAAAATGCGTTGGAAGGTAAATATCACCACCAAGCGAATGAGCTGCTGGACACCAACTTCCTTCAGTAAAGAAGAATTTATTCTTCCAATTTTTACACCAGAAGGGGAAGCCGGTGATTGGCTTCCTCTTCGCAGAGCTCGACATGAAATAATACCAGCCTGCTTCCTTCGGGCTACTTCTCAGTTGGTATAAATGCTTTACTTCAACAAGGGAGGGCTCTTCTGATCCACACCTCTCCCATAACACGTACATAGCCGAGAGAACCCTCCACCCATTCGGATGTAACTGACCTGGGGCCAGGTGCATATCACCCAGTATCTTGGCAAAGTAACGCTGAAGGGGCAGCCGAGCTCCTAGTTTGAAACTCTCCATGTGCATCGTTACATACCCCCTCAGATGCCGACTAGAAACGTCACCTTTCCTAGGAACTACAAGGAGAACTTCCTCCGGAATATTGTAGAGATTCCTAAGCTTGAACAGATCGGTTGAGGTGGTGGCACAGGCTATGTAGTCAATACGGTAAGAATCTGCCTCCACCCTATGGCCAAGGTTTCTCTTCTTAGGGGGTCGGCTCGGCTCGGAACTACTTCCCTCACCATCACCCACTTCTTCAGGGACCCTAACCCCACCATAACTGTGGTTCTCACCAAAGCCCGATGCAGGTTCACCTCTATTTCCTACAAGCTCTAATTCAGGGGAGGGTGAAATAGTCAGGGGACGTGGGTACTCAAGGGTATCCCTACCATGGGAGGGGCCTACACTACTAGAGGGACATAAAAAATCAGTGGGTATTGACAAGTTAAGGTGTGAATCCTCTGTTTCTTCATCACTCTCATCTGCAATTAACTTCCTTCTCCGATTTGACATATCGAAGTCTCAAAAGGAAACCAAAGCAAACCCGAGTACACGAATACAAAAAGGGGCAACACAGAACCCAATCAACAACAACCAAAGAAGAGGTTAAAGGCTATACCTAGAATAGACTGGCACTGATAGCGCTGCCATGACAGAGAAAACACCCAGCAAGTGGATACTCCAGACGCGGGAGGTGTGAGCAAAGTTCAAAGAAGGAGTTGGCTAACAGCGGAAAGACGAACAACAAAACGATGATGATTTCAATCTAGGGATTTGAAACGAAAAGGGGGAAATGGAAGCGTTTAAGTGATGGTGATGCCAGCTCACTCACCGTAGATCGAGGATGGATAGCCCGTCGTTTCAAATTTCAAATACGAAGAGTCGGGAAGTGCCACGTCATTAACCGTTATGAAAGGCCTGACGAGACATAAGCCCAAATATATATGAGATATATTCATAAAGGCCCATACTCGGATCAAAAATCTCCTCAGACAAGAGATGGAACCTTAGAGCCACCACAATAACGCGAGGACCAGATGGGTAGTTCCCAGAATCGGTAAAATTCAATTATCAGTTTCTACTCTCAACTCATTTCACTCGCAAGACCAGAAACTGGGGGACTGGTGTTAAGTAAATAAGAGCACCAGCTCAGCCATGCCATCATTCCCACCCCGGCATGGATCACCTCAGCCAAATGGTACGAGCAGAACACTGATAATGAGTCTTCTACGAACAAGGGCCAACCAGAGATGAGTATCAGCCAGAGGAAGGGCAGAGACAAATGAGATATCCATTCCCCAAAGAGCGGGAACACGATCTCACAAAATCACGACAGTTGCACTATGCCCAGAACCGTTGGGGGAGACACGGTGTCCCACGTTTACCCCCAATATAGCAGTTGGAGTCCCATGAGGGGCTGCCACTACCCAAGATAAGGGGGATGAAGGATAAACGGAAACGTGGGACAGCGGCTATAAAAGAGGGAAGAACCCATGAAGAAAAGCGACAAAAAAATTGAGAGAAGGGAAAACTCTGCCAAATTAAAAGTAGACCATTTTCAGTATAAACAGTGAGCCAATTATAAGCAACTTATCGAATCTTAATTGCATCGTTTTCCCGTAAACACCTTGTGCTAACTTAGGCATCGAAGGGTTTACGCCGGTAAAACCACCGGCGTCTCTGATTCACTTTTATGAACGCATGCTTAGTGAGAGAAGGAAGGATAATTCCAACTTCAGTGACTAGAGCGATCATTGAAGTAAGAAGAAATTGACATCCACACTATTGACTACATAAACGTTGGTGAAAAGATCTGGTCGGGCAAAGGACGAGCAGATTTCAGCATCAACAGTCCATATGTGCAGCCACATGACAACATTTAAAGTCGTCTCACTGCAAGCAAATAAAATTAGGTGCGACGGATTTAATGGGATAGTCAATAAAATTATGTCCACTGTTTTTTATTTATTCATAGTTTATAATTAAGTTTTAGAATAAATATGTGACTAGATTTTATTTGACAAAGAAATTGTGTACAATCGTATGCAACTGTGACATCTAACTATCTCTACCATTTCCAAACCAGAACTTCTATGTCATGTTTAAAACACGAGCAAGGAATTTTAAGTTGGAGAAAGACTTTAGGTAGAATAGAGACACAATATATGAAAAAGCAAATGTATGCGGAAGATCCCAAAAAAGTTAGAGCGGAGATCCCAAAAAAGGGTATCTTGAATTTAACCAAATTCATTATAAGGATATATGGACCCATTTGATTGCCTAAGGGATCTCGAATGAAAGTTTCAAACGTCTCAAATCCTGTCTTGAATATTAAATTGGAAGAAAACTAGATATTGAATCTCAACTCAAATAATAAATCAGGATGAGAAATTTTTATCAAATCTTGTATCATTTAGGACGGACTCCCAAATTCCAATCGAGATTTGAGGAATTTTGTATTAGCAACTAGAGCCGAAGATCCCAAAAAATATCTTGAAATTAACCAAATTCACTATAAGGTATGAACTCATTTGATTGCACCCTTAAAAGTTATTACGGATGACACCACACAATCATATTATTAAAACAAACCAAACCACACATATCCAGGCTTAACATGTATATATAAGAGCACAAAAAATAACTTCTTTCTCGTTATAAAGGAGAACAGAATCAGCTAGAAGCAGGGGAATCAAAGTATAACAGAAAATAAAAGAAAAAAAATGATACACATTCATTTGTTCAGCAAAAACCAATGACTATACGGTGAGCATGAGGCATCAACCTCTAAAATTGGACAGAATCAGCTAATTCCTTAAAATTCACATGCTAATACTATTTATAATTTCTAAGTCCAAAGTTTAAAATAATAGGTAGTATTTGTTCAAAACAAGCATTTATAATTATTTTCGGATTATTATTTCGAGAATCTAAGATAATAACAATCCAGCATTCAAGTTATTTATGAATGATAAGGGCTTAAATCTCCATAAAATTGGAGATTCTGAAGATTAGGCAATATGCCCCAGTTTCTATTTCTAGTATTTAGTCCTCTGATGTATCAACAATCAATGCTAGAAACCCAATCCCCGAAATTGAATTAAAAAAATATAGAAAACATAGAGCAAATCAACAGTAGATTCAGCAGCGATGATGCCTACATCCAAACTTCTCTTCTAATGGAAGTGATGCAGAATTCCCTTAAGACAATTATGACCATTAACATGTATTACACATGGTACGACCAAACCACAGACGTCCACACTGAGCTGGAGCTTCAAGCACATTACGAGAATGAAGACACACGAATAGAATATACACAGTGAATCCAAAAACTTGACATTATTGCTTGTAGCATATCCTTGAAAACAAAGAAACCCAACAATGTCCTGCATCAATCCTAAGGACTCATTAATGTGTAGACAACAGAAGTGAATACTGAAAGGATCAAGGCCGGATTCTGGTTGAAATTGAAACTTTTGCTGCACTACAGTTGACATATTTCCCGCTCTGATTTCACCTGCGCAAGTAATTTAAGATCTGAAATTATAGTTTTGCCTCACTGTTCAACGATCAATACACAAGGGTTCTGAAATTATAGTTTTTCCTGACTGTTCAACAATCAATACACAAGGGTTCTTCCTCTTCTCAAAATAATTAAGGGAAAATGGTCGGGGTTAGCATTAGGAACTGTGATGAACTGTAACGCCACAAATTTCCATAATATTAAATTATGGAAATTGGACTTTCATTGAGAATTATGGGTGGCCTATAACCCTTATTAAGAAAGGGATACTAAATTATAAATAGAGGTTATTTATGAGATAGTTTTGAAAAAAGGGTTATTTTTCCTTATTAAATAGGGTTTCTTAAGACTCCCTATAAATTCATACTTTTTCTCTTCCATAACCCTAAGTCCACGATGTTTATTCTTCTTCTCTGCTGCTCTTTACGCTCCTACCCAAATCTTAGGATTCAAACATTTGTTTAGGAGAGAATCAAAGCGACCGGTAAGTTATTCTCCCTATTCTCAACAGATTTCTAATCACTCTATCTAGGGTTTATATTGGCACGATTCTAGATGGTTATAGATCATAATGCATGATTTAGAATGTATTTAGGCTTTGTTTAGGGTTTTGATTTATTATGAGTTTAGTTAATCAATCCTTGACGTATTAAGCGCAGGATAATTCTGGACAGTATGAGTATCTCGAATTTAAACCTATATTTTCTGAACGATTTTTCTTATAAAATTTATATTTCTGGAAACTAGACATGTAGGACTTCTTTAGTAAATTTTATTTCATTAAATTCGACTTCGTTTTCAATTTTATATGCATTTTCGAAATAGAAACCACTGCACTGGAAAACTGCTATTCCAGCATTGTGATCGGATTCACAAGACTATTTGTACCACCAAATGAACTCGGAAAATTCTGAAAGTTTATATGTAGGTTAATATATGTGTCTAGGATTCCCAGTTTTAATTTCATAATTTTCTGATTAGTAGTTTATTTTATAAAAATCACAGAACCCGTTCTGTTTGGTTTAGATTATGTGAAAACAGTTTCGAATTTGCTGAGAAATAAATAGTTTTGTAAATGTTTTTGATATCGGATCCTCTTGTAAATTTTACATGGGGTACTCATGGATGTCCAGAATAGTCCCATATAATATTATATCATTCTGAGTCTTAGATTAAGAGTTAAAATTCTGAGAATCAGACCTGTACGGGTATGAATTAGAAAATCAGATTCTTAGAATAAGTTATTAATTGTCAATCTTGTATTTGTTTAAGGTGTTGAAGGTGATTGAGGTCCTTAGAAGCTTAGAGGTGTGTTAATTCAAATTCATTTGTCGAGGTAAGTAACTTCATTCCTAGTATACTGGATATGTATAAGTATTTTGATATTATTATTATAAGTATAAATGTTTTTATTCTACTTAAAGGATTAATTGATTTTGATAATAAAATTAGTTTTACGTAAATGTTTTAAATCTAAATTCTTTTTAACAAAGTATTTTATAAATGCTTTTGAATATGTAAGTTATTTTGTTATATGCCTACTTTTATGATTTTATTTATAAAATGTTATGCAAGCCTAAATTATTGATATGAACTTTTATGAATATGATACGAATGTTTTGTACCCATGTTTGATTTCAATTATTGATGATTGTATGAGATTCCTAATGTTTTGGCTCATTGTCCATAGTTATTCTGATTCTGATCGTAATATATGATATATCTGTCTGGACCAGTACTAGGTTTCTGTTTGAGTGTGCACACGATATTCGGATTCTGTTTCTGGCCGGGTCACCGGGACTATAGGTGACACTATGTGACATGAGCTAAACTTTTGTTTTCTATATACGTATTATATGATTTGCTTCGTAAGTAAATATGCTTTTGGATATTCTGAATTATTAAGAATTTATGTTATGTTATCGTGATATATCGTTTTATGAAATTTATGGATTACAATATATGTTTTAAACAAAAGAAGGCTTGCAATATTTTTGTATCGATAGGCCTAGTATGTTAGAAATGGTTTTACTTACCGAGTTGACGGCTCACCCCTCGTCATTACTTTTTGCAGATTAAGTTTCTTTTGAGAGGTGCGCTTAGCTTTGGAGTTAGTAATTTTCCGTTTCCATTTGCCATTTGAATAAGAGGAGGAATAGACTCGTGTTTCTATTTAGTTATTTCTATTATGAACGTGTAATTTGGAGTTTGAGACTTTTGTTATTATTTTTATGTCCTCGGGAGAGATTATTTAGTATTAGACTTTTGAATTTGTGGATTTATTTGAATAAAAATTGGAGGTATTTCCGTTTGAAACTTATGAGTAAAGATTATGATTTGTGAGTAACCTCCTTCTTCACGTGCTCCGCATGTGTTAGATTTGGAGTGTTACATGAACACTTCATGTCTAATGTTGAGACAAAAATTAGAAGCAACCACAATTAGAAAACACTTTATAGCATTAGGAAGCTGCATACTATCAAATCTATTGAGGAGAAGAAAAAACATATGTATGAAGTTAGATTAATAATTAAAGGTTGATGATATTGCATAAAATGAAAAACTTACATCTAATTAAATCCATGCAAATCAAATTCCATAAGGATATACTTGATTGTCATACTGCGCCTTATCCTCAAAGTCCCGTAGCTTTTGTCTCAGCTCCGGCTGAGGCCACCAACACTCGAATTTGTTTAAGCTCTTTATGCACCAGAGCTGTTCAGGAATCTTTTTCCAGTAAGCACAAGAATTGAGAATCAAGCATTCTAGTTTTGGCCTAGCTCCAAGCCTCATGGTCCACTCCTCTAGCCATGGCATTGAATTCAGGTGCACTATCTTGAGCTTTGGGAAACCATCAGACCTACAAGTCAGCTATCGACCTGAATATGAGTTTTGCTTCAGTTTGAGCACTTGAAGAAGTGGCAACTTTTCTAGTGTTCAAGTGCAGGCATGGGATCATCCATTTGTTCAGTATTAGAGAAACTCAAGTGGATTAGACTTTGAGGAAGTAGGTACTTGGCACGGACGATTTTGGAGAGCCTTGGCATCTTGCTTTCATTCACCATCTTCAATGACTAGATGCTTGAGTTTGTTCATCTTCCAAAATTCATCTGCAGTATGATCTATTTAGCTAAAGGGCATGGCTATGGGGTACAGATTCAGAGATTTCTTAATAATGATGAAGCCAGGCTTTTGAGGGAAGGGATATTCAGCTTCAAATATCAAAAGAAATAAAGTTTCAATTTTGGATGGAAATTGGCTGAGAACAAGAGATCCCAAGTCCATTACTCAACCGATTTTCACCCAATCTATGGGGTCAAGGTGGTCGCTTTCTGAAGTACAACAAAGAATGCAGGTGCGAGTCACAATCATCTAAGTAAGCAAAATCACTCTGTTTTTAAAAAACGTACACACGTTTGACATTTTTTCGCAATTTACCTTTTTGATCCAGGATAGGGGAAAAGGTAAATTTCGCTTTGAGAGCCATTTGCAACAATGAAGCCCAGCAACGACTACGAATGGGGCATGCGTTGATTCTGCCTCCATCGCTTCTCTTCTTTGCATCAACAAAGACTCTATTCATTAGTTGTTCCAAGTACTTCTCGGCAATTGCCTCGCTATTGTCTGGAATGAAACCTTCAGATATCCACAACTGATATAACTGCCTGGTGGATGTCTCTAGGTGTACAGGAAACATAGATAAGTAAGGAAAACAAAGTTCCAAGCAAAAAGGTAAACAACTCTCAATGGTCCTCTAGTGGGCACTAAATCAAGCCAAATATTCTGTCCACTTTTGAACTGAAATGAGGTGATGATATGAATTTCAGTGAGTGTTATTAGTACTCCACTTCCATTCTGATTATCCGGATGTATTTCTTGAATAACATCCCACACTTCAATGCTCCACACATCATCAACCACAATCAAATACCGCTTGATCATTAGATATTCATGAAGAAATTTTTTTTTCATTTCATAATTTTTATCCTTTATTACACTCAACCTAGATGAAGGCATTAGAAACTTAATAATGATATCTAATATTTGGTCATCATCACCATCATAGCTGTAAGGCTTTGGAACCCAAGCGTGACAATTAAAATAATGCTTCACCTCACTGCTGCTGTAAGCCTCTGCAGCAAAAGCCACCTTGCCCAACCCAATGCTATCAAGATGGCCACCACTGAAAGCTGAGGTGGTCCCTCTATTAATATATCTAACAACTCCTCCATTCTGTCTTCTAGACCCACCGTGCCCCTATGTCCTTGTTGAGTGATGCTGTTGAAAATGTGTCAATGACCTTCTCAGATTCATATGTAAAGCAATTGATTTCTGGTCCCAAGGTCTGGGTTGTCAATTTCATCTTCTCCTATTTTTTTGCAGCAGAAGCCAGGACATATCATATTCAAAGTCCCTCAGCCAAGGAGTAACGATTTCAACCTCGGCACAAAGGTTCTGAATAGGTTGTTTTGCAGCATCAGGCAATGTGACTTCTTCGCCAGCTAACGTCCTTCTCAGCCTCTCTGAAAATAGTCTGAAGTTGATGCCCATATCTCCTCAATCCAAAAATTAGTGCTGGCTCCCATGCCTCCCTTCTCTTAGCTAGTACTCCACCCAAGCAGTTGAATCAAGATTGCTGACTCTCAAATTAGAACAGATCAAGGCAGAGCAGTGCAGGAAATGAATCTTACAATACTCAGTCTTCCATATGTTGCAAAAAGAATAAAGCAGAGAGAAATAACTACAACATCATCAAGTATCAATCAAGACCAATTTGTTTTATGCATCCACTGTCAATAAAGAAAGGGTGAAAACAATTCCACTGGGACCATAAAGCTTATCTAAAAAGAAAAGAACAGAGTAAGCACAAGAGCATTATCAATTATTTAACAATTTAAGCTGTGGAAAAATAGAAAATCATGTCTGCCACTTATTGAAGAAGCAATAACCTAGCAACGTCATAAAAGCAATGGATACAATCATTGCTATATGTTGAAATTAACTAACTTCACAATCTGGACATGAACTCATTTGATTGCAACCATTAAGTAGACTTATAGATCACATGACACATGATCTTATAAATGGACTAAACATAACAAAACACACATCTCCATGTCCAGGCTTTGGTGGCTATATAATTACAAAACAGCATGTAAGTATATAAATGCAGAAAAATTATAAGACACAAAATTTGTTCACAAAGTAAGAAATTACATCTTGTTGATGAGTCCAGAAATGACCGAGGTGTAGTTTTAATTGAGCTGACGATCTTCCTCCACATACATCACCATTTTTTTTTTTTTGGACGCCATGAGACATGACTTGGCATCATTGTCATTGAAATACACCAGATATTTCTAGAATGCCTGTGAATCTAATTTCTTTCCAAACACACTTGAGAATTGGGATTGTCAATAAAAGATGAACATTGATCATTGATGTGTAGGTTTCAAGTATTTTGTGTATGATGCGGAGATAAATTAGAACTCTACATGACCATCTGAAGAATTTTTTCTCAAATGAATCTTTTGAGTTGGAATTTAGACACATTCACTATCTAAGTATCTTGAAGCAGTGGAGAATACAAATGACAAAGGTTGAAGTAATTAATTTTATGAGCAGGAACTGAAATGTTTTGGCATGAGATTACAACAGGTGATTAACATATATGCTTCGTCTAAGGCAGCCTCATTTTAAGTGTTATTTCATCAGGTCAACAATCTTCAGGAGAAAAATGAAGCAAGGGCAATAAAGGAGGTGGTTGATGCTAATGATTCCTGAGTGTAGCAGCAAAAATAAAACTAAATTGTAGATTTGCTGTAGTCTTACAATAGACTCACCCTGTCCTTGTCCTTGTCCTTATCCCTCTTCTTATATTGATGAATATGAGGCCGATGATATTTCTGTGAATAAAGAAAATGATAATAGAAATGGAACCATTGGGCAAATGGTAGTGTAACCTTTAGTTGACGATGTGAGTTCACCTTTATGTACTATTTAATTTCCATTTGTTTCTTGAAACATATAGATGCAAACTTTAGAACATCAAGGGAAAAACTTGGACAAAGATTCCATTTCCATTTGTCCAATGGTTCCACCTCCGTTGTTCTCTTTATTCACATAAACACATCAACATCATTACATGTCTTTTCTTCTTATACTTCTTCAAGTTCACCTTCTCTCTTCTTATCTTATTTTCAACCATTAACAGAAAAAACATTAGTAATTAGGATTTAAAGTGATAAAACTCAATTAAGGCATGCATGCAAATTTCAGACACCCCCCCCCCCCCCCTCCCAACGAAAAAAAAAACCCACATTGCCAACAATTACAGTAATTTTAGAAATTTGAATTAATTGCATATGTATTCTGTATGTTGGGTAATAAAGAACTTTCAATCTCAATCGATTTTTTTTTTCTCTGAGCTTATTAATGTTTCAGTTTATCTCCATCTCCAAAAATCAACCCCCAAATTGGATATGCAATTTAAGTAGGAAGCCAGAAATTGATCTAATTAAATAAACTTTGGAAGAAAATAAAAATAATTAGTGGAAATGTTGATTAACTTAGCTTGGAATTTCCTGAAGAACGAGGCCTCGCTACTTGGTTTCCGTTCCAAAATAAAATTTAAATAAAATAAAATAAAATTTAAATCAACTTCAGGTTTTAACTTGATGGGACACGTGCCGCATTTAAATCATTTCAAAGAATTATTTAAAAAATAATTCACATTTTTTCAATTTAAAATAAATAAAATTTTAAACAATTAATCAATCAGATCCTTTTTATAATTAATAAATTTCATGAGAAAAATAGCATAAATTTTTTAAAATATCATATCATAAATGTATTTTAATTATTTAATGAGGATTTAATTAGTCAATTGCTTAATTTGATTCTTAATAATTTGAAATCGTTAAAAACAATGTGAATTTTTTGTGATTTAATTTTTTAAGGCGAGGTAGGTTTACAAAATTTGAGGGGTGGGAATATCACCGCCCTATATTCAATTATAAAGCAAAGCAAGATCTCTCTCTTTATATAATATAGATTTCATGTGGATTTTCTATAACATCATGTGGTATTATAGTCAATTGTAAAAGCATGTTAACATCATATGATTTTGTAGTGAATCCGCACAAAATTCATATTTAAACTTCTGCCTTTGAAAGCTTTGATATATAGAAATTCTCAAGTGTGGATGCACTAAATGCAGATTTTGTGTAGATTCGCTATAACACCATATAATATTAAGTATATGCACTTAAGAATCTCTCTTTCTTTCTCTCTCTCTCTCTCTCTATATATATATATATATATTAAATTAATATTTTTTTATTGAAAGGAATAGAAAAAAAGGATGTTGAGTTTTATTCAACGTGGGTATTAATGGATGAATGATTTTGGTAGAATTGAAGTTTTTTTTTTTCCGTTTTTGTTTCATTTGTCAACTCCATTTAATCAATTAATCTCAATGGCTATAAGGATAATTTTTAATGCAAACGGGTATTTCTCTGCTGCAAAAGACGGCTTTGGTGTGATTGTAAGGAATTGAGAGTGAGCAGCACATCCTGCGTGCCATCAACTTCTCTGCACTACAGACACCCTCTGCATGCTGTGGAGGGAAAAATGTGAAAACCATTAGCATGCTGTGGGGCTGCTAATCAATCAATAGAGAAAGAATTCAGTCATCAATTCTAGCAAAGCTTCCAAAACGTGCAGCACTATAGATTAAATCTTCCACTTTCAGAACTTTACTCGTTAAATCTTCTGCTCCAAATCACCAAGGATTAGTGCTGGTTTTTTATTTTACAAGGGCTTAATCTCCATATATCTGAAGACTATGAAGATTAGGCAATATGCCCCAGTTTCTTTTTGTTGTGTTTAATCCTCTGACAGTGCCAAGATCAAACACCTTAGACCATCTTTGATTTGATGTATGAAGACGCGTTCTCAGAAATCCGAACTAAAAATTGAATCAAAGTGCCTAAATCCAGTGAAGACAAGGATACAAGCTTTCAAGCTTTCACTATTTCACAAATCAAGGTTACCAGGATGTAGAGCTTGTTACAGAGAACAAGAATATACAACTTTCTACTTTAACTCTCTCTCTCTCTCTCTCGCTCTCTCTCCATAGCTTTGATGAGATCTGAGAAGATGGCCCATCAACCAGCCTTATAAACTACGATAAAGGCCATCTCTAACAATCCTAGAATTTTCCTGTACTTTTTTAACTAACCCCAACTGACTTTTGACCAGCATTCTCGCCCTTATAATGACCGACACGTCGGTGAAATTCCAAAAAACCGAACAACAATGTCGTTCTGCCTGTGTTGAGATGATGAGATGAGATCAAAGCGCAAATACTTTTCTTCTAACTGAAGTACTAAGCTTGAAGTTGAACTGTACCGCTACTTAAAAACTAGAGGAAGAAATAAAATAAAAATAAAAACAATAACATATATCAATTTGAATGCTGACAAATTGAATACACACCAGTGAAACTGAAAATAGAAAGTAAAACAATTAATCAGACTTTTGTACAATATATTAATCCGAACATGACATTATTACTTTTAGCATGCAAATCCTTGAAAACAAAGAAACCAAACAACGTGTAGACAACTCAGCAGAAGTGAACACTGAAAGGATGAAGGCTGGATTCTGGTTGAAATTGAAACTTTGGCTGCAATACAGTTAAGATATTTTCCGCTCTGCTTTTACCTGCACATACAACTGATTGAAGATCTTCTCATACAGTTTTTAATGAATGGTGTCAGCATCAGGAACTGTGATGGACACTTCAAGTTTATGTTGAGACAAAAATTAGAAGCAACCACAATTAGAATGTAGAAAACACTTTATATTATGATTATAGTTTAGGCAGCTGCATAATATCAAATCTATTGTGGAGAAAAAAAAAACTTTTATATGAAATTAGATCAATAATTAAAGGTTGAAGTTATTGGGGAAGGAGAAAAACTCACATCAAACTCAATCAGGGCTAATCAAATTCCGTAAGGATAAAGCTGAACGCCATACTGCTCCTTATCCTTGAATTCCCGTAGCTTTTGTCTCAGCTCTGGCTGAGGCTACCAGCAATCGAATTTGTTTAAGCTCTTTATGCACCAGAGCTGTTCAGGAACCCTTTTCAAGTAAGCACAAGGGTTGATAAGCAAGAATTCTAGTTTTGGCATGGCCCCAGTCCCCATAGTCCACTCCTCTAGCCATAGCATTGATTTCATGTGCAATACCTTAAGCCTTGGAAAACCATCAGAACCACAAGTCAGCTTTCTACCTGAATATGAGTTTTGCTTCAGTTCGAGCACTTGAAGAAGCGGCAGCTTTTCTAGTGTCGGCATAGGATCATCCATTAGGTCAGTATTAGAAAAACTCAAGTGGGTTAGACTATGAGGAAATAGGTATTCAGCAAGGATGATTTTGGAGAGCCGTGGCATCTTGCTTTCGTTCACCAACTCCAATGACTCGAGGCAGCTCAATCTGCAAATACTTTGGGACAAAAAAAATTGATAATAACTTAAATCTCCCCGAATCCGGAGATTTCGAAGATTAGGTAGTCTGCCCAATATATCTTCAGTACAGCAGCAAGGATGCAAGGCTGAAATGAAATTGAGATTTTCCAGAGAGCCGCAGTATTTTCCTGGATGCGCAGGAAGTGTGATTGACCCAAAATTTAGATGCCTAAGTTTGTTCATCTTCCAAAATTCATCTGCTGTATGATCTATATAGCTAAAGGGCATGTCTAGGGTGTAAAGGTTCAGAAGATTGCTTAATAATGATGAAGGCAGGATTTTGAGGGAAGGGATATTCAACTTTCAATATCTCAAAAGAAATAAATTTTCAATTCCGGATGGATATTGGATGAGAACAAGAGATCCCAAGTCCAATACTCTGAGAAATTCCAACATTAGACAAATTATCCCCCAATGTTTTGGGTCAAGGTGGTCGCTTTTTGAAGTGAAGTACAACAAAGAATGCATGTGCGAGTCATCATCACCAAAGTGAACAAAATCACTCTGTTTATCATAAACGTTGATCCGTTTAACATTCTTTTTTTATTTACGTTCAAAAACCACGAACGAGAGAAAGATAAATTCCACCACGATAGCCACTGTTAACAACGTAAGACGGCAACGACCACGAACAGAGAATGTGCTGATAGTGCCTCCAGCTCTTCTCTTCCTTGCATCAACAAAGCCTCTATTGATTAGTTGCTCTAAGTACTTCTCAGCAGTTGCCTCACTGTTGTCTGGAATGAAACCCTCAGCTATCCACAACTGATATAACTGCCTGGTGGATATCTCTAGGTGTGCGGGAAACACAGATAAGTAGAGAAAACAAAGTTTCAAGTGAAAAGGTATCTTGCAACATACGAAGATTAGATTCCCAGTGGTATATTGAATACTTCCTCTATATTTTGTTCTAATGAGATGCTTCCATGATATAAGATGAGGAAAGGCCATCCTTGGTAAGTAACTCTCAATGGTCCTCCAGTGGGCACTATATCAAGGCGAACGTTCTCTCCATTTTCGAACTGAAATGAGGTGACCATCTTAATTTGAGTGAGTGTGATTAGCACTCTACTTCCATTCTGATTATCCGGAAGGATTTCTCGAATAGCATCCAATACATCTGCGCTCCACACATCATCAAGCACAATCAAATACCGCTTAGTCATTAGATATTCACCAAGAATAATTTTTTTCATTTCATAATCTTTATCCTTTATTTTACTCAACATAGAAAAAGGCAATAGAATCACAGTAACGATATCTAATAGTTGGTCAGGGTCATATTGATAAGGCGCTGGAATCCAAGCGAGATAATCAAAATAATGCTTCACATAACTGCTGTTGTAAGCCTCCGCAGTGAAAGCCGTCTTGTCCAACCCAATGCTATCGAGTATGGCCACCACCGAAAGTTGAGTTGGTCCCTCGATCAATAGATCTAACAACTCCTCCATTCTATCATCTAGGCCCACCGTGTTCCTATTCTTAGAATATGAAGATGCAGGAAAATAACCTGATTCAGCTTCAATACTTCTGAAGTTGTCCATGATTTCGGGATCGATGTGCTTAAGTTGTTGAACCCGTTGCTTAATCTCAGTGATTCTGCTTTGGAGTCCTTGCAGAGCATCACAAATGTCCTTGCTGTATCTGCTTTGACTCTTCTGTTGAGTGATGCTGTTGATGAATGTGTCAATCACCTTCTCAGATTCACAGGTAAAGCAATTGATTTCGTCCATAATTGTCCCAAGATCTGGGTCATCAATTTCCTCTTCTGCTATTTTATGCAGCAGAAGGTAGATGATATCATCTTCAAATTCACTCAGCCAAGAAGTAACGATTTCAACCTCCGCATTAAGGTTGTGAATAGGTTGTTTCGCAGCATCAGACAACATGACTTCTTCACCAGCTAACACCCTTCTCAGCCTCTCTGAAAATAGTCTGAAGCTGATGTCCATATCTCCTCCTCTCTCAGATTCACCCTGAAATCAGTCCTGTAGCATGCAAAGAAATAATTAAAAGAGAGAGGGGAGAAAGAAAATATGCTTTAAAGCTCTCAATTCAAACATTAGTGCTGGTTCCCGTACCTCCCTTTTCTTAGCTAGTTCTCCAGTCAAGAAGTTCAATCAAGATCGTTGACCCTCAAAATGAAGAACAGATCAAGGCAGAATCTTTGTTAAAAAAAAAAAAAGAAGAAATCATTGTTAAAACTCCTTAGCTCTTAATTCAAATATTTATGTGTCCGCTGAAACATTTATTGTTGATGAATGGAATTGGTCTTAGGTTGACCGACGCAACTCTTTCTCTCAGCACTCAAGTAGTGTGAGCACGTTAGTTTAGTCAATAGTTTCTCCTATACATAAATGATGTTTTATTATAGAATTTTGATAATATGTACAATGGGGAAGTAGTTGTAGGAAAGAGATTGGGTTTTGGTTTATGTGATATGGACTTGGAGCATAATAAATTATACAACTTGCAATTAAATCCAAAATGGCAGTACTTCGTTACTTTTGTCATCTGTGAATATAAAACACTGGCTATGTGATCACTGACTGCTATATTATGATTTTAAAAATTATACTTTTTTAATGAGTATGAATATAAAACACTGACTATGTGATCACTGACTGCTATATCATGCACAAGTTTTTCCGTGACTATTTCTCGTGAAAAGGAAATTTTTAAGAACTTTATCAATGTAGGTAATGAATAAATATGCTGCCACTTGCAATTAATAAAATGCTAACCCTGTCTGGTAAGCTAGCTCTGTTCATTGAAAGCAAAAGCAATAGAATCTTTGACCTTGCTGCCACAAGATGATTGTCATGGAAGGCACCAAAGTTTCCAAGTATGTATGTATATCACACACACATACTTGCATGTATGTATATCACAGATAAAATTTGTATCCCAGGGTTATAAATGTAAAATTACTCAAATAAATATGCATTATTAATCATTTACGATGCTCTCTTATTTAATATTCAACTTCAAATATCTCAAAAGAAATAAATTTTGTAAAATATAATGAAAAAAGTTTTTAAAAAAACACAGAATGTATACTTCAAGCCTTTTGACTTGGCTTTGAAAAAAAAAAAAAACCAATGTTTTGTCATCCCTAATTCCAAGGCCTTAAATACTTCTCCAAATGTATAGTACAACATTGTATAATAGGACCAATCACATGGAGATGATTTGTAAATTTTTGTACACAATTTTAATATGCATATCAAAAGAGAGGCAGCAATCTTAGTTGATACTTTCATTTGGCATGTGATGTAAGAAATGAAACAAAGATTGTAACGTTACAAATTTTGCAATTCAGCATCCAAAATATCACTAGAACTTGCAATACAAGCTTTAATCTCTTCAACAACACGTCGAATTGCGACCAGGAACACAAACGAAAATATAGTTAATTATGCATGCATTAAAAAGATGAGGAAGAGAAGATTAAGGAACAAACATGAGGCCACCAAGAGAGTGATGAAAAATGTGGATTTAAGTTTAAGTTCCCTAATGTTTATGTAAACAGAAGTGCAAAACTGAGAGTATGAGGAAAGTGATATTATTAAATTTAATATGGGTTTGGTTTGTTTAGATTCATGAGTTTTTCTAGACAGTATGTATGGGGGGAAATTTAATACTTTTGACAACTAAAAATTTCAGAAATCAAACCTCGATTTGACAAATTAGAAATTTAAACAACTAATTTTTTTTTCCATATGCATGCAGAAAATTAGGTGCATGTAACTTCTCATATACTATATATATTCTATTAGGTGGAAGATTTTCTACTTCATTTGTATCAAATGTATGGTATCGATCAATAAATTCTTGTTTTGTTATATATACTTATAGTAGCTTATGGTAAACTAAGAAATATTCAAGATCTTCTAGCGTGTTTTGAGTTGTAAAATATTTTTTAAAAAAAATTGAGTTGTAAAGTACAATTAACTATTTTGTGTTCCATTACAGGTATTATGAAAGGTCTTTGAAGATTTTTGAATGTTTTTTTGACCCATTTGTCAATGAAGCCCTTGTTCAATTTAGAATACTTTGAGCTCCAGCTTTTTATTCTTATTCTTATATGTATATAAGAATCTTATAATATAGAATTCATATTATTACTTAATTTTATCATTCCATAGGAAAAGATATCAAATTATTACTATGAAGTATGTTAAACTAGTAGAAAATAGAATCTAAAAACTAGATAAGAAATACTCTAGGTCATCCTCTTGAGTGGAGCTATTTTAATTCCACAAACATCCTTGTACACTTCTTTCTCACTAACTTTACCATACGAGAGAGAAAAAAGAATTAAATAAATATTTCTTTTATACTAAAAAAGATCGCTAGAAGCTAATCCAATATCATTTTATACTCTGAATGTGACAATTCACACGTTTTTATATGAACACATAAATCGATAAAATCAAGAGACAAGTACCCAAAATAGTAAAAGACAATAAGCCTTTCATAATTTGAAAATAATGAACTAAAAATTTTAGTCCAATAGAAACCACTAATTTAAGAATAAAAATAAAAAAAAATTTCACTATAACAACAAAATTATTTCTTATTTAATAAAAATAAAACCCATGTAGGGTTAGTGGAAGAGAGATGAATTGTCAAATGTGATTTGATTAAAGTTAAAAATATAAATTTAAGATATAAGAATTCTTTTAGAGGTGCTAATAGCTCTACTCTATTCTCTTTTTGTAAGTTCTACTGTTCTAGGCGCAGGGTTCTATGAAAGTCTTAGAGGGTGCCGACAACTTTTATTAATATTAGGTTAAACAATATCGAATTATTAGATGAACTTTTCTCTCTTACAGATTCTGTAAGTCTTAGGATCACCTCTATTTTACTTAGTTTGGATGGGTGTATCTTACAAAATATGTAAGGTAATTATCCCCTTATTTGATCCAATCCAATCCAATCTAATTTGACTTACCGCTTTATGTTAATATATAATTGTATTTTCTTTGAATTGTTATAGTAGTTCGGAGTTTTATCCAGAAGATAGCTCGAAAATCAGCAATATTTCCTACTCGAATGGGAGGGGAAATAAATTGTGATAGAAAATAAATTATTTGAGTCCTCTGCGAATCGAAGACGCACCTTGAGATAAACAACTATCTTAATAAAGCAGGGCGGCAATGTCATTTTTCTCATTGGGTCATTTCTTCAAACGTCTTCCGTACAAACAGCTCACCCGCCATCAGAATCTATTTCTGCTCATAGGGCACGGCTATGATACAGGGACTCAAAGTCCCCGTATCATAGAGGGGGTCAATTTGTTGACCCCCTAGTTGTTTGGCTGCCATCTGGCAGCCAAACAACTTTATATTGGCAAAGGTTTTTTTGCCATTAATATGTATTTTTTTTAAAATAAATTAAAATATAAAATATAAAAAATAAATAAATTTTAAAAAAATAATAATAATAATAATAATAAATAAATAAATAAGGATAAGTAAAGTAAAAATAGAAAAAAATATTTTTTATTAAAAATAATTTAAAAAACAAAGTAAAATGTGTGTTAACATAAGGACACAAGTTTAATTTATTTTCTATTAAATATGTCTCATATTTAACGTTTCAAGTTTCATATTTTATGTTTTATGTTTCATGTAATAATTTTTCAAATACCCCAAAATTTTTCTTTCTTGCCCCCATTTCATGTTTACGTTCTATGTTTCATGTTTGTTGTTCTACGTTTCATGTTTGATGTTGTAAGTTTACTGTTACAGACGTAGTCATATTTTATGTTCGCGGTTGCAAAATTTAAGTAAGATGTTTCATGTTTGCTGTTTAATGTTTCATGTAATAATTTTTCAAATACCCCAAATTTTTTCTTTTTTGCCCCCGTTTCATATTTACGTTCCACGTTTCATGTTTGTTGTTCTACGTTTCATGTTTGACGTTGTATGTTCACTGTTATGGGGGTACTCATATTTTATGTTCGCTGTTGCATATTTTAAGTAAGATGTTTCATATTTGTTGTTTAATGTTTCATGTAATAATTTTTCAAATACCTCAATTTTTTTCTTTTTTGCCCCCGTTTCATGTTTACATTCCACGTTTCATGTTTGCTGTTCTACGTTTCATGTTTGATGTTGTATGTTCACTGTTACCGAGATACTCATATTTTATGTTCGCTGTTGCATATTTTAAGTAAGATGTTTCATATTTGTTGTTTAATGTTTCATGTAATAATTTTTCAAATACCCCAAATTTTTTCGTTTTTGCCCCCGTTTCATGTTTACGTTCCACGTTTCATGTTTGCTGTTCTACGTTTCATGTTTGACGTTGTATGTTCACTGTTACCGAGGTACTCATATTTTATGTTCGCTGTTGCATATTTTAAGTAAGATGTTTCATATTTGTTGTTTAATGTTTCATGTAATAATTTTCAAATCCAAATTTTTTTTTTGCCTCGTTTCATGTTTCGTTCCACGTTTCATGTTTCTTTGTTCTACGTTTCATGTTTGACGTTGTATGTTCTTATTCATAATTTATGTTATTGCATATTTTAAGTAAGATGTTTCATATTTGTTGTTTAATGTTTCATGTAATAATTTTTCAAATACCCCAAATTTTTCTTTTTGCCGTTTCATGTTTCGTTCCACGTTTCATGTTTCTACGTTTCATGTTTGACGTTGTATGTTCCTTATTGGTACTCATATTTTATGTTCGCTGTTGCATATTTTAAGTAAGATGTTTCATATTTGTTGTTTAATGTTTCATGTAATAATTTTTCAAATACCCCAAATTTTTTCTTTTTTGCCCCCGTTTCATGTTTACGTTCCACGTTTCATATTTGTTGTTTATTATTAAACACTAATATAATGAATAAAATATAAAAATAAATTATATAATAATATTATTTTATTTATTAATGATTCATATAAAAATAAATATATTAATATTATAATATTATTTACATTAATATTAATTTTAAAATTAATATTATTTAAATTTATACAAATTTAAATATTTATAATTATTTATATTAAATTATAAATTTATTAATATATTAAAATGTAAAAATAATAATATATTGTAAATTAAAATTTAATTTAATATTATTGAATAATAATTTATTAATTTATATTAACAATTATAATATTAATTATAATCTAAATTTATTATTTACATATAATATTAAATTTTATAAATTTATTTTATCATAATTATAATACAAATTTTAGAAATTTAATCATTAATTTTTAATATTTACTAAAAAATTGTTAAATTTCTACAATTAAGATTTCTATATTTATTATTTTTCTAAGTATTAATAAATATAATTTTTAATTATTTAATTTAATTAATCATAAAAATTAATACAATACAATGTAACACCAAATATAGTTTAATTAAAAATTAATACAGTACAGTGTAGCACCAAACATTGTACAGTATTGTTATAATACAATGCTAATGCAATACAGCATAATACAATACACCAGCATTAAAATAATACAATATAGTGTGCCAAACGCACCCTAAATGGCTTATTGAAAGGTTTTAAATCTCAACATGATTTAAAATTAATCAATTTTAAAAGGCCAAAAATAAAATAGTGTATGTAATACAAGTATAAGAACTTGCCCAATTAGAGACAAAAAGATTTCCAAGTCTAAACCGGTATACCACTTCTTCTCATCCGGAAAACCATTTTTCTTATTGATTTCTCTCGGGACAAATTCCGGATAACCGAATTGTCCAAATCTTCTAATCAATTTTAATGTGCTATCTTCTGGATCCAACCGGCAAGCCGGTTTGTGATATCTGGAAAATCAGATTCGAGTGAAGGACTTGCTGGAACATAACCGGATTTCCGGTTCAAGTAAAACCGGCAAGCCGTTTACGGCTTGTAAGCTTCTGGTCACAACCGGCTAGCCGGTTAGTGAAATCCGGGGAGCCGGTTTTGGGACCTATTTCTACTATTCATCTTCTTCCTCTCATTCGGCATTCCGGATCTCCCTCTCTCTCTAAAAACCGTTTACTCCTCACTCAATCTCACTCCAAAATCCATCATTTTCTTCTTTTTTGGCATCAAATTGAGTCTCAAAAATCATTCTCCATCACTTCATTTACTCAAAATCATCCGTAAAATCCATTTTTAACATCCAAAATTCTAGATCTCAAATTCATCCTAGGGTTTAACCGAACTTTTCTCCCTCCATTTTTAGCGGGAGCGGGAGCGGGAACATGAGCGTGAGCAGGAGCGCGAGAGTGAGCAAGAGCGAGAGCGAGGAAGAATGTGGGGATGGAGAGGGAAAAAGATGAGGATTTTCTGGTTCAATGTTCCCGGGGAGGGAAGGGGGAAGAACAAGGGGGTGGGGGAGAAAGAGAGGGAGATGAAAATGCTTTTCTTCCGGTTGCCCTTCTTTTTTTTGCTTTTATCCACGGTTTTTTTTCTTTTCTTTCAAATTAAAACCCCAACCGTTGGATTCAAGTAAACTGAGTCCAATGGCTCAATGGCAGCCCCTGCACCATACAGGGGATTTTAGGCCCTGCATGATAGCTGTGTCCCCGCTCATAAAACAAAAACCCAGAACCCAGTCAACAACACTCTCTTCCGTTCTCATAAAAATTTCAGCCCGTTCTTCTTCTTCTTCTTCTCCATGCACATCCTTATCCTCTATCTACGCTCCGTCAACGGAATCTCCTTGTCTCTCAGTTCGCATTTGCTGTAAAAAACATGCCTTAGTGAGTTTCACTTTTTTTACTTGTCTGTGTTTTTAAGCAATTTGAATTAGTAATTATTTGGCATTAAAATTGAGGTGCCTTAACTTGTGTTGTCAGGATATGTTTTCTGAAGCTCTTCTATGTTTCGGTGCAAGTTCTACAAGAGTGGATGAACATGATAATGATGCTGATGAGAATTCTGATGAGGTTGAAACTTTATTTTTTAATTTCTTCTTTCTTTTTTCTTTTTATTTATTATTGATTCATATCTTGTAAAGGATGTTGAGAGTACCAATAAACAAGAAATGAAACTCATATCCCATTTGCAAATGTAAATGCTAATGTAATGTTACCAGTTGGCCTTAGATTTTTGTTGACTTTGTTGGTTCACTTGCTAGAAAGGTAGCCAGAGGAAAAAATTAGTAATAATAATACTAAATAAGTACAAAATTTTCAATGTTTGGTATGGAATTGAAAATTGGCTTCTTTCTGCGTTAAAAGAGTGCCTCTAAAACGCCATTATAATGTTACTAGTTGGTCTTAGATTTTGTTGAATGTAGAGTGCCTTCTGAATAAAAACTACAGTTGTTTTAAATATTACTTACAGATTGATTTTATGCAGATCTATATTGATTCCATATTTCCTGAATGCAAAGATGTGGATGAGTGCATATTAAATACTGCTAATTCCATAGGCTTGAAAGAGATAACCACGTTATGAAGTTAAAATGGGAGAGCAATGCAACTGGATAAAGAAAGCTCAGGTTTGTTTGCTCTCCTTTTTCTCTCTATCACAATGGTATAATTGGAATTATGTTATGTCAATTTGATTCTATTTTCTTACATGTTGCAGGAATCATTTCATTCCGTTGAGGTGACAAAAGGACTATGGATTGTGCCCAAGTGGATTACACCACCAGTATGATTATCTCACTCTCTTTGGAGGTTTTGTTGCAGTAATTTCTCATCTTTTATAGGGTACCCTCTTCTTTATTGCTTTTGCAGAAGTCTTATGAGCTAATTGCTTCCGAGTCTTTAAATTTCGTCAATGAGGAACCTTCATTTGCAAAATCATAATGTTAATGTAATCCCACATTAGTTAAGTCTTAAATATAGCTGCTTATTTATTATTGGGCCCCTCTGCCTAATGACCTAAGGTTCTAGTGACTTTGCCTGATAGTTTACCTGGAAATTCTAAAATTAGGAAGAGTAATCCAAACACACCGACTTGGCATTCTCATTGCAAATCCGTTTGACTGCTGGAATAGTCTCCCTTGCATTTTTACTTCTTTTAATTCTTTACAAAGAAAAATTTTAGCTTTGAGCAATGGTTAACACATCTTATCAATAATTTTTTTTTTTGCTCGCTACAGGATGTTCAAGCAACAAATATAATTTTGAATCCTGGATCGGCATTTGGAACTGGAGAGCACGCCACCACTAAGTTGTGTCTTTTGTTGTTACGAAGCTTGATAAAAGGAGGAGAACTCTTCTTGGACTATGGCACGGGTTCAGGAATTCTTGGAATTGCAGCAATCAAGGTAATCAACTATTAATTTTGCTACTGCGGCTATAAATATTGATCCATTACTGTAGCATAATTTGTCTTTCTGTTGTACAATGTGAAACAAAGTCAATTCTTCTGTGAATTTAGTTCGGTGCTGCCATGTCTGTTGGAGTTGATATAGATCCCCAGGTAATCAAATCTGCCCATCAAAATGCTGCTTTAAACAACATAGGACCTAAGAAAATGAAACTACACTTGGTTCCAGACAGAACCTTCACGGCCTTCATGAATGAAAGGGTAGACGGAGTAGTGGAATATTTGAGCTCACACGAAATTAGAGGGATTTCTGAGACAGAGGAGTATGATGTAGTTATTGCAAATATTCTTCTTAATCCTCTGCTGCAATTAGCAGATCATATTGTTTCTTATGCTAAGCCAGGAGCAGTTGTGGGCATCTCTGGTATTCTATCTGAGCAGGTAACTTCCTTGCTAAGGTGTTAAAAGTTATATGTATGCTATAGATGATGAGTGGCAATGAGTTCCTCAGTCACAATTGGTAATTACAGTAAAGTTTCGAGGAAAGGTCTCTACAGTGTACAGTATTTTTTGCTTCTTCAATGTTTTCTATTGTTCCTTGTCTTTTTCTGGAAAATGTTATTATTCAAAATATTATTGCCAAGAACACGATGAAGTTGCTGCTATTTATATTTCCCAACAAAGTTCTTCATAGTTATATTTAATTGTATTTTAGGCAACATGAAGCTGATTTTGTTGTTGTTATAACTTTTACGCAGCTTCCACGTATCATTAATCGTATTCAGAGTTCTTAGAAGACATATTTGTGTCAGAGATGGATGATTGGAGATGCGTGAGTGGTACAAAGAAACGAGCTAAAGAAGATTATGAGTGTTGATCTATGATCAGACACAGTAAGCACCCAAGTTCTCACCTATTTAAGTACTGCAACCTATGCTCTGATTGATTGCCATTGCCAAATCTCTATTCAGAGTTTTTAGTTTCCTTATCATTATTATTGCCATTATCATTTCTGATAGAAATCTTGTCATTATTTATTGAAAGATCAGCCGAAGCGCTGCTCCGCTCCACTACATGGCTTGCACCTATATGTTCATCACCACCTCTATTGAAGAATCTATTTTCTGAGGATCCGGAATTTGTGGTGGAGGGTGTGTTTAGAGATGGCCAATGGGTCGGGCGGCACGAGGCACGGCACGTGTCCGTATAGCACGGCACAATATGAGCACGTTTCGGTAGGGCACGCGGTATGGCACAACACGCATGTGGGCCGTGTCGAGCCTTAAAAGCACGGCACAATTAGAGATGGGTCAAAGCATAGCACGCGAAAAGGCACGTAATAAGCACATTGCATATTTATGCACAAAAAAAAAATTTATGAACAAAATATTTTTATGATAAATTAAAAATTACATTTTCATTCAATGGAGTTTATGTGCAATTATAATATTAGTAGTTCAAATAAAATTAGGTTGAATGAGAGTCCCTAAATTATCAAAATATTAATAACTAACTAATTTGTAACAAAATTCATGTGATATGATATGATGATATAGCGCTTGGTTAGTGGTTTTCTAAGCAAATTATTATTATTATTATTATTATTATTATTATTATTATTATTATTATTATTATTATTATTATTATTATTCTTTTAATCACTCCAAGTTTAAATTTGGAAGAGGTAGGGCATAGAAATAAATTATATTAGGATTTGCCGATTTGTCAATAAAAACTTCAGTATGATATGCTAAATTTTTTTAAAGAATTTTCTTTGAGTATTGTTTTGAGTAAATAAATGTAATTAATTTAATATGCTTAAAAATTTTTAGTATTTTAAAGATTGTACAAAGTATAACTTAATTTTTTAAATTTAATAGATGTGTGCAAATAATCATATCCAATACTTTAACTTATGGTTGGTTTTTTTTTTTTCACTGAATTTTCTAATTTGAATTGAATCAATTTCTAATTGTGATTCGAGCTCAAGAGAGTCTAAGAGAAAGAAAAAGAAAAATGGAGTCCTTCTCTTGCCCCTTTTAAGTGAATACCCCTTTTAAGTGAATATTTTTTTTTTGAGAAATTAAGTGAATATATTTAGATTGCCCCTTTTAAGCCTATATATTGATGCATGTTTACAATTCAAATTAAGTGAAATTAAGTGAATATATTTTCTACTGCATGGCACCTCTTTACTCAAATATCAAATGAGCTTGCTTTTCACGCTAATTTAACCAAACTTTATTTTTTTCCTTGATTGGCTCGTGTAGGACAGTCGATGTGTCATTTTTTTTTCACTGTTCAACTTCTTATTTATTACTCTTATACCACATTTCAGCTTTCAATTAGTCCATAAATATCCATCCAAATTTACCTCCAAACAAATCCAATAAACTCTTGAAAACGAAAAATTAAAAATTTATTCAATCATTCAGTGTTAAGGAAATTGGCCAAGTAATGGAATGTTAACAAACCAAATTAAATTTCTACATTTATTTTTTTTCTTTGGCCTGTACCAAATTTCATCACTTGATTTAATTTAATACAATTGATTTAATTAAATACAGCAAATACATTGTAACTGCTTTCTATTTACATACGGGTAGAGCAATAAAGACAGGTTATTAAGACCGGTTATTAAACAGATGTGGATGAAAATGGTGTTACAAGACTGGTTATGAAAAATCTTTTAACATATATCTTGTGTTTAAGAAACTTTTAGTTCACAACCATGGCATATGGTAGCAATGAAAAAGGCTCTTGCAGGATATATTCAAGCAAATTGGTTTGGGTAACCACAAACAAAAAAGCCTTGCAAGTTGCAAGTGATAAAGTTCCTCCTTTGCCCACTCAAATGCATTACATAATGTCGCAGTACATTTTATTTATGCAAATACGTACGTACATGCATATCTTGATAACTATTTTAACATGCGATCTAATATAGAACATAATTTCGCTCTGAATATTTTTATAATTGATTTGTTATAAATTTGAACGAGGGATTGCAATTATACCTTCTTGAATTTTATAGATGTTTTCATGCATGCTCTACGAAAAAATATTTGATGTCGTGTCAATGCTCACTGCAAAATATATCTTAGGTGCTCGCACATATACCGTAGGCTATAGCTATACAAAAACTTACACTTGCTTTCTCGAATGCACGCACTTGCACGCAAAATTCTATTATTGAAAGTCGCTGCTTACTATAACACGGCCTTTTTCTAGCCTTTTATTAGACGTGGTTTCAATTTATTGAACCATTAGAGGGACACATCAGTAGTCACAAAAATGCCACTCTAAATGGCAATTCTTGTAATCATTTTGCTGCTGCTCTTCATTCCACTCCCAAGTACACAGCCCAAACTTCAATTTCAATTTTCTCTGGGAAGGTAATGAAGCGTGGCTCAGTCTCAGTAATATGTCTTTCATATTCCATGGAATGAGCCAAAGAAGGAATACTTCTATAGTTAGAAAGAGCAGCAGAGAACAAAGCTGTTAATCAATCAACACATGTAAAGCAGTATTAGTATTTCTGCCTTATTGTAGTGCCTAAGCGGGTATTAGGATTTCTCCGCAAGAACGTTTACTAAGATATTCAGCCAAGTGTGAAGTTCATCAATAATCAATCTTTTCTGGAAATAAACGAAACATATTGAGTGCCAGACTTGCCTAGCCTCTGAAACAGGATTTCAGAGCAAGCAACAGAACAAAAGACAGAAAACACATTCAACTCAACCCAAACACTAGAAAGCATCACAAATATTATTTATTTTTTGTACACAATTAACGAACCGAGGCTGAAGCACAAATCAATGAACTCTCAACTGAAAAATCCGAAACGAAATTTCAGGATTTATTTGTGTAGACAGCAGAGGTGAAGACAGAAAGGATTCTGGTTGCAATTGAAGCTCGGGCTGCAGTTATGATGTTTTCTGCTCTGATTTCACCTACACAAGTCATTGAAGAAATTGTGAAAAATAAGAATTTTAAGTTACATTTTTTTCCTTAACTATTAAAACAAATGAACGCCGAAGTCTTCTAGGCTCATGGTTGAATATACAAGGGTACTTATGTCTCCACAACTGCTAAAGAGGGCTTGATGATTGAGGTGAGCATTGGAAACTCTAAAGGGTACTTAATGTTGAGACAAATTCGAAGAAAACAATTTGTAAAACCTTTCTTGTATTGAAGAGAAGGGGAAAAAAAAGTATATGCAATTGGATAAGTAATTAAAATTTGAAGAAATTGGGTAAAACGAGAAACATACATCAAATTCAATAGGGCCTAATCAAATTCCGTAAGGATATAGTTGAATGCCACACTGTTCCTTATCCTCAAATTCCCGTAGCTTTTGTCTTAGCTCTGGCTGAGGCCACCAGCAATCGAACTTGTTTAAGCTCTTTATGCCCCAGAGCTGTTCAGGCATCTTTTTCAAGTAAGCACAAGGGTTGATAATCAAGCATTCTAGTTTTGTCATGGCTCCAATCCCCATAGTCCACTCCCCTAGCCATAGCATTGATTTCAGGTGCAATACCTTGAGATTTGGAAAACCATCAGAGCCACAAGTCAGCTTCCTACCTGAATACGAATTTTGCTTCAGTTTGAGCACTTGAAGAAGCGGCAGCTTTTCTAGTGTCGGCATGGGATCATCCATTAGGTCAGTATTAGAAAAACTCAAGTGGGTTAGACTATGAGGAAATAGGTATTCAGCAAGGACGATTTTGGAGAGCCGTGGCATCTTGCTTTCATTCGCCAGCTTCAATGACTTGAGACGGCTCAATCTGCAGAGACTTTTCGACAGCAAAGATTGATCATAACTTAAATCTCCCCGTATTCGGAGATTTTGAAGATTAGGTAGCCTGCCCAATATATCTTCAGTACAGCAGCAAGGGTGCAAGGCTGAAATGAAATTTAGATTTTCCAGAGAGCCACAGTATTTTCCTGGATGCGCAGGAAGTGTGATTGACCCAAAATTTAGATGTCTGAGTTTGTTCATCTTCCAAAATTCATCTGCCGTATGATCTATATAGCTAAAGGGCATGTCTAGGGTGTAGAGGTTCAGAAGATTGGTTAATAATGAGGAAGGCAGGCTTTTGAGGGAAGGGATATTCAACTTCAAATATCTCAAAAGAAATAAATTTTCAATTCCGGATGGATACTGGATGAGAACAAGAGATCCCAAGTCCAACACTCTGAGAAGTTTGAACATTCCACAAATTTTCTCCCAATCTATGGGGTCAATGTGGCGGCTTTCTGGAGAGCAGCACAAGAAAGAATGCAGCTGCGAGTCATAATCATCTAAGCAAGCAAAATCATCCCATCTTTCAACAGCGTTTAACCGTTTGGCTTTTTTTCCTGATTTACCATCCACGAAAGGGGAAAAGATGAATTCCACCTCAGAAGGAACTGTGAACAACACGGGACGCCAACGACCAGGAATAGAGCATGTGTTGATAGTGCCTCCGGCTTTTCTCTTCTTTGTTTCAACAAAGCCTCCCTTGATTAGTTGTTCTAAGTAATTCTCAGCAGTTGCCTCACTATTGTCTGGAATGAAACCTTCAGCTATCCACAACTGATATAACTGCCTGGTGGATATCTCTAGGTGTGCGGGAAACACAGATAAGTAGAGAAAACAAGGTTTCAAGTGAAAAGGTAGCTTGCAACATATTACAATTAGAAGCCCTAAGGTTGTCTCGAATACTTCCCTTATATTTTCTTGTAATGAGATGCTTCCATGATATAGGATGAGGAAAGGCCATCCTTTATATGTAGCTCTCAATGGTCCTCCAGTGGGCACTAAGTCAAGATGAATGTTCTCTCCATTTTCGAACTGAAATGAGGTGATGATCTTAATGTGAGTGAGTGTTATTAGTGCTCTACTTCCATTCTGATTATCCGGGAGTATTTCTCGAATAATATCCCACACTTCAATGCTCCACACATCATCAATCACAATCAAATACCGCTTGGTCATTAGATATTCGTGAAGAATAATTTTTTTCATTTCATAATTTTTATCCATTATTTCACTCAACCTAGATGAAGGCATCAGAAACTTAATAACGATATCTAATATTTGGTCAGCATCATATTCATTGCTGTAAGGTTCTGAAATCCAAGCGTGACAATCAAAATAATGCTTCACATAACTGCTGTTGTAAGCCTCTCCGGCGAAAGCCGTCTTGTCCAACCCAATGCTATCAAGTATGGCCACCAGTGAAAGCTGAGGTGGTCCCTCAATCAATAGATCTAACAACTCCTCCATTCTATCATCTAGACCCACCGTGTCCCTACTTTTAGAAGATGAAGATATACCGGCTTCAGCTTCAAAAGTTTTGATGCGATCAATGATTTCTAAATCTATGTGCTTAAGTTGTTGCATCCGTTGCTTAAAATCAGTGATTCTGCTTTGGAGTCCTTGTAGAGCATCAAAAATGTCCTTGCTGCAGCTGCTTTGACTCTTCTGTTGAGTGATGCTGTTGATGAATGTGTCAATGACCCTCTCAGATTCATACGTAAAGCAATTGATTTCATCCATAACGGTCGCCAGATCTGGGTTTTCAATTTCATCTTCTCCGATCTTTTCCAACATAAGCCAGGAAGTTTCATCTTCAAATTCCCTCAGCCAAGAAGTAACGATTTCAGTCTCGGCATGAAGGTTCTGAATAGGTTGTTTTGCAGCATCAGGCAACGTGACTTCTTCACCAGCTAACACCCGTCCCAGCCTCTCGGAAAATAGCCTGAAGTTGATGTCCATATCTCCTCCTCTCTCAGATTCACCCCGAAATCAGTCCTATAGCATGCAAAGAAATAGTTAAAAAGAGAGAGGGGAAAAAGAAAATATGCTTTAAAGCTCTCAATTCAAACATTAGTGCTGGCTCCCGTACCCCCCTTCTCTTAAGCTAGTTCTCCAGTCAAGAAGTTGAATCAAGATCGTTGACTCTCAAATTAGAACAGATCAAGGCAGAATCTTACAATAATCTCGTCTCCCATATGATGAAAAAAGAATAAAGCAGAGAAAAATAAACAGGACATCGTCAAGTATCGATCAAGACCAATTTGTTTTACACATCCACTTTTAAGAAAGGAAGGGTAAAAACAATTCCACTGGGACTATAAAAGCTTGTCTGAAAAGAAAAGAACGGAGCAACCACAAGAGCGTTATCAATTATTTAATAATTTATGCTGTGGAAAAATGCAAAATCATGTATGGTGTTGGTTGTTTAATTTATTGCGAGACTTGCATGTATGCATATCACAAATAACATTTGTATTCCAGGGTTATAAATGTAAAATTACTCAAATAAATATGCATTCTTAATCATGTGTGATGCTGTCTTATTTCTTCAACCAGATTTAGAGAAAGTACTAAATCGTTTGTAAAATTTTATAGTTAATATATGTTCAATTTTCTTTTTAGCATTCTTTTTTAAGAAATGAAAAATGATAAAGAGTTCTAACAACGGGTGACAAAAATAATAATAAATTGTGCAATGTTACAATGTTAATTAAAAAATAGTTATAATTTTTTATTTAATATTATAAATAAAATCTATAGTTGTTTTCTCACTACTGTATCATTTTTTTATTCAAATATCAGTATTATATGAGCCCTCACCTTTTTGAAAGTATTACATCATAAGACACTATTTATAATTATTTTCATTTGAGCCCTTAGTGTTAAAAATATAACAATCCATCAATGAAATCAATGATAATGGAATTCTAAGTAGGAATGGCAGAAAAATCAAGCCTAGTTAGAGCATGTTTTCTAAGTATTCTGGCTGGTCTTGGACTCCGGCTAAGAAGTCCGAACCCAGCTCAAAAGCCAAAAAAATACTGAAAATTTTAAAAATTGTATAATTCCAAGCCTTAAAGACTTCTCCAAATGTATGGTACAACATTGTATAATAGGACCAATCACATGGAGATGGTTTGTAAATTTTTGTACACAATTTTAATATGCATATCAAAAGAGAGGCAGCAATCTTAGTTGATACTTTTATTTGACATATGATGTAAGAAACGGAACAAAGATTGTAATGTCACAAATTTGGCAATTCAGCATCCAAAATATCACTAGAACTTGCAATACAAGCTTTAATCTCCTCAACAACACGTCCAATTGCGGGCAGGAACACAAATGCAGAGATGGGTATCAAGATCGCATTCGAAACGACTGACAGGGATTGTCACAGTCGGCATCGCTTTTACAAGTGACTGCTTTTGATTCCGGTTGAGCATCAACTGCCGGCGTGGAAATATAAAACAACACACCTGCATTTATAAATGCTAACCATTTAGTTGCCGTATTATAGTTAATTATACATGCATTAAAAAAATGTGGATTTAGAAGATCAAGGAACAAACATGAGGCCACGAAGAGAGTGACGAAAAATGTGGATTTAAGTTTAAATTCCATAATGTTTATGCAAGCAAAAGTGCAAAACTAAGAGTCCGAGGATAATGATATTATTAAATTTAATATAGGTTTGGAAATAATATTCAATGTAAATTTTCCCTAGACAGTGTATATGGGAGGAAATTTAATCCACTTGACAACTAAAAAAATTCAGAAATCAAACCTCGATTTGACAAATTAGAAATTTGTACAATTAATTAGATGTACGTAACTTGTCATATACTATATATATTCTATCAAGTGGAAGATTTTCTTCTTCTTTTGTATCAAATATATGGTATCAATTAATAAATTCTTGTTTTGTTATATATACTTATCGTATTTTATAGTTAACTAAGAAATATTAAAAATCTTCTATCTCTTTTTTAGTCTTAATATGTTAAAAAAAATTTTGAGTTGTAAAGTATAATTAACTATTTTGTGTTCCATTATAAGTATTATGAAAGGTCTTTAAAGCTTTTGGATGTTTTTTTGACCCATTTGTCAATAAATGAAACTATTAGCACCACTTTAAACTCTTCATAAAACATCTCTTCTAAAAGTACACCGTTAATGACATATGTAAATCACACTACTTTTAACAACACCTATGTTAATTCCGCAAATAACCTTATATATTCTTTTTTCTTAAAAAATCATATGAAAACAAAAATCTTTTATTACAAAACTTTTTCAACAATTTAATCTGAAGCCCTTGTTCGGCACATGAGAATCAACTTTTCAATTTAAAATTCTTTGAACTTCTTTTTCCAACTTTTTATTCTTATTCTTATATGTGTATAAGATTCTTATAATATAGAATTTATATTATTGCTTAACTTAATTTTATCATTCCATGGGAAAAGATATCAAAATATTACTATGAAGTAAGTTAAACTAGTAGAAAATAGAATCTAAAAACTAGATAAGAAATATTCAAGGCCATCCTCTTGAGTGGAGCTATTTTAATTCCACAAACGTCCTTGTACACTTCTTTCTCACTAACTTTACTATGAGAGAGGGAAAAAAAGAATTGAACATATATTTCTTTTATACTAAAAAAGATTGCTAGAAGCTAATCCAATATCATTTTATAATCTGAATGCGACAATTCACATGCTTTTATATGAACACATAAATCAATAAAATAAAGAGAGCAAGTAGCCATAATAGTAAAAGACAATAAGCTTTTTGTAATTTGAAAATAATGAACTAAAAATTTCCGTCCAAGAGTAACCACTAATTTAAGAATAAAAATAAAAATAAAAATAAAAAACATTTTCACTATAACAACCAAATTATCTTTTATTAAATAGAAATAAAACCCATGTGGAGTTAGAGGAAGATTGAATTGTCAAACGTGATTTGATTAGAGTTAAAAATATAAATTTAGCATCTAAGAATTCTTTTAGAGGTGCCAATAGCTCCACTCTATTCTCTTTCTGTAGTTCGGCAAGTTCTAAACATAAGGTTCTATGAAAGTCTTAGAGGGTGCCGATAGCTTTCTTTTATGTACAGTTTCTATAAAATACAACCCTTTAATGAGAATGGAGTGTGGTCCACTTAGGACCACCTCTATTTTACTTATTTTGAAAGGGATATCTTACAGAATTTTTAAGTTAACCGTCCCTTTTTTGATCCAATCTAATCAAACAATCCAATTTAATTGACTTGCCACTTTATGTTAATTTATAATTATATTTTCTTTGAATTGATATAATAGTTCAGATTTTTATCGAGAAGATGGCTCGAAAATCAGCACTAATTTCTACTCAGAAGGGAGGGGAAATAAATTGCGATAGAAAATAAATTATTTGAGTCATCAACGAATCGAAGACCCACCCTTAGATAAACAACTATCTTAATATGGCGGAGCAGCAATGTCATTCTTCTCATTGGGTCATTTCTTCAAACGTCTTCCGTACAAATAGCTCACCGGCCATCAGAATCTATTTCCGCTCATAAAACAAAAACCCAGAACCCAATCAACAACACCCTCTTCCGTTCTCATAAAGTTTCAGCCCGTTCTTCTTCTTCTTCTCCATGCACATCCTTATCCTCTATCTACACTCCTTCAGCGGAGTCTCCTTATCTCTCAGTTCGCATTCGCTGTCAAAAACCTGCCTTAGTGAGTTTCACTTTTTTACTTGTCTGTGCTTTTAAGCATTTTGAATTAGTAATTATTTGGTGCTAAAAATTGAGGTGACTTAACTTTTGTGGGTTGTCAGGGTAAGTTTTCTGAAGCTCTTCTATGTTTCGGTGCAAGTTCGACAAGCGTGGATGAACATGATAATGATGCTGATGAGAATTCTGATGAGGTTGAAACTTTATATTTTAATTTCTTTTTTTTTTCTTTGATTATTAATTCATATCTTGTAAAGGATCTTGAGAGCACCAATAAACAATAAATGAAACTCATCAGAATTCTCATTAGCATCATTATCAAATTGGCTTCTATTTGTGTTAAAAATGTGCTTCCTTCTAAATTCCATTGTAATGTTACCAGTTGACCTTAGATTTTTATTGACTTTGTTGGTTCACTCGCTAGAAAGGTAACTAGAGGAAAAAATTAATAATAATACTAAATAAGCACAAAATTTTCAATGTTTGGTATGGAATTGAAAATTGGCTTCTTTCTGTGTTAAAAGAGTGCCTCTAAAACGCGTTATAATGTTACTGGTTGGTCTTAGATTTTGTTGAATGTAGGGTGGCTTTTGAATTAAAACTACAGTTGTTTTAAATATTACTTACAGATTGCTTTTATGCAGATCTATATTGATTCCATATTTCCTGAATGCGAAGACGTGGATGAGTGCATATTAAATGCTGCTAATTCCATAAGCTTGAAAGAGATACCACGCTATGAAGTTAGAATGGGAGAGCAATGCAACTGGATAAAGAAAACTCAAGTTTGTTTGCTTTCCTTTTTCTCTCTATCACAATGGTATAGTTGGAATTATTGTTATGTCAACTTGGTTCTATTTTCTTACATGTTGCAGCTGTCATTTCATCCTGTTGAGGTAACAAAAGGACTATGGATTGTGCCTGAGTGGAGTGCACCACCAGTATGATTATCTCACTCTCTTTGGAGGTTTCGTTGCAGTAATTTCTCATCTTTTATAGGGTACCCTCTTCTTCATTGCTTCTGTAGAAGTCTTATGAGCTAATGGCTTCCGAGTCTTTAAATTTCTTCAATGAGGAACCGTCATTTGGAAATCATAATGTTGATGTAATCCCACATTAGTCTTAAATATAGCTGCTTATTTATTATTGGGCCCTCTGCCTAATGACCTAAGGTTCTAGTGAATTTGCCTGATAGTTTACCCAGAAATTCTAAAATTAGGAAGAGTAGTCCAAACGCACGACTTGGCATTCTTATTGCAAATCCGTTTGACTGCTGGAATAGTCTCCCTTGCATTTTTACTTCTTTTAATTCTTTACAAAGAAAAATTTTACCTTTGAGCAATGGTTAACACATCGTATCAATAATATTATTTTTGCTTGCCACAGGATGTTCAAGCAACAAATATAATTTTGAATCCTGGATTGGCATTTGGAAGTGGAGAGCACGCCACCACTAAGTTGTGTATTTTGTTGTTACAAAGCTTGATAAAAGGAGGAGAACTCTTGGACTATGGCACGGGTTCAGGAATTCTTGGAATTGCAGCAATCAAGGTAATCAACTATTACTTTTGCTAATGCGGTTATAAATATTGATCCATTACTGTAGCATAATTTGTTTTTCTGTTGTACAATGTGAAACGAAGTCAATTCTTCCGTGAATGTAGTTTGGTGCTGCCATGTCTGTTGGAGTTGATATAGATCCCCAAGCAATCAAATCTGCGCATCAAAATGCTGCTTCAAACAACATAGGACCTGAGAAAATGAAACTACACTTAGTTCCAGACAGAACCTTCCCCACCTCCATGAATGAAAGGGTAGACAGAGTAGTGGAAGATCTGAGCTCACACCAAATTATAGGGATTTCTGATACAGAGAAGTATGATGTGGTTATTGCAAATATTCTTCTTAATCCTCTGATGCAATTAGCAGATCATATTGTTTCTTATGCTAAGCCAGGAGCAGTTGTGGGCATCTCCGGTATTCTATCTGAGCAGGTATCTTCTTTGCTAAGCTCAGTCAAAATTGGTACTTACAGTAAAGCTCGAGGAGAGGTCTTTATAGTGTAAAGTATTTTTTCTTCTACAGTGTTTTCTGTTGTTCCTTGTCTTTTGCTGGAAAATGTTATTCTACAAAATATTATTGCCAAGAACATGATGAAGTTGCTGCTATTTATGTTTCCCAACAAAGTTCTTCACAGTTATATTTAATTGGATTTTAGGCAACATGAAGCTGATTTTGTTGTTGTCATAACTTTTATGCAGCTTCCACATATCATTAATCGCTATTCAGAGTTCTTAGAAGACATATTAGTATCAGAGATGGATGATTGGACATGCGTGAGTGGTAAAAAGAAACGAGTTAAAGAAGATCATTAGTGTCGATCTATAATCAGACACAGTAAGCACCCAAGTTCTCAACAATTTAAGTACTGCATCCTATGCTCTGATTGATTGCCATTGCCAACGATCCCTCTCAAGCTTGTGGCGACGGGTGAACTCTAGGAGCCAGTTGCTGTTGAGAATCAAAACCGAAAATGTCCACAAGTTTTGGAAAAACTTTTAGTGAAGTTTGAATATATTTTAACTTCAACAAACTTGACTTCAATAAAGCTATATTGAATTAACTTTTCTGGAGGAGAAGCATAAGGTCTTGCACTTGTCCTTTAGATTTAGAAATGTTCTATTCATTTCTGTGATGCCCGACTTCTCTTGAACATGCGAAAATGAAGAACTTCCTCAAAAGGAAGATTCTGAAAGCAGAATTAAGAAAAATTTAAGAAGGCTCATAAAGAAAAACGTTGAGGAAACAAAATTAGATTCCAAAATAAATGTCAAGCATTAGGAGAATATTATTACCCATATTAGAATGATAGAATCAGTTTTACATCAGACAAAAGGTACTGTAAACACACTTCAATAGAGGAATGAAAAGTACATATTTCCTTAAAGCTGTTTCAATTTTCAAACTGCTTTTGGAAGTACTTCCCAAGATGTTTTCTCCAACATTTCCTTCGAAGATCTGTCTGGACCTCAATACAGCCTTTTCCCACGCTGACAAAGGAACTTTCGATTACCGTGATCATGAATATGAGGAATTAATCAGCTCACCTAGAAAGGAATTAATCATACAGGGAGAAAACAATAAAAAGAACGTAAATGCGGAAACCTAAGAAATACGACTTTCAAATCAACAGCATTACCATTAGTCATTTATTTTTGTTTTTAATAGTTACCACACACCCATCCCAACACAAATTTAACCTAATCTCCCTCCAAGGTTGGTGTAAGAGAGATCGAAGCACGTTAAACAACAATACCTAACGAACCTATTGTTACCATGATATATAATACAAGCCTGAATTCTCTAATTACTATCGTAAGTATAAAAGTAAAGGAGGTAAACCCCAAATTAATTATCAACCTATTTAGATTATCAACTAATGACTTTTATCTGGGGTTGTTAGACACTTACAACCAAAATCATATAGATTAAACATCACCGCTTGAGCTGCTTCCGAGCCAAAGCAGGGGCTTTCTTGGGGATGTAAACTCTGTAGCTTACCTGGCCAAAATAACGATTATGTTATAAATTTTTAGTGCAACATTAACTTCTTATAGTTTAGAGATAAAGCTCTATAGTGTAAAGTCTATGACAAGTTAAAATGCTCACCTCTACCATTTCACCACCCCGCATCACAGTCATAGTCTTCTGCTGAACTGTGAACGAGGATTAGTTTCATCTTGTGGTTTCTTTGAGCTAGTACCTGCACCAGCCGATTGTGTGCAAGAAGAAGGATCATTAGAGGCAGAGACATATTTAGTTTCCTTGTCATTATAATTGCCACCAAGGGGATTCACAGTTGGCGTAGCTTCTACCATAGTCTTATCCACTTTGTCCCTAGCGATGGACTCTGCTTGAGGAGTTTCTTGCAAAGTAAATAATTGCTTCTTGGTGGTGCAAGTACTAGATAATTCTGGCTTTGATACTAATACAACTGATGTTGGGTTATTAGTCTCAGAACTAACGTGCCCCTTGGGGTTACTGGCAAGAACCAGCAGATCTGGTGGGTATTGAGCATCATGCTTAGCAGACCCTCTGCTGTTGATGCGAGATTCTGGTTGCCCTCTTTACCACGACCAGGATCTCTGCTCGATCAACTCTACTACGACCAAGATCTCTTCTCGTCTTACTCCGGAGGTTCCTGCGTACGAAGCGGTCGAAATCTTGTTTGGGAGAAATCGTCGGCGAGACCGGGCATGGTGACGGATATGCTCGATGACGAGTTACGCGAACCGGTATGTCCCGTAAAAGCCTGGTGCACGGGGGAACAGGAGCAGAAATATCCTGCTCACCCACAAGCACGTCATCCACGAGGCCAATTTCCTGTAAGAAGCATAGGGCCGTTCCGGCTAGAGGTCGAGAGGCGAGGAGACCCGGTCAACGGCAGTCGGCAAGACGGGCTCCCCAGCCTGAGAATCTAGGTACGACAGCCACGCTTTTCCCAGAACCGTGGCGTAACACGCAAGATCTCACGTTTGCCCATCGCCGCAGCGGTCGAGTCATCCGTCCCCAGCGGAAACAAGATCTCACATATCCACGACAGCCACGCTTTCCCCAGAACCGTGGCGTAACAAAATCCGCGTTTGCCCATAGCGCGGCATGGAGTCATACCGTCTCGAAAAGCGGGATTGAGAGGGCTTTATAAAAAGGTAGCCAACGAAGGTAAAGGGGTTGGCATTTTGAGATTAGAAAAGAAATTCAAAAGAGAGAAAACCACGAAAAGCCATAAGATTTGTGGCAAGCGTTCCCGAACCATCGACTTGAGCGTCGGAGGGTTTGGGAAAACAACCGGCGTACACGACTTATGCGTGTGCAGGAATCTCAGAAGAAGCCTTACGAGGAGACCTCAGGTCGTGATGAAGTTGATCGGCGAGAGATCACGGTGGTAGAACGAGGAGAACCAGGAATCCTGCATCAACATTTTTGGCGCCGTGGGGAGCGAAGCAAAAAGCATTGATAGCAAGAGGAGGGGTGAGGCAAGTGGCGATGGAGACGAGGAAGTAGTGCACAAGGGGCGATAGGAGGCTTAATTCCGTGACACTAAGGGAGATAAGTCGGTGAAGCACGGGAAAAAAGTCATATTCGGCCGGATGGAGCGGATGGAAGCAGATGGAGACCTTGACAACCACTGCATGAGGCTGCGGAGCGGCGAAGGTAAGAGGAAGGTGAGGCGGTGGAGTGGCACGAGGTCCGATGGTGCGGGAGAAGTCAAACCACCGAGAGATTTGGTGGTGAGAGAGTAACGTACCTCTGCGGGAGAATTTCATAGAAAAGAAGCGAGTCCACTGGCAAGGCTGGTGGCGAGGGCGCAGGGTGGTGAATGCGAGAGAAGCGAGTTGAGCAACACTTGCATGATGTAGAGCAAGGCGGGATCAAGTTGCGGCACGTGACCACAGTCGTGCGGTGCAGTGGAGGAGGAAGTGCGCGAGACTAAGCGCGAGATAATTGGCGACATGCAAGGAAGGAAGCCCTGTTGGAGGATAATCTTTGGGACGGAGAATCACCGCTCGCGGCGAGAGATCATGAGGCGATTATTAGAGAGATTTCCGCCTCCCAGACCTCGAATCTCGGGAAGAAGCCCCGTGGTAGCGCGCAGCGACATAAGCACAAGGATTATCTCAATCCCAAAGGTGCAGGGTGTTCCCACTTATCCCTTGAGGGACGTGCACGAGAATGAGTACGAAACTTCCTCGGGCGGCATTAAAACCTTGACGAGATGTGCCGAGAAGCGATTTAGTGGGGCAATGGCAGGAAGATGACATGATGGAGTGAAAAGCATAAAATAGGGAGCAAGAAACCCTTGAGAATTCATCAAGAGGTTTCATGTCCTCGAGGAGCCTTGACCACCTCAGGCGTTAAGGGGATTGAAAGAAGGGGTGAAGATAGGAAGGCTGTGGTACAATTTGAGAAGTCCAGCTATTCAAACGTATGCAGCCGCATACGAACAGGCTAAGAGAGACATCGAGATTGAAGAGGAGAAGGCTGCGCGGATTAAGACAGACCAGTTAGAAGGGTTGGGGAGGAAAGATAAGAAAGAATTACCGGGGAATGGGCAGATCAGGAGGAGGGACCACCGGAGCCTCGGTAGTGGAGCGGAGGTCGGAGTGGCCACCCCTCGAGAGGCCACCAGCGATGTCAGGCGACGGGCGCAACCTCCTCGTTCCCCAGCTAGGGAGCCTTGGAGAAGGCATGAGTCGGCATCTGGTGGTCTTCATCAACATCCCCACGGTAGTAGAGCGAGCAGACCAGAAGTACTTCCACCGCCCCCAACTCAGAGCGGGGCAAACAGAGAAAGAGCAGTGCACCTGCTCGACCAGAACCCGGACTATGGGCGGTACACTTCCTTGAAGATGTCCCTGGATGAGGTGTACGAGGCCATAAAGGATCGAGGGCTGCTGCCTCCTACAAATAACAAAAGCTACCCAGCGGGAGGGATAGAGGGCGTTATTGTAAGTTCCACTCATGGCCATACCACGGAGTGTAGAGATCTCAAGACCCAGGTCGAAGATTTGGTGAGAAATCGGTACCTGGACGAGTTTATGGATGGGACAGTCCCGATGGGTAGCCTGGTGAAAGGGGCAGTGGTAGAAACTTGGCGCGAGTAAGGGTGATAGCTGGGGGCCCAACATTGGCCGGAGATTCCAACAGATCGAGAAAAAATTATGCTAGGTACGCCATGACCAGTAAAGAGGTACTCTTCAACACCCCAGCAGCCAAACGAGCAAGGGTCAGGCAAGTGCCAATCATGTGGACGGATGAGGATGAGGAAGGGATTCTATACCCCCACGAGGATGCTTTAGTCATCAAGGCTACTGTCGCTAGCAAGAAGTTTGACCGGATACTGATTGATACAGGGAGCTCAGTTGATGTGTTATTTAAGTCAACCCTGGAAGAGATGGGAATAGCCGACCGGAAGTTGGAATACACCAATACCTCCTTGAAGGGGTTCGGAGGAGGGAAGCTGGTCCCTCTGGGCGTGGTCGCCTATCACAATGGTGGGAGCTCCGACGGAAAGAACAATGGTCTTGGACTTTGTCGTGGTGGATGAGAAAGTCCTTACCAAATGATCCTGGGTCGGCCATTTTTAAGGATGAGCAAAGCGGTGTTGTCCATTAGCTCTCACAGGGTGAATGGGGTAGTAGGAGTGGTATGAGGAGACCGGAGGATCGCAGAAGCTGCTACTCCTCGGCGTGAGGAAGCAATGCGAGATAACATCCATCGATACCAGTGGAAAACAAGAAGAGCGGAGACAAGAACATGTAGAGGATAAGCACAGGACCAGAGAAGGAAAGCGATCGAGAATCGGGTCGAGACTTAAGGGAGAGCAAAGCGGGAGTTGGTGAAATGCTTACAGGCTCGTTGATGTGTTTGCTTGGACACATGAAGACATGCAGGATTGACCACGAGGTAGCATGTTATAAGGCGGCAATAAAGAAAGGTGCTCGGGCGGTAAGGCGAGAAGAGTGACCGGGAGAGGTATGAGGTTATAAATGCGAGGTGGAGAAGCTCTTGAAGCAGGTTCATTGGGAAGTCGGATTACCACTGAGTGGATATCGAATGTGGTGTTGGTAAAGAAGGCAAGCGGCAAGTGGAGGATGTGTGTGGATTTCAGACCTCAATAAAGGCGTGCCCAAAAACACTTCACTTTACCAAAGATCGATCTAGTAGATTCAAGTGGACATGATGCCGTGGGCAGCGTTCTCGGGATACAACAGATCCCCATGCAGCGGGATGAGAGAGCACGGCTTTCATCACTAACCAAGGTTTGTTACATTACGAGGTAATGCCATTCGGTCTCAAAATCTTTGGGGCCACTATCAGGCTGGTGAACAAAGTCTTTAAGCCATTGATTGGGAAAACCATGGAGGTGTACGTGGATGACATGATCACCAAGTCAAAATCCCGAAGGAACATGTCGAGACACCTCGAGGAGACATTCGAGCTTTTGAGGAAGTATAAGATGAAGCTCAAGGAGAAGTGTGCTTTTGGGGTCGGGGAAATTCCTTGGATTCGTGGTGAGCCAGGGGATTGAAGCAAATCCAGAAAATCCAAGCGATTGTGCAAATGGCGTCTCCTCGTAACTGAAGGAGATCTGAGCCTCACGGGGAGGTTGGCGCGTTGATTCATATCTAAGGCTACGAGATAAGTGTCACCATTCTTTCAAGTGATAAGGAGGAAGAAAGCAGAATGGACCCAGAATGCGAAGCCTTGAACTTGAAGCAATACTTGCTGTCCACACCGAGGATGGGGACAAGTTGTACACTGTATTTGGCGGTATCGGATCGGGCCGGCTGCATTCAGTGAGAGAGGAAGAAGGAGTTCGATGTCAGATATACTACACCGTGAGGCCACGCGAGACCAGATACCACCGTTGGAGAAATGGGCACTTGCCCTTGTAGTTCTTTGCTTTCGGAAGTTGAGGCCATATTTTCAAGCATTCCGGTCTCGGTAATAACGAACCAACAATTCGTCAAACTGCACAAGCCGAGATGCCTGGTCGGCTCGTCAAGTGGGAAGTGAGCGAGTTCGATAGACTATAAACCCATGCGATAAAAGCCGAGCAATGGCGATTTCGTGAATTCACAGAGCCAGTATGCTTAGATCAACAAGATGCGATTATAGGCAATGCGAAGCTCAAGTATGGCAGATGTCTGTGGATGGGTCATCAGGGGAGCAGGGTTCAGGAACAGGGATTGTCTTGGAAGGCCCGGAGGGGGAGGAGATCTCTTATGCTGTAAAGTTGGAATTTGCAGCCACAAATAACAGTATGAAGCCTTGATGGCAGTGGAATTGGCTAAAGTAGTGCAGACGAGTTAAGAAGGCGATTCCCATTGCGAATCATGATGAAAGATTCCAAGAGAGGAGAAGATGGATGCAAGATAGTGGCGGATAATGGGGAAGTTCGAAGCAGTGGAGGTGGTACAAATCCCCAGGGAGCAGAATAGTCGAGCAGATATTTTGGCCAGGATGGCAGTGGTAGCAGACCCAAAGATGCCAAAATCGATCCCTCTGGAGGTGAAGTCCAGCCCGAGCATCGAACAGAATTTGGGGGTGTTGCGGATAGAACAAAAATGCTCGTGGATGGACCCAATAATTTCGTACCTTAGAGGCGGTATTACCAGATAATGAGCTGCAAGATTAGAGCCAGCCTCGAGATACCACGATGATTGATGGTATCGGCGAGGATATACACTACCGTTCCGATTATGGATGAGGCAGCGGATTACGTCTTGAGAGAAGTACATGAAGGAATTTGCGGAAATCGTTGGCGGGAGGTCCACAGCCGCAAGGTTCTAAGGCGAGGATATTTCGGCGACAATGCAGATGAAGACCGGGAGTTGTGTGCGAGTTTTGCAAATTTCTCTAACGACCACGAAGCTCACCTCCATGGCCTCCCTTGGCCATTTGCTCGATGGGGTGATCGGCCCATTGCCAAAAAGGCAAGAACATGCGATAGTTCTTTATAGATTACTTGAAGTGGATAGAGTAGAAGCAGGATCACGAGAAAAGCGAGACTTCGTGTGGAGAAACCTTGTGTCGGGATCCCTTATGCCTTGGTAGCGGATAATGATTCGATAATCAGCTTGATTTACGCGAGAACCTCGGGATAGAGCTGAAGTATTGCTCGCCTGCTCACCCTCAATCGACTGGACAAGTAGAAGCAGCCAACAAGACCATGAGAGGCTTTTGAAAAGGCTTGGAGCAAAAAGGTGCGTGGACGAGGTGTGCTATGGGCATGAAAACCGCAAGGGAGACACCGTTCGCTTTGGCTTTCGGACATGCATTTGAGATAGGAACGACCACACCGGAGTCATTTCAATGGCGAGAGCAGCAGCGAGATATGTTTGAATCTTGATCTAACGGAAAGGAGGAGCAAGCGTGAAGCGATCGTCATTTACCGAGAGGGTTGCTCGGTATTATAACCGAGAAGGTGAACATCGGTCGGAGGCGGAGTGCGAGAAGAGTGAATCGAGCACAAAGATTCGACTCGGGAGTCGAGACCGTGGGAAGGGCCATAGAGTCAGCGAGATGGCGGGACCGGAGCTTACAAGTTGCACGACCACGAGGTGAAACGCCCATGGGCAGCCTCGAAAATACTTCCAGTAAGACTTGTTCACATTTGGAGGCTATTTTTGCTCATGTTCATTAACATTTATCTTTCACGCTTTATGTCCAAACAATTTCATGTAAGTCGAATCCTGCCATTAATGGAACGTCGAGGAATTTCTTTCGCTTGAAACCGAGAAAATTCCCAAAGGCATGCAAAGGCTCACCAAGTCTCAAAGCCTGTTTATGGAGAGACAGAAGCCAAGCGTGCCAGGATCTGCTCGGCCACGAGAAGGCAGCAGAATCCTAAGCTTTGAAGAAATCATCTAAGGCATGCAAAGGCTCACCAAGTCTCAAAGCCTGTTTATGGCGAGACCAGAAGCCAAGCGTGCCAGGATCTGCTCGGCCACGAGAAGCGGAGAATCGAGCTTTGAAGAAATCATGCTCAAATTTATGGCGAAGCCAAGCGTGCCATAATCCCAAGCTTTGAAGAAATCATCAAGGCACGCAAAGGCTCACCAAGTCTCAAAGCATGAAGCCAAGAGAATCCCAAGCTTTGAAGAAATCATCCAAGGCACGCAAAGGCTCACCAAGTCTCAAAGCCTGTTTATGGCGAGACAGAAGCCAAGCGTGCCAGGATCTGCTCGGCCACGAGAAGGCAGCAGAATCCCAAGCTTTGAAGAAATCATCCAAGGCACGCAAAGGCTCACCAAGTCTCAAAGCCTGTTTATGGCGAGACAGAAGCCAAGCGTGCCAGGATCTGCTCGGCCACGAGAAGGCAGCAGAATCCCAAGCTTTGAAGAAATCATCCAAGGCACGCAAAGGCTCACCAAGTCTCAAAGCCTGTTTATGGCGAGACAGAAGCCAAGCGTGCCAGGATCTGCTCGGCCACGAGAAGGCAGCAGAATCCCAAGCTTTGAAGAAATCATCCAAGGCACGCAAAGGCTCACCAAGTCTCAAAGCCTGTTTATGGCGAGATAGAAGCCAAGCGTGCCAGGATCTCGGCCAGCGAGAATCCCAAGCTTTGAAGAAATCATCCAAGGCACGCAAAGGCCACCAAGTCTCAAAGCTGTTTATGGCGAGAAGCCAAGCGTGCCGGAGATCTCGGCCACGAAGGCGGCGAATCCCAAGCTTTGAAGAAATCATCCAAGGCACGAGGCTCACCAAGTCTCAAAGCTGTTTATGGCGAGACGAAGCCAAGCGTGCCGGGATCCTGCTCGGCCACGAGAAGCGTGAATCCCAAGCTTTGAAGAAATCATCCAAGGCACGCAAAGGCTCACAAGTCTCAGCTTGTTTATGGCGAGACCAGAAGCCAAGCGTGCCAGGATCTGCTCGACTGCGCGAAGGCGAGCAGAATCCCCAAGCATCGAAGAATTCACCAAGGCATGCAAAGGCTCGTCAAGTCTCAAAGCCTGTTTATGGCGAGACAGAAGCCAAGCGTGCCAGGATCTGCTCGACCGCGCGAAGGCGAGCAGAATCCCCAATCATCGAAATATCTTCTAAGGCATGTAAAGGCTCATCAAGTCTCAAAGCCTGTTTTATGGCGAGAAGCCAAGTATGCCGAGATGCTCGACCGCGCAAAGCGGCGAGAATCCCAAGCATTGAAGAATCTTCTAAGGCATTTGGCAAAACCATATACCAAGCCAGAGCCAGCTCGACCAGATAAAGACGAGCATACTCTCAAGCGGAAAAATAACTCGTAATTACAACACAAGAGAGTAATCAAAAACATTTCTATTAATTTGTTAATAATTAACAAAGCAGATAATCTTCACAAATATTGTTCGTTACAATACAAGAAACATGTTTAAGAAGACGATGGGTCCAGCCTCGGTGGTCCACCTCAGTCTTTGGGAGTATCTCGATTGCGTGGGGTACTCGCCTCACATCAGCGAGGGCTGCAGGGGCGAGAGTTTTCCTCTATCACCATTGGCGCCGCCTCTTGGCATCCTCCTGCAGCCTCCTCGTCCATATGTTGGGCGACACAGTACAAGGTCGTCCATCTTTAGATCAGGATGCTGCTTCCCGAGGACAGCCATGATGCAGTGATAGGAATGCCGAAGTCCCTGGTTGTACTGGTTGTCAACCTCCTTCTCCATGTTCTCGACTTGAACCCGATGGGAATCGGGATTGGTGAGTCTCGTACACTTTACGCCTTTGCGGATCCTCCTGACCTCGGCTCCTCTCGAGGGTAATGGCTTTGCTTGAGCAAGAGATTCTTGCTCTATCGGCGAGGTTCTCAACGTTTAGCTCCCGGCTTTCAACGCGCTCGGTCGTCGCCGATTGAATGTCCTCCTTCATCTGTGGCCAACCTTGGCCTTATAGTAGGTGGTCATTGAGATGGAAAGCGCTATCTTGGCTCCCAGCTCCTTGAGTGTACAATCAAAGTCCTCCAGTCCTTCTTGCTCACGAGTTTAGACAACTCATTGAGATAGGGGACCAAGTGTTCTCGCATCGGTAGCGAGACCGAGTGCGACGAGGTTGAGAAGAAGCAGGATCGGCTCCACTAGATTCCCGACTTTAGCGGGAGGCGGGAGGAAGAGCTGCGAGGAGGAACCCTGCGATGTTCTTTCGCCGTAGCAAGAGCATCTTTGTTACGGTCCCGCTTGGTTGTCGGAGGCGAGAAGCGTTTCTGGTGAGTTCCGATCTTGCGTCCTCCATCCTATGGCAAGGGCACCAAGCGAGACTCAGCGAGGTTGTAGGTGGTTGCTGACTCTCGGACTCGGGCGGGAATTAACCAATACGGCCTCGGCGTTTGGTGGTCGCTTGGCGGAAATGAACACCCCAGAAACTACAAGCAGACACTTGGTTAGAGACAAACCAATACAGCAAGAACAATTATGGATACAAGACATCTAAAGCGAGCAGGCAACCTGGAACCGTGAAACGGGGTGGGACGCGACAATCCTTCCCGTCTATTTGTGCAACTTGACCCCAAGGACCCCCAGCAAAAAAGAATTTCCCCTTCCAAGTCCCACCACCACCAGTTGGAAGATCAGTTATGGGTTTCCTGCTCTTAGTACTAGATTGGAAGTAGTACCAGCCGGCATCTTTAGGGCTGCTCTTCAGCTGGTACAAGTGCTTCACCTCATCTACCGTGGGTTCGCTTTGGCAACATCTGTCCCACAATATGAACAGACCAGAGAGCACTCTCCACCCATTGGGGTTCAGCTGACCAGGAGCCAGATCTAGCCCGTTAAGTATACGGGCAAAGTAGGGTTGTAAGGGACACCTTAGCCCAAACTTAAAGCTTTCCAGAAACAGGGTAACGTATCCCTTAGGAGGCCGGCTAGGTGTATCCTTCTTTCCTGGGATCTTGAGAGGAATTTCACCAGGAATGCTATACCTGAGCCGGAGGTCATCCAGCTCGTTGAATGTGGTCGTGCAGGTCATGTAATCAATAGCGTAATCCCGCGACGAGGATCTACCTCTCCACTACGCCCTGCAGTCGCGCCGCTCTGGTGAAGATCCTTCACGGAATCACCTCTTTGCTCCTCACTTAAGGTGTCTTCGAGCCGAAGGTCCCTTCACTACTTCCGCTCGTGGAGGTCGTTTGAGGGACATCCTCCTAGCGCTAGTCCCGACACTGAATGGGTTAAGGGGACCCCGGGGTGAGAATCGTGGCGAGACTAGGCAAGAAACCTAGTTCGTCGTCACCAATCTCAACGACTTTCTCCCCACCCGACATATCCTAAGCTCTAACCACAACACCAACTACTACCCAAACAGAAGAGAAGAGAAATTATCTACAACTATCCGAGACCAAGGAGATAGAAGAAATACCTGAAGTAATGGTTCAGTCGGTTAAAGTCAGAGATGGAGGCCTTTTATGCCGGAACTTCTTTAGGAGAGGCAGAGACGAGTGAATGATGAATATCGAGAGGATTTGATTTTCCTAATGAGGACGGACTCTTGGGTTGCAAGCATGGCCGGATCCCAGGGTCTCATAACCGGTTTGAAATTCAAATGGAGGATTTACCACGTCACCTCGTCCGCAATTAAATGCGACATGACTCTTAGCGGCCTTTTCCAATCCCACGCGGCGAGTACTATCGAGTTTCTTTGGTCCACTACATTACCCAACACCGGGGACCGGTGTTTGGGAGAAATACGTCGGCAGACCGGGCATGGTGAGGATATCTCGATGGCGAGGCGAACCGGTGTGTTCCAAAAGCACAGTGCGGGAACATGAGAAATATCCTGCTCGTCCACGAGCACGTCATCCGCGAGGCAAATTTCTGTAAGAGCCATAAGGCCATTAGGCTAGAGGTCGAGGCGAGGAGACCCGGTCGACGGCAGTTGGCAAGACATGCTCTCCAGCCCGAGAATCTAGGCACGACAGCCACGCTTTCCCCAGAACCACGGCGGAACACGCAAGATCCCACGTTTGCCCATAACGCGGCGATCGAGTCCCATGCCGTCCCCCAGCGGAAACAAGATCTCACCACACCCACGCTTTCCCGAACCGTGGCGTAACACGCAAGATCCCACGTTTGCCCATGCGCGGCATAAGCGAGAGTCTCGAAAAAGCGGGATTCAGAGGAAGCCTATAAAAAGGTAGCCAACGAAGGTAAATGGGTTGGCATTTTTGAGATTAGAAAAGAAATTCAAAAGGAGAGAAAACCACGAAAAAGCCATAAGATTTGTGGCAAGCGTTCCCCGAACCTTCATATCTGACTTGAGCGTCGGAGGGTTTGCGCCGGGAAAACAACCGGCGTACCCTGACTTGTCTGTGTGTGCAGGAATCTCTGGAGAAGAAGCCTTACGAGGAGACCTCCAGGTCGTGATGAAGTTGATCGAGCAGAGATCCTGGTCGTAGAACGAGGAGAACCGGAATCCTGCATCAACATGTACGCCGGTTGTTTCCCCGACGTAAACCCTCCGACGTTCAAGTCAGAAATGAAGGTTTTGTGCTCTTGGGAACACTAGCCACTAATCTTATGGCTTTTCTCTAGTATCCGTTCTTTTGAGCTCTCTTTATCTCAGTTCTAATATAAAAAATTCTAACCCTTTTACCTTCGTTGGCTACCTTTTTATAGGCCCATTATGAACTCAGGCTTTCCCTCCATTCGCGCTCGTTATCCTCCCACCTCTCTAAAGTGGACGCCCCATTTCTGTAGTCGTGGGTGGTTGCGTGGCCTTCGTGCCTTGATTCTCGGACTGGAGAGCACGTCTCGCCAACTGTCGTTGACCGGGTCTCCTCGACTCAACCCTTAGCAGGAATGTAGCAGGAATGGCTTTATGCTTCCAGCAGGAGATTGGCCTCGTGGATGACGTACTCGTGGACGAGCAGGATATTCCTGCTCCTGCTCCCCCGGCTACCAGACTCTTACAAGATATACCTGTTCGAGGAACCCTGCTACCAGATGTCTGCTCATCACTGCTGGTCTTCGTCGAAGCATATCCCACAAACATCTGCCATTATCATTTCTGACAGAAATCTTGTCATTATTTATTGAAAGATCAGCCGAAGCGCTGCTCCGCTCCGCTACATGGCTTGCATCTATAAGTTCATCACCACCTCCATTGGAGAATCTATATTTCTGAGGATCTGGAATTTGTAGTGGAGGGTGCGTTCACTTCACAAGAAATCCCATCTTCTGAGTAATAGTAGCCATGACTCGAATGCTGGGTCGGGTACGTTCAGAGATAATGGGTTCGATGCGAATACCTTCCCCATTAGAAAAAGCTATCCAATTTTGGTTGAATGAGAGTCCCTAAATTATCAAAATATTAATAACTAACTAATTTGTAACAAAATTCATATGATATGATATGATGATATAGGGCTTGGTTAGTGGTTTTCTAAGCAAATCATTATTATTCTTTTAATCAATCCAAGTTTAAAGTTGGAAGAGGTAGGAAAAAGAAATAAATTATATTAGGATTTGCCGATTTGTCAATAAAAACTTTAGTATTATATGCTAATTTTTTTAAAGAATTGTCTTTGAGTATTGTTTTGAGTAAATAAATGTAATTAATTTAATATGCTTAAAGATTTTTAGTATTTTAAAACTGTACAAAGTATAACTTAATTTTTTAAATTTAATAGATGAGTGTGTAGAACAATAATGTATTTAAAGTAATTATTAGAGAGGTTAGGGGTTCAAGCCCCGCTCTATTATGGAGTCGCTATTTTGGCTAGTACTTTATTCCTTACAGGCCGATCCGGTGCGAGTGGAGATTAGTATGGGTTGTGGTATGATCTTAAAGGTGCTTCCCATAGTTGGGGCCCACTCAAGACCACCTTGTGGTTCAGATAAAAAAAAAAAGAAGTAATTATTAGAGTACAAATAGTCACATCCAATGCTTTAACTTATGGTTGGTTATTTTTTTCATTGAATTTTCTGATTTGAATTGAATCAATTACTAGTTGTGACTCAAGCTCAATAGAGTTGAAGAGAAAGAAAAAGAAAAATGGAGTCCTTCTTATGTCCCTTTTAAGTGAATATATTTAGGACGGGTACCATAGGGCACTTTCATCGTTTCTGCCGTAGGACACCTCTTTACTTAAATGTCAAATGAGCTTACTCTTCAAGCTACAAGTGGTATTTATCATTTGGATCCTTGATCACGTTACGCTTGTTGACTAGGAAGCATTGCTGCCTTAATTATAGAGATGCTGAGGAGTTTTTTACTGACTAGATATTTATGCACATATGATTTTCTATTGTTTCCTCGTTCTCGAGCTGGAAGACAAATAATTTTTTCTTGTTCTCTTATCTTATTCAAGATTTGTCATTCTAAGTGAGCTAATTTTACCAAAACTATCTTTTTCTTTGATTAGCTCATGTGGGATAGTCGAGATGTCACTTTTTTTTCACTGATTAATTTCGAACTTATTATTCTTGAGCCATATGTCAGCTTTCAGCTGGTCCATAAATATCCTTTTTAATTTAGCTCCAAACGAATCCAATAACCTCTTTGAAAGCGAAAAATTAAAAATTTATTCAATCATTCCATGTTAAGGAAATTGGCCAAGCAATGGAATTAATGCTAACAAACCAAATTAAATTTCTACATTTTTTTGGGCCTATACCATATTTCATCACTTAATTTAAGTAGAACAAGTACGTTGTAGCTGCTTACTCTTTACATCTAGCTGGAGCAATGAAGACCGGTTATTAGACGGATGTGGATGAAAATCGTCTTAAAAGACTAAAAATATTTTATGTATCCATTTCGTATCAAATGTTCACTGCAAAACAAATCTTAGAGGCTCACCCATATGCTGTAGGATATGCTACACATAATTGCTTTCTCGAATGCATGGACACACACACACACACACACAAAATACGGTATTTTTCTAGCCTCTTATTGCTTCCAGAAGAATGTGGCTTCAACTTATTGAATCCACTAGAGGGACACGTCAGTGCAGCAGTGACAAAAATGCCTCTATAAATGGCAGTTCTTGTAATCATTTTGCTACCATTCTTCGCTCCAGTCCCACGCACATAGCCCAAACTTCAACTTTCTTTGCGTAAGTAATGAAGTGCAGTTCGGTCTCAGTAATATAAATTTTTTTAATAATTCTCTGTCTATCTCGTCATTTGTTAATTCATTGTTATTACATAATTCTTCATTTAAATATTTTTTAGGATCACGATCATTAAATATTAAGTCTATAATATATTTCATATACCTTGGAATGAGAAAAATATCACATCTATGACGCTGGTTTTACCGAGTTCAAATAAGCCTCAAGCATTGGGCAGGATTTTCTTCTTCCACTCAATGTCTAGACACCTCTTTAACATCATAATAAACCATTTAAAAAAAAAAGAAAGAAAAGAAAAAAAGACCCAAAGGAGGAATATTACTAGAATCTTTTTACTGCCTAAGTGGATATGTCTACCGTAGTGCGCACAATTCATCATAGGACAAAAAAAGAAAAAAAAGGAAAAGGCCTTATTGTAATGCCTAAGAGGATCTTAGGATTTCTTCACAAGAACATTTACTAAGAGAGTCAACCAAGTATGAAGTTCATGAATAATCAATCTTTTCTGAAAATAAACCAAACATATTGAGTGTCAAACATGCCTTAAAAACAGGATTTCAAAGCAAGCAACAGAGCAAAGACAGACAATACATTCCACTGAATCCAAGACTAGAAAGGCTATCACAAATATTATTTATTTTTTTGTACACATTTAGCCAACCATGGCTGAAGCACCAATCAATCAACTCTCAACTGAAAATCTGAAACGAAATTTCTTATTTATGAGTAGAAAGAACATACAAAGAAACCAAAAAATGTCCACTGTAGCATCAGGATTTTTGCATAGACAGCAGAAAGTAAAGACTGAAAGGATTCTGGTTGAAACTGGAACTCGTTCTGTAGTGATGATAATTTCTGCTCTGATTTCACCTACACAAGTCATTGTGACAAAAAAGTTTTATTTTACTCTTTTTTTTTTTACTCTTAACTATCAAAACAAATGAACGCCAATGTCTGCTAGGCCCATAGTTGAATATACAGGGTACATAAGTCTCCACTGCTGCTAAAGAGGGCTTAATGATTGGGGTGAGCATCGAAAACTCTAGAGGCTACTTAATGCTGAGACAAATTAGAAGAAAACAATTTTATAACCATTTTTATATTGAAGAGAAGGGGCCAAAAAAGTACATGAAATTGGATGAATAATTAAAAGTGGAAGAAATTGGATAAAAAGAGAAACTTACATCAAATTCAATGAGGGCTAATCAAATTCCGTAAGGATATAGCCGAACGCCATGCTGCTCCTTATCCTCGAATTCCCGTAGCTTTTGTCTCAGCTCCGGCTGAGGCCACCAACACTCGAAATTGTTTAAGCTCCTTATGCACCAGAGCTGTTCAGGAATCTTTTTCAAGTAAGCACAGGGGTTGATAATCAAGTATTCTAGTTTTGGCATGGCTGCAATCCCCATAGTCCACTCCTCTAGCCATAGCATTGATTTCGGGTGCAATACCTTGAGGTTCGGAAACCCATAAGAGCCACAACTCAGCTTTCTACCTGAATATGAGTTTTGCTTCAGTTTGAGCACTTGAAGAAGCGGCAGCTTTTCTAGTGCCGGCATGGGATCATCCATTAGGTTAGTATCAGAAAAACTCAGGTGGGTTAGACTATGAGGAAATAGGTATTCAGCAAGGACTATTTTGGAGAGCCGTGGCATCTTGCTTTCATTTGCCAGCTTCAATGACTCAAGAGAGCTCAATCTGCAGAGGCTTTTGGACAACAAAGATTGATAAAAAATTAAATCTCCCCGTATCTGGAGATTTTGAAGATTAGGCAGTCTGCCCAATATATCTTCAGAACAGCAGCAAGGGTGCAAGGCTGAAATGAAATTGAGATTTTCCAGAGAGCCGCAATATTTTCCTGGATGCGCAGGAAGTGTGATTGAGCCAAAATTTAGATGCCTGAGCTTGCTCATCTTCCAAAATTCATCTGCTGTGTGATCTATATAGCTAAAGGGCATGTCTAGGGTGTACAGGTTCAGAAGATTGCTTAATAATGGCGCAGGCAGGCTTTTGAGGGAAGGGATATTCAACTTTAAATATTGCAAAAGAAATAAATTTTCAATTCCGGATGGATATTGGATGAGAACAAGAGATCCCAAGTCCAATACTCTGAGATGTTTGAACATTCTGCAAATTTTCTCCCAATTTATTGGGTCGAGGTAGTCGCTTTCAGAAGTGAAGTGCAACAAAGAATGCAGGTGCGAGTCATAATCATCTAAGCAAGCAAAATCACTCTGTTTTTCAAAAACGTTGATCGGTTTGACATTTTTTCTTAATTTACCTTCGGGATCCATGAATGAGAAAAAGATAAATTCTGCCTTGAAAGCCACTGCTAACAACACAGGACGGCAACGACCAGGAACAGAGCATGTGTTGATAGTGCCTCCAGCTCTTTTCTTCCTTGCATCAACAAAGCCTCTATTGATTAGTTGCTCTAAGTACTTCCCAGCAGTTGTCTCACTGTTGTCTGGAATGAAACCTTCAGCTATCCACAACTGATATAACTGCCTGGTGGATATCTCTAGGTGTGCGGGAAACACAGATAAGTAGAGAAAACAAAGTTTCAAAAACCAATGTTTTGTCATCCCTAATTCCAAGCCTTAAAGACTTCTCCAAATGCATAGTACAACATTGTATAGGACCAATCACGTGGAGATGATTTGTAAATTTTTGTACACAATTTTAATATGCATGTCAGAAGAGAGGCAGCAATTCTTAGTTGATACTTTTATTTGACATATGATATAGAAATGGAACAAAGATTGTAACGTTACAAATTTTGCAATTCAGCATCCGAAATATCGCTAGAACTTGCGATACAAGCTTTAATCTCTTCAACAACACGTCGAATTGCGGCAGGAGCACAAACACAAAGATGGGTATCAAGATCGCATTCAAACGAATGACAGGGATTGTCACAGTCGGCATCGCTTTTACAAGTGACTGCTTTTGATTCCGGTTGAGCATCAACTGCCGGCGTGGAAATATAAAACAACACACCTGCATATATAAATGGCAATCAATTAATTAGCCTAATGTTAATAACACGCCTGCATATATAAATGCCAGCCAATTAGTTGTCATATTATACTTAATTATGCATGCATTAAAAAGATGAGGAAAATAAGATTAAGGAACAAACATGAGGCCACCAAGAGAGTGATGAAAAATGTGGATTTAAGTTTAAGTTCCATAATGTTTATGTAAGCAAAAGTGCAAAACTGAGAGTCTGAGGATAATGATATTATTAAATTTAATATGGGTTGGGTTTGTTTAGATTCATGAGTTTCTCTAGACATTATATACGGGGGGAAATTTAATCCACTTCACAACTAAAAAATTCAGAAATCAAACCTCGATTTGACAAATTAAAAATTTAAAAATTAAATTTTTTTCCATATGCATGCTCTCGTTTTTCTCTCTATCACAACGGTATAATTGGAATTTGATTCTCTTTTCTTACATGTTGCAGGAGTCATGTCCTCCCGTTGAGGTGACAAAATGACTATGGATTGTGCCCGAGTGGAGTACACCACCAGTATGATTATCTCACTCCCTTTCGAGGTTTTGTTGCAGTAATTTCTCATCTTTTATAGGGTACCCTGCTCTTCATTGCTTCTGTAGAAGTCTTATGAGCTAATTGCTTCCGAATCTTTAAATTTCTTCAATGAGGAACCTTTGTTTGGAAAATCGATTTTCATCTGATCCGAGAAGGTTGCTTTGAAGCAGAGAGCTTACGAAATGCAGCATGCAAAATCATGACTACAAAGCAGTAGACTAATTGTTAGCTCACTCTAAGCAAAGGTAACGTTCATAAAAGATGAAGAAGAGCTTCTAATATTTACCAACATAACTGATAGCAAGTGCACAGAATAGAGCCATCTGAACATTCAGAAGCAGAAGAACAACCAATGTAGCTGCAAAGATGAGATGTAATTACTACTGTGAAGTCGACGAAAGAATTCCACTATTTATCAACAGCTAGACTGTAGTATAATGGAAAGACCTGCCAAGGAAAGTTTAAAGCAAAACTCATCCAGAGAAGGCAAGAACAAAAGTATAGAAGCAGAAGTGCACACATTCATATTTAGGGGTAACAAGAAATGTATCATAAATCACTTGCTCTAGCACAGTACTATTTCATGCTAATTTTCTTGCTTGTTCTATGGTTAGGACCCTTTGAGCGGAAAGAAATCAAATCACAATGCTTATTCTAGCTAGAAACTCCTGAAGTCCATGCTTGAACCCTGTGTCGATTGGTCATAGACTCCATATTCTCCCAAAAGTATGACATTTTTTTCTTCCACTGATTAATGGAACTTAAAACTGTTTTGCCACAATCTTAGTCATACAAACCCTTTCTCTTTACATTACTTCTTAAGGTCATCAGACCCAAACCAGAACATGTTTACTTCCTAGGAGAAATCTTAAATATCTTAATCAATACGGAACTGTGTAGTTCAGACAGCATTCCCTTGGCCAACTAGACGTAACGATTTGCAATGTCCTAGTAAGTCTATGAGTGGAACTAACAGTGCTCTTCCAATATGGAAAAACAATCGTCAAAAACAATTTTTTACCCCATCAACCACATACAGTATAAGACTGTAGCAGGTTATCTCAATATCGGCTGCCATTTTGATTCAAAGAAGAAATATTTGAGAACCCACCACATTGTACAATGCGAACCAGAACCTGCCTAATCACAGGATGCCGATCCCAGTTCCATTTGTCACTACAGAACTTGAAAAAATCCCAAAGTGCCAAACTTGATATCAACCCAGCAAGAGCAAGTGGCATCTGGTATCTATAAGACGGAGACAGAGACAATGTCACTAGACAGATGATACACAGAAAAAAAAAACTTGTAATACAACTAACACACACAATACTATGATTAAAAAAATATCTCCATCAGTTAAAAACTAAACAATGGAAAGGCGAGACTCTATGAACTAGTGCCCTGAACCAGCACAAATACCAATTCTCCTGGAGTATTTTAAGTATTCATATAGTTGTTTCAAAGCACAGGAAAAAAAAACAACGCAAAACTGCATACTCATAGTGTTGTTATTTATCAATTGGAACCCAGAAAAAAAAAATCTGTAACTTAATTATTCATTTAAGCAGATTGAAACCCTTACAAACACAGGTAAGCAAATCAAAATTATCATTAAAAGTCCAATCAAGTCCACATAAATCTAATCACATCCAAAAGCATCCCAAAATCTCGTTCAATATTCATACAACAACATACAAAAACCGTTCAAAAATTTAATTTTTTTAAACTTAAAATAATAACTCAGAAAAGGAAACAAAATTCTTACAGAGAGCAAGCAAAGAAGAGGATGAACAAAGAAGCATAATTCCTGGCATAACGTTTAAAATTCTCATGAACTCTCAACTTAAGGGTGTGTGGGGAAGATGGAAACGAGTAAGACCCAAGAGCCCCAATAAACTCACCGGTCCAAGACGGGGTCTTGGCTGAGAAATCATCAGTGGTGAGTTTAGCAAAAGGGTTGACGGTAAGAAGAGAGATAAAGGTGTATAAATAATGTAAAAGGCTGTGAGTTATGGTCGTGGCTGTGGCTGTTTCTTTGGTGGAGGCTGTTGTGACGGCGGTGGCCGACGTCGTGGTGGCGGTGTCGAGGATTTCGAGGTAGCCGGACTCGCGTAGCCATGACTCGAATGCTGGGTCGGGTACGTTTAGAGATAACGGGTTGGATGCGAATACCTTCCCCATTACAAAAAGCTATCCAATTTCGGTTGAATGAGGGTCACTAAATTATCAAAATATTAATAACTAATTTGTAACAAAATTTATATGATATGATATGATGATATAGGCCTTGGTTAGTGGTTTTCTAAACAATTTATTATTATTATTATTCTCTTAATCACTCCAAGTTTAAATTTGGAAGAGGTAGGGGATAGAAATAAATTATATTAGGATTTATCGATTTGTCAATAAAAACTTCAGTATTATATGCTTAATTTTTTTAAAGAATTTTCTTTGAGTATTGTTTTAAGTAAATAAATGTAATTAATTTAACATGCTTAAGGATTTTTAGTATTTTAAAGACCGTACAAAGTATAACTTAATTTTTTAAATTTAATAAATAAGTGTGTAGAACAATAAAGTATTTAAAGTAATTATTAGAGGATAAATAGGCATATCCAATACTTTAACTTATGGTTGGCTGTTTTTTTCACTGAATTTTCTGATTTGAATTGAATCAATTACAAGTTGTGACTCGAGCTCAAGAGAGTTGAAGAGAAAGAAAAAGAAAAATTGAGTCCTTCTCTTGTCCCTTTTAAGTGAATATATTTAGGTTGGGTACAGTGGCGAAACTAGCATTATTTTTTTGGGTGGGCTATATTTTTTTTAAAAATGAAATTTACTTCTCAAAAAATTTGTTTTATACAAATGAAATTAAGCACACTGCATAAGTAAAAATCTAACCATAAAACTACAAAAATATAATGTAAATAAGAAAAATATTATCAAATATTAGATTTGTTTGTTTTTACAAATGAAATTAAGCAACTAGCAATCATATTGATTCTTGAAAGAATTTTCTGCATCAGATAAAGAAAGAACAGCAGAGAATAAATCTAAAACCTCCTGAAAACAAAAAATTAAAAATTTATTCAATCATTCAATGTTAAGGAAATTGGCCAAGCAATGGAATGCTAACAAACCAAATTAAATTTCTACATTTATTTTTTTTTCTTTGGCCTGTACCAAATTGCATCACCTAATTTAATTAAATACAACAAATACATTATGACTGCTTACTATTTACATCCGAGTAGAAGAGCAATAAAGACTGGTTATTACAGACCAGTTATTAAACAGATGTGGATGAAAATGGTGTTAAAAGACTTGTTATGAAAAATCTTTTAACATAAATCTTGTGTTTAATAAACTTTTAGTTCACAACCATGGCATATGGTAGCAATAAAAAAGGCTCTTGCAGGATATATTCAAGCAAATTGGTTAGGGTAACCACAAACAAAAAGGCCTCGCAAGTGATAAAGTTCCTCCTTTGCCCACTCAAATGCATTACATAATGTCGCAGTACATTTTATTTATGCAAATACGTATATATATGCATATCTTGATAACTATTTTAACATGTGATCTAATATAGAACATAATTTAATAGAGTATACTCCTTGAATTTCGCTCTGAATTTTTTTATAATTGATTTGTTAAAAATATTAATTTTGTACTATATTATCAATAATAATATTTCATTTGTGTTGCTATTATTAATAATTTTTATTCATATAATTTAAATTAAAATTAATAAAAAATTATGATTTACATAATTAAGAATATTAGTAATTATTATTAATTTATAAATATAATAAACTATTTATTTTATTTTCCAAATATATTGTTTATTAATTTTTTAATTACAAATTATAATTCTGTACATAAGGATAAAATTATAATTTAAAATAATTTACTCCCACTCTAAGACAAAGTAAACAAATAATTAGAATTCTGATTGACAATCCATACTTTCATTTAGTCTAAGTAAACACCCTACTTCCACTCCCACTCCACACTCCTAATCCAAGGATTCCCACTCCTCAGGATTCCCACTCCAATCTAAAAAGTAAACGCAGCATTACTTTCTCGAATGCACACACTTGCACACAAAGTTCTATTATTGAAAGTCACTGCTTACTACAACACGGCCTTTTTCTAGCCTTGACGTGGTTTCAATTTATTGAACCATTAGAGGGACACATCAGTAGTCACAAAGATGCCCCTCTAAATGGCAATTCTTGTAATCATTTTGCTGCCGCTCTTCGTTCCAGTCCCAAGTACACGGCCCAATCTTCAACTTTCTCCGGGAAGGTAATGAAGCGTGGCTCAGTCTCAGTATTATGTCTCTCATACTCCATAGAATGAGCCAAAGGAGGAATACTTCTATAGTTAGTAGCAACTAGCAATCATATTGAAGGAATTTTCTGTATCAGATAAAGAAAGAGCAGCAGAGAACAAAGCTGTTAATCAATCAACACATGCAAAGTAGTATTAGTATCTCTGCCTTACTGTAGTGCCTAAGCGGGTATTAGGATTTTTCCACGAGAACGTTTACTAAGATATTCAGTCAAGTATGAAGTTCATCACTAATCAATCTTTTCTCTAAATAAACGAAACACATTGAGTGCCAGACCTGCCCAGCCTCTGAAACAGGATTTCAGAGCTAGCAACAGAACAAAGACAGAAAATACATTCAACTGAACCCAACACTAGAAAGCATCACGGTTATTATTTATTTTTTGTACACAATTAACGAACCAAGGCTGAAGCACAAATCAATGAACTCTCAACTGAAAATCCGAAACGAAATTTCTTATTTATGGATAGACAGCGGAAACAAAGAATCCAAAAAAAAGTCCACCACCGTAGGATCAAGATTTATTTGTGTAGGCAGCAGAAGTGAAGACGGAAAGGATTCTGGTTGAAATTGAAGCTTGGGCTGCAGTTATGATGTTTTCTGCTCTGATTTCACCTGCACAAGTCATTAAAGAAATTGTGAAAAATAAGAATTTTATATTAAATTTCTTTTCTTAACTATTAAAACAAATGAACGCCGATGTCTGCTAGGCTCATGGTTGAATGTGGACGAGTATTTAAGTCTCCGCTGCCGCTAAAGAGGGCTTGATGATTGGGGTGAGTATCGGAAACTCTAACGGGTACTTAATGTTGAGACAAATCAGAAGAAAACACTTCGTATAACCATCTTCATATTGAAGAGAAGGGGGAAAAAAAGTACATGAAATTTGATAAATAAAAAAAAGTTGAAGAAATTGGATAAAACGCGAAACATACATCAAATTCAATAGGGGCTAATCAAATTCCGTAAGTATATAGTTGAATGCCGCACTGTTCCTTATCCTCAAATTCCCGTAGCTTTTGTCTCAGCTCTGGCTGAGGCCACCAGCAATTGAACTTGTTTAAGCTCTTTATGCACCAGAGCTGTTCAGGCATCTTTTTCAAGTAAGCACAAGGGTTGATAATCAAGCATTCTAGTTTTGGCATGGCCCCAGTCCCCATAGTCCACTCCTCTAGCCATAGCATTGATTTCAGGTGCAATAACTTAAGCCTTGGAAAACCATCAGAGCCACAAGTCAGCTTTCTACCTGAATACGAGTTTTGCCTCAGTTTGAGCACTTGAAGAAGCGGCAGCTTTTCTAGTACCGGCATGGGATCATCCATTAGGTCAGTATTAGAAAAACTCAAGTGGTTTAGACTATGAGGAAATAGGTATTCGGCAAGGACGATTTTGGAGAGCCGTGGCATCTTGCTTTCATTCGCCAGCTTCAATGACTCGAGACAGCTCAATCTGCAGAGACTTTTGGACAACAAAGATTGATTATAACTTAAATCTCCCGGTATCTGCAGATTTCGAAGATTAGGTAGTCTGCCCAATATATCTTCAGTACAGCAGCAAGGATGCAAGGCTGAAATGAAATTGAGATTTTCCAGAGAGCCGCAATATTTTCCTGGATGCGCAGGAAGTGTGATTGAGCCAAAATTTAGATGCCTGAGATTGTTCATCTTCCAAAATTCATCTGCTGTATGATCTATGTAGCTAAAGGGCATGTCTAGGGTGTAGAGGTTCGGAAGATTGCTAAATAATGATGAAGGCAGGCTTTTGAGGGAAGGGATATTCAACTTCAAATATCTCAAAAGGAATAAATTTTCAATTCCGAATGGATACTGGATGAGAACAAGAGATCCCAAGTCCAATACTCTGAGAAGTTTGAACATTCTGCAAATTTTCTCCCAATCCATGGGGTCAAAGTGCCGGGTTTCTGGAGAGCAGAACAACAAAGACTGCAGTTGCAAGTCATAATCATCTAAGCAAACAAAATCACCCTCTCTTTCAACAGCGTTTAACCGTTTGACTTTATTTGGTGATTTACATTCTTGATCCATGAAAGGCGAAGAGATAAATTCCACCATAAAAGGAACTGACCACAACAAAGGATGGCAACGACTACGAATAGAGCATGTGTTGATAGTGCCTGCAGCTTTTCTCTTCTTTGCTTCAACAAAGCCTCCCTTGATTAGTTGTTCCAAGTAATTCTCAGCAGCTGCCTCACTATTGTCTGGGATGAAACCTTCAGCTATCCACAACTGATATAACTGCCTGGTGGATATCTCTAGGTGTGCGAGAAACACAGATAAGTAGAGAAAACAAGGTTTCAAGCAAAATGGTAACATGCAACATTTGAAGTACCGAAGCCCAAGGGGTGTATGAACTGCTTCCCCTATATTTTCTTCTAATGAGATGCTTCCATGATATAAGATGTGGAAAGGCCATCCTTGGTAAGTAACTCTCAATGGTCCTCCAGTGGGCACAAAATCAAGCCCAATGTTCTCTCCGTTTTCGAACTGAAATGAGGTGACCATCTCAATTTGAGTGAGTGTTATTAATACTCGACTTCCATTCTGATTATCTGGAAGTATTTCTCGAATAATGTCAAATACATCAGTGCTCCACACGTCATCAAGCACAATCAAATACTACTTGGTCATTAGATATTCATGAAGAATAATTTTTTTTCATTTCATAATTTTTATCCTCTATTTCACTCAACTTAGATGAGGGCATTAGAAACTTAATAATGATATCTACTATTTGGTTAGTTTCATACGGATAAGGCTCCCGAATCCAAGTGTGACAATCAAAATAATGCTTCGCATAACTGCTGTTGTAAGCCTCTCTGGCGAAAGCCGTCTTGTCCAACCCAATGCTATCAAGTATGACCACCACTGAAAGCTGAGGTGGTCCCTCAATCAACAGATCTAACAACTCCACCATTCTATCATCTAGACCCACCATTTCCCGGTTTTTAGAAGATGAAGATATACCGGCTTCAGCTTCAAGAGCTTTGATGTCGTCCATGAGTTCGGAATCCATGTGCTTAAGTTGTTGTATCCGTTGCTTAATATCAGTGATTCTGCTTTGGAGTCCTTGCAGAGCATCACAAACGTCCTTGCTGTGGCTGCTTTGACTCTTCTGTTCACTGATGCTGTTGATGAATGTGTCAATCACCTTCTCAGATTCATACGTAAAGCAATTGATTTCATCCATAATGGTCCCAAGATCTGGGTCATCAATTTCCTCTTCTCCTATTTTTTCCACCAGAAGCCAGGCGTTTCATATTCAAATTCACTCAGCCAAGAAGTAACGATTTCAACCTCGGCGTGAAGATTCTGAATAGGATGTTTTGCAGCATCAGGCAACGTGACTTCTTCACCAGCTAACACCCTTCTCAGCCTCTCTGAAAATAGTCTGAAGTTGATGTCCATATCTCCTCCTCTCTCAGATTCACCCTGAAATCAGTCCTATAGCATGCAAAGAAATAGTTAAAAAGAGAGAGGGGAAAAAGAAAATATGCTTCAAAGCTCTCAATTCAAACATTAGTGCTGGCTCCCATACCTCCCTTCTCTTAAGCTAGTTCTCCAGTCAAGAAGTTGAATCAAGATCGTTGACTCTCAGATTAGAACAGATCAAGGCCGAATCTTACAATAATCTCGTCTTCCATATGATGAAAAAAGAATAAAGCAGAGAAAAATAAACAGGATATCGTCAAGTACCGATCAAGACCGATTTGTTTTATACATCCACTTTTGAGAAAGAAAGGAAAGGGACTATAAAAGCTTGTCTAAAATGAAGAGAACAGAGTAAGCACAACAGCGTTATCAATTATTTAATAATTATGCTGTGGAAAAATGCAAAATCATGTCTGGTGGGTTAAATTTATTGCGAGACTTGCATGTATGTATATCACAGATAAAATTTGTATCCCAGTGTTATAAATGTAAAATTACTCAAATAAATGTGCATTATTAATCATGTACGGTGCTATCTTATTTCTTCAACGAGATTTAGAGAAAATACTAAATCGTTTGTAAAACTACATACATATCCTGCAGGAATTTGGGGATCTTTTTAGCATTCTTTTTTAAGAAATGAAAATTGATAAAAAGTTCTAATGTGACAAAAAATAATAGTAAATTGTGCAATCTTACAATGTTAACTGAAAAGTAGTTATAATTTTTTATTTAACATTATAATTTTATTTATAGTTGTTTTGTCGCCATTGTATCATTCTTTGATTCAAATATCAATATTATATGAACCCTCACCATTTTGAAAGGATTACATCTTAAAGCACTATTTATAATTATGTTCATTTGAGCCCTTAGTGTTAAAAATATAACAATCCATCAAATGAAATCAATGATAATCAAATTCCAAGTAGGAATCGCAGAAAAATCCGATCTAAGTAGAGCATGTTTTCAAAGTACTCTGGCTGGATTTGGATTTTGGTTAAAAAACCCGAACCCAGCTCGAAAGCTCAAAACAATTGAAAATTTTTGAAATATATGTTATTTTAATTAAAATACAATTTTTAATATATTTAATCCACTCGTAGCATATATTTAAAGTTTTAAATTATTTGAGTCCAACTTTTAAAGCCTAGTCTAACAAAGAAGAAACTAAATTTTATAAATTATATATTTGTAAACTATAATGAAAAAAGTTTTTTTTTTAAAAATGGAATGTATACTTCAGACTTTTTGGCTTGGCTTGAGAGAAAAAGAAAAAAAAAACATGTTTTGCCATCCCTAATTCCAAAGCTTTAAAGACTTCTCCAAATGTATAGTACAACATTGTATAGGACCAATCACACGGAGATGATTTGAATTTTTTAACACAATTTTAATATGCGTATCAGAAGAGAGGCAGCAATCTTAGTTGATACTTGTAATTAATTGACATATGATGTAAGAAATGAAGCAAAGATTGTAACGTTACAAACTTTGCAATTCAGCATCCAAAAAATCACTAGAACTTGCAATACACGTCGAATTGCGGCCAGGAACACAAACACAAAGATGGGTATCAAGATCACATTCAAACGAATGACAGGGATTGTCGTAGTCAGCATTGCTTTTACAAGTGACTGCTTTTGATTCCGGCTGAGCATCAACTGTCGGCATGGAAATATGAAACAACATGCCTACATATATAAATGTCAAACAATTAATCAGCCTAATGGTAGTAACACACATGCTATATAAATGCCAACCAATTAGTTGTCATATTATAGTTAATTATTGATGCAGTGGAAGTTTAATGTTTAAATATTCCGTTGATTTTAGAGAATATCAGAATAAAAGAACAATTAAATTCACATTGATTCAAAAGAATGCCGTGAATTTAGGTGTTAAGACTCGTTGATTCCACAGAATACCGAGAATTAACTGAAATCAAATACTGACACAGAGTTTTGAAAACTGAAATATTATTAAACTCGAATCTCTCTGCTTGTAAAAGCTGCAAAAGACACTTATTTATACTAGCTGGGACTTATCCTAATTTGATTAGAAAACTTATTTTAATAAGACTTATACCTAAATTATGAATATTACCCAAATAAGCAATACCTAAAAATTAAGACTCTAAATAAGAAACCAAATTAAATTAGAATACAAATTAATTAAAATGTGAGGTACAATTTTTTCACTTAAATATAATATAATTTACTTTAAGCTAACAAGCCCCTTAAGTATTAAAATAATAATAATAATAATAATATAAAATATTTAATTCTAAGTAATGATGACATAAGCAATGATATAAGTAGTGATTACATAAATAATGACATAAGTGATGACGTAAGAGAAGTATATAGAGAAAGTTAAGAATTCTAGAATTTAGTAAGGTATTTATGAAAAATAATCTCAACTATTGATCAAGAGTTATGGTGGCAAAATTCTATCCATCCATTAACCTTAAGAAATCCTATAAATACCCCCTACCCCATTTCATTTTCAATGCAACCTAGAAATTTCACTCTCTTCTATTCTAAGTTATAACATCAAGAATAGAGAAATCCTCAATTTAGATAGGTCTAGAGAAGTCAAGGCCAAGAGGTAAGTAACACTTCAACTACAATGTAAGGACAAAATAATTTTCATACTTAACTTCAATTTTAACCATTCGTTTATGTTATGATGCCTATTATGATATGATTAGTTATAATTTAAATTCTTATATGGTCGGTTCTGCCGCCTAATCTATGATACTTAGTTACATTATGGTCGGCTCTTCCTCCTAAGCTATGATACTTAATTATGTTATGGTTAGTTCTACCATCTAATTTGTGATACTTAAACTTAATTATGCTATGGTTGGCTATGCCGCCTATATTAAAGAATCTTGTTCTTAAATAGTGTTGTGTGTTGATTTTGTTATGCATCTAGGAACTTCAAATGTTATGACATAAGTTGCATTGGATACATGTATATCATGAATTACATTATGAAGAAGATGTTTCAGAAAATGAATTTATGAAAAATATGTGGTTGTACTACCAATTGGCAAAGTTTTTAAGGAGGGTAAGCCCCCAAAGCTAAGTAAAAAGAAATCTTTTAGGGACGACGATACGTAACGCCCAAAAGATCAACTAATGAGGCCCAAGGGCATATTGTTTAAAGAGTAAAAGTGTCAGCCTTGTAGTGCAACATACCTAGGGCCCTAATGAAATTGTTTTGTATTTTCTAAGTTTCTTTTAAAAGCTTAATATGGTCATCCATATGCATCATAATTTATACATGCATAAAAGTGTTATCTTACTCGGTATTAGCTTATAAAGTCCTTACATTGCAAGTAACAATGAGTAAGGCAAGTTGAAGCCAAGTCCTAACCAAGACGAAGTGCATATGGGCATAACAGACTTTGGGATTTTATGATAAGCTCAGCTTTGTTTCAATAAAAAAATAATAAGCATCTTAATTTTATGTAATAATAAAGTTTTTATACTAAGAAGTTTCTGTATGACTTACTTTTTGTAAGAAAGTTTTGTTTGTTGTGAATTTTTTTTTAATCCGTATTTATAAAAGCACAATGTTTAAAGCATCTTTAAAATGAATATTTAAGTGGAGTGTTATATAAAATATTCTGAAATATTATAAATTTCAATGTAATTAGAGTTTCTTCAATTTCTTACTCTGCATCATTCCTGCCAAAATGGAGAAAATTTGCCCTCAAATTTTGTATGTTGTAGTCTTCAAGAGCATCTTCAAGTGCATAAGGATTAATTTTTAAAACAGGACTTCGATATAGACGACGAACTTTAAATTTTCCTACTTTTGCAATAACGTCCATCCAATCACTCCAATGGCATAAAATAAATTCTTCTATCAACAATTTATCTAATAATGTCATCTCATATTGTTCGTGTCGAACTTCAACATAGTTGAGGAAAAATGATTTCTTCACATAATCCACTAACTGTTGAAAAATATCACAACTATTTTTGTCTTCTTTTGGAAAATCAAGAGAACAATAAGAGATTGTATCAACAACTACCTCTTTTTTCTCCAGAAGATCAAAAGCTGTAGCCACAATATCAAGATACTCATAAAATTTCGGTAGTTGATCCAAATCAATGTCTTTTTGTTGAGAATTTGTTGTAGACACCAATAGCCAATTAATATTCTTCCTGGAGGGAATAATATTGTCGAGTGAAACAAAGTTACTATTTTCCTCATTATCCTCATAACAAACATCATCACGAACAACTTCATCAAATCCATATGCTTGCTTTATGGGTAAAGATTTTCTATCTTGAAGTAATCTTGAGAAATCAAACGCAAAATCTTCAACATCCTATTTAAAACTTCTTTCAAGACAAAATCTTCGCGGCGATGTTGTCATTTCATGATTCAATTGTTTTTCTTCTTTTCCTCTTTTTTCAGGTGTTTGTTTGGGTTTCAGTTTTTTGGCTAAGATCAGAAAATTAAAGAAAAATACTAAAATAGAATAAAGTACTGGGCCAAGACTGAAATTAAGCAAAATTTTTAGATTTCCTGTGACGGTGGTCGGAAATCGAGCAAGGATGGGTGGATTTAAAAGATTTTGGGCTGGTGAGTATGATGGTGGTGGTCGTTTGTCCGAAAAAGTGGTGTTTTGGGTAGAAATTGTGGATAAAGTCGGCGGTTTGAGGGCTTCGATTTCCGGTGTTAACATATATGTTTCCATAATATTGATTTTGATGATAACAAACAAGATTAAGAATGATTAATCTTTTAAGCTCAAATTATTTAATATTCTTTTTAAATAAATCATTATTTTCACATTATAAATGTTTTGTATTTAATGGAAAAATGATTTTATGAAATTGATTGTTTTTATTCTTTTTAAATAAATCATTATTTTTACATTATAAATGTTTCATATTTAATGGAAAAATGATTTTATGAAAGCATTTTGAAAACTTTGAAATAAACAAGTATTGCTTGAAATTTTGGTGAAGGACTTATTTGAAAAGTCTCATAGCATTTTAGGCTATAACATAATTTCAGAAAGTTTTGGGATTAACAAAGCATTACTTAGAAATTCTAAAATTGGACCTATTTGTAAAGTTTTATAACATTTTGGGTCGTAACATAGTTTTATAAAGTTTTGGGGTCAAAATGTAAATTTGGGAAATATTTCACTGTAGCAGAAAACGGCGATCCGACATCTTGATAACGACTCGCCGACATCTAACAGAATTGAAGATTAGTCTTTGGAACTAAACGGCGAACCGACATGTGTGATAAACGGCTCGCCGATATCAACCAGTAGCCTCCGGACCTAAACGGCGATCCGACATATAGTTAACGGCGATCCGACAATTTGAAAAATCAGCCCAACGGTTATATTGACCAGTCAAACGGCGATCCGACATTCATAAGAAAGTCAATAAGTTTTCACCCAACTATAAATAAGGTCAATCCAATTCAAACAAGGAGAATTCCAACGATCATCATTGAGCAAAATATTGAGAATACAACTTTCATTGAGCTTTAAATCTTTGTATTCATCTCATTCATTCACACATTGAGCTTTCACTTGTGATCAAACACATTGTGTGAGAGAGATTCATTCGTAATCTTTTTTTGTAAAATCAAGTTAAAAGATTGTAAGTGTTGGGATACACTTGGGTTAAGAGATTGGGGATAATCTCTTGTTGTAAAGGTCAATTGACACCTTGGAAGTCAATTGTAAGCATTTGAAGCCTTGGGAGGCTAGCTTAGTGAAATCCTCAAGCCCGATGTGGTTGGAGGCGTGGACGTAGGCGGGGATTGCCGAACCACGTAAAAATCCTTGAGTTTGATTTCTCTTCCCTTACTCATTTATTATTGTGCTTTTATTGAATTTATTGTTTTCAAATTTATTAAGGCATTAGATTAAATTGTTGTGTGGTTTGCCTAGGATAATTTTTAAAATCCCAATTCACCCCCCCTCTTGGGTTGCCTAGTTAGTATTTCATTTGGTATCAGAGCAAGGTGCTCTTGTTTAGACTTAACCGTCTAGAGTTAAAGATCCATGGCAACCTATAGTGACTCAACCTTTAGGGAAGGACAATCCACAATTAGACCACCGTTCTTTGACGGTAATGACTACCCATATTGAAAAACTAGGATGAGAATTTATTTACAAGCTTTAGATTATGAAATTTGGGAAATTGTTTGTGATGGTCCATTTATGCCTTTGACTAAAAACGAAGTTGGGGAAGATATTCCAAAACCTTCAAGGGAATGGAATGAATTGGAAAAGAGAAAAGCTTCTCTAAATTCCAAAGCCATGAATGCCTTGTTTTGTGCACTTGATAAGAAAGAGTTTCATAGAGTGTCTAGTTGTGAAAGTGCTAATGAAATTTGGAAGTTGTTTATGAAGGCACGAATCAAGTGAAAGAGTCTAAGATTAGTAGGTACACTCGGCAATATGAATTGTTTCAAATGGAACAAAATGAGAGTGTGTATTCTATGTATACTAGATTTACAGACATAGTGAACACTCTAGGAGCCCTAGGAAAGACTTTTTCAAATAGCGAAAATGTTAAGAAAATCATTAGGTCTCTACCCAAGGAATGGAGACCAAAAAGGACTGCCATTGAGGAAGCCAAGGATTTAAATGTATTACCTATTGATGATTTAATTGGCTCTCTTATTTCATATGAAGAAGATTTGGCAACTGAAAAAGGGCATGAGGAGAAGAAGAAAAACATTGCTCTCAAAGCCTCGAAACATGAGAGTGATGAGGAAAGCGAGTTGGATGAGGAAGAGATGGATATGCTGGCTAGGAGGTTCAGAAAACTTTTTAAGAAATCCGGTGAGCGAAGAAAATTTAGAGACCTCAAGAACCGAAAGGAGAAGAATGAATTAATCAAATGTTATGAGTGCAAGAAGCTTGGCCATATAAGAACCGAATGTCCTCTTCTCAACAAGCTCAAGAAGAAAGCAATGGTAGCCACATGGGATGATAGCGATGAAGAAACAAGTGATGATGAAGAGCATCAAGAAATGAAAAATCTAGCTCTCATGGCAATTGGAGATGAATCGGATGATGAACTTGATGAGGTAAATGATCTTTTTACTTATGATGAATTATATGATGCTTTTAAAGAATTGCATGATAATTGGATAAAAATTGGTAAAAAGAATGCATGTCTTAAAAAGAAAATGGTAGAGCTCAAAAATGAAAATGAATCTCTATGTGCAAAGATTACATGACTAGAATTAGAGAATAAAACATTGCATGATAGAGTTGCATTATCAAATGAGAAACTTAGCACTTCACATGAGCATCTAGAATCACATGTAGATTACTTGAAAAATGAAAAGGATGCTTTACAAAAATGCAATGATTCTTTAAATGAAAAGATTAAAGGACTAGAGTTAGATAATAAAATGTTGCATGATAGAATTGCATCATTCACATGTAAACAAAGTACTTCGTATGAGCATGAGAAATCACATGTTGATGAATTAATAAATGAAAATGAAATGCTTAAGAAAAGGAGCAATGAGTTGAATGAGATTGTTTTGAAATTCACAAATGGGCAAAAGATGTTGGATAACATGCTTAATTCACAAAAATGTGTGTTTGATAAAGGAGGACTTGGGTATAAGCCTTACTTGAAACAAAAATATTATAAGAATTATTTTGTTAAGGCTACCTCCACAAATGATCAAATTGTATGTCATTATTGTAATCAAAATGGTCATATGAAGAATAGATGTCCAATTAAAAGAAATGTGTATTATGGAGTCAAATGTATTTGGGTTCCGAAAGGAACTAAATCTAACACTCAAGGACCCAAGAGTATTTGGGTACCAAAGCACACAACTTGAATATTTCTTTGTAGGTACCACAAACAAGGAATGGTGGAGAGTTCTTTGATGAAGCTTGTGAGGATAATCATTTGAGCATGGTCTAAGCAAAAATGATGAGGCAAGATGATTTAATTGTTTTGCTAACTATTATTGCCTTATTGATTATAAGTGATGATGTTTTAATCTTAGTAAATATTTAACATTTCATTTCGTATCATAACATTAAGTGCATTAACATGATGTGGATAAGTTTAACATGATGTGGATAAAGTTTAACATGATGTGGATAAGTTTATCTTGGCTATTTACTATATTGAGTGAATCATGAAAAATGAGTTTGCGAAAGTATGCTTGCATGTTTACATGATGGAATTATCATTGTATTTAACATTGAATGCTTTATCATGATGCATGTTTATATATTTATGATGATAGCTTGTCAACTCATCATGATAGATTTGTTTGATCTTTAATGATTATGTAATGCCTAAGCATGATAAATAAGTGATATGCTTTAATTCTCAATCTTTGAATATTTACATATTTCATGATTGTGTGATGTATATGCATGATAGATGAGTTATATGTTATTTCTTGCATTAGAAGTGATCATTCGAAAATCATGCATTTGAGATTTTTTTATAATGATTTTGCCATTGAGTATAAATTTTCATCACCTAGAACTCCACAACAAAATGGAGTTGTAGAGAGAAATGATAGGTCTATTAAAAAAAAATGGTTAAGACCACATTGATTAAACATCATCTCAATAATACTTTCTATGAGCTTTGGAAATATAAAAAACCCAACATTAGTTATTGCAAAGTTTTTAGATGCAAATGTTTTATTTTGAGCACAAAAGATAATCTTGGCAAATTTGATCCAAAATTTGATGTTGGTATTTTTCTTGGCTATTCAAACACAAGCAAAACTTATGGAGTGTATAACAAAAGAACTTTGATTGTGGAAGAATTTATACATGTTATATTTGATGAGTCTAATTCTTCTTCTACGGAGAAAATTGTTGTTGATGATAATGTAGATGAAAAGCTACAAGAAGATTATCAAATGATAGCCAAAAGAATGCACCACTTGAAAATCAAGAGGAGCAACATGAAGAAATAAATACGGAGTAAAATGAAGGTACTTCTCAAACACTCCCTAAAGAGTGGAGCTTCTCAAACACTCCCTAAAGAGTGGAGCTATGTTTCTTCTCACCTTAAGAACTTAATTTTGAAAGATCCATCACAAGGTGTAACTACTAGATCATCACTTAAAAATATATGTGAGCATTTGTAATAATAGATTTGATCACTTGTTCTTTAGCTTATTATGATGGCTTTGTTGGGGAAAAATTAGGTTTTTAAATTTTTATAAAACCTTTTGAAGATCGCTCTCATATAATATATAAGAATTCGTATTCTAGAAATCGTACCTTGAAAATCCGAGTTGACCTTTTCCGCTGCAGTGATTTAGGCTCCTAGATCACGATCCGCCACCACCACTCTATAGATCACGATCCGTCACCACCACGTTTGTTAGATCACGAACTGTCACCAATGATCTTCCAGGTTATGACTCAGGTTTGATCTGCACTTGACGTGTGGGCGCCTTTATCACTACCAAAGCAACTAGCACGAGAAAATTTTTCTCTCAACAATAGAGAGAAAAATCTTATTCTTCGATTTTTATAAAGTGGCTTCTGACTTTTTCTTTTAGAGAAAATAAGCCTTATATATCTCCCTTTAGTAAAACCCTAGGCTCCAAAATAAAACTCACGTTACTTTTCATTTAATAGGGGACCCACCATGTAAAATAACATAAGGCCCCTTACACATAAGCTTATTAAATGGAGCCTCCCACTAAATGATATATTTAGGCTTTTGACCCAAATAGCTAGTTATCTTGCTTATTAGTCCTAATTAAATGAGCTAACCTGGGATCATTTGGGAACATACAATATTGGCTATAACAATTCTGTAATTAAACTAGCCTAATTATTTAATTCCAAATCTACTCCACTAAAAGATTGGAACTGACTTCCATAATTGTATGCTCGAATAATAATTCGTCCCAAGCCACATTGATTTCTTTACTGCACAATCCTTTGTACCACATCGTTAATTAAATTGATATCTCAACCGGCCCAATCAATTTAATAACATCTTATTCCTTGATCTCTTGGTTTTCTCTAATGATCATTTTCAACATATTAAATATGTTGACGCACTCCTAGAATTCTATGATCAGTGCCGAAAACCCATCAAGAGATGTGTTGTAAATTCTATATTGTTAATCCATAACTTCAATACTCATAATTGCTCCCACCAAGATACCGAGTAATCTTGACCACAAGGATGTGTCGTGCCCATTGGTAACTCAAATGGAATAACAATTAGAATCATGAAATCATAATTAACTCAAGATTAAGATTACAGTAAAATCAATGCCTATGAGATTTAATAAGTCAGCTTATTTCAAAGTTAATTAAATCTCATATGTGATCCTGTTCAATGTAGCCATACTACATCAACAAATTCATACATGATTAAGACAAATAATTCAATGAATTTATTACAGTCTATACCTAAATAAAGTGCTCAACTTTATTTATCAACTGCGAACTAAATTTATTTAATCATAAGATAACTTGTATTTATGTCTTCTGTGAATCCACATGGTGATCACATAAATACATATAATATGATTAAATGGACTTTAATACAAATATTAATGCAATTAAGATATTTGAATAAAATACCTCATCTATTTTATTAATTAGAAAAATTGTTTATTACAATTAAATAAACACATATGCTTTTAAAGAGCATATTTTCCCAACAATCTCCCACTAGCTCTCAAAGCATATTTGGCATCTCACGCATGCCCATGGATTCTAAGTGAAAGTTAAAAGGTTTCGCAGGTATGGCCTTAGTAAAAGGATCTGCCAAGTTTTGCTGTGACGCAATCTGAGTAACCTCCACATCACCTCTCTGCACTATATCCCTTATAACATGATACTTCCTCTCAATATGTTTTTGTTTCTTGTGGTTCCTTGGTTCCTTAGATTGAACTACCGCACCACTATTATCGTAAAATAGTTTCAGAGGTGCAGTTACAGCAGGTACCACCTCAAGATCTTGTAGGAACTTGCGGAGCCATACAGCTTCTTTTGCAGCTTCGGATGCACCCACATATTCGCCTTGTGGAGTCTCGCGATACAAGATTGTTTCACACTCCTCCAACTAATAGCTCCACTTCCCAATGTAAACACATAGGAAGTTGATTTTCTGAATCCTTATCGACATAAAGTCAATCGTATAACCCACTGGAATGAGTTCATCACGAATACACAAGCATATAATTTTTAGTTCTTTTCGTATACTTCATTATATGCTTGACCGTTGTTCAGTCCGTGATTAGATTGATATCTACTAACCATCCCTAAAAAGATGTCCGCCTAGTGCAAAGCATGGCATACATGTGACTTCCCATGACAGGGAACTCGTGCCTCATTCGCTCTATCTCTTCGATGTTTTAGGTGATTGATCCTTAGAGAATGTAATTCCATGTCCGAATGGTAATAAACCAGCCTTGGAATTTTTCATGCTAAATCTAGCCAATATCTTATCGATATAGGCATTGAGACAAGGCTAAAGTTTTATTCTTCCTGGCCTCGTAGTAACTTGATACCAAGAATATAACTTGCATCTCCTAGTCTTTCATATCAAATTGTTTTCATAACTAACTCTTTATTGTAGTCAATACTCCTATATCGCTTCCAATTAGGAGAATATCGCCTACATAAAGGATTAGGAAGCTACAGATTTTTCTTGAATTTTCTTGTACACACATGGTTCATCAATGTTCAATGAATCCAAACGATTTAATCGCTTGATCAAATCGATGTTCCATGATCGGGATGCTTGCTTCAATCCATAAATGGATTTCGCAACTTACATACCATGTGTTTTTGGCCTTTTTGTATAAATCCATCCGGTTGCATGTAGATGTTTTCTTCAAGATGCCGTTAAGAAAGCCTTGACATCCATTTGCCAAATTTCATAATCTAGCATGCAAAGAATGGAGAGAAGAATCCGATGGATTTAAGCATAGCAACCGAGAAAAATTTCCTCATAATCGATTCCCTCTTTCCGAGTAAACCCTTGGCTACTAATCTTGCTTTAAATGTTTCCACCCTTCCATCTACTCCTCTTTTCTCTTATAGATCCACTTGCACCCTATAGGTTTTACCCCATTTGGTACCTCTACAAGTTCCAGGACTTTATTGGAATACATAGATTCCATTTCTTGATTCATGGCCTTTTTCCAAAATTCAACATCTCTATCTATTAGAGCTTTGTAACTAGTGGGATCTTGTACATGTTCATCCGAGATAGTATAGGTTTCTCCCAAAAGCATGTATCTCGCAGGTAACCTAGTTACCCTCCCACTACGACGAGGTTCTAAAAGTGATGGTTGTTCAGGGTTAATCCTGTGATGATCATCTGGTTGTTGCTTCTTCCCTTCGCAAGCATTGAAAAGCATCAACCCGATCACCGACGCTTCTTCAAGTATTACTCTTAGGTTTGAAGTTATTCATATAGTCTTCCTCAAGGGAAGTGAAATGTGTGCTCACGATCACTTTCCTATCTTGAGGACTATAAAATAAACCTCCCCTTGTTCCTTTGGGATATCCCACAAACATACAAACCTCAGAACGTGAATCCATTTTGTCTGCCTTTGGTTTCAGCACATGTGCTGGTGATCCCCAAATACGGACATGTCGTAAACTTGGTTTGCGACCTGACCATAATTCTATTGGGGTTTTAGGCACTGACTTAGATGGAACTAAGTTCAAAAGGTAAACTGCAGTTTCCAGTGCTAGTCCCCAAAAAGAGATTGGTAATGACGAATAACTAAGCATAGATCTCACCATATCCAAAAGAGTTCTATTTCTTCTTTCAGCTACCCCATTTTGTTGTGGTGTTCCTGGGGCAGTCAACTGAGATACAATCCCATTTTTAACCAGATACTCTTTGAAATCTCCTGAGAGAAATTCACCACCTCGATCAGATCGAAGTTTCTTTATGTTCTTATCTAATTGCTTTTCCTGCCTCTATACTCTTTGAATTTCTCAAGAGCTTGACTTATGACGCATCGATAAACATAACCGTATCTTGAGTAATCATCGGTGAAAGTGATGAAATACTCATAACCTCCTCGAGCTTGTACATTGATCGTCCACATACATCCGTATGTACCAAGTGGTATTGCACGTACTCTTTGGCCGAGAATGGCCTTTTGGTCATTTTCCCTTCTAAACAGGATTCACAGAGTGGCAATGATTCATTTTCTAATGGACCCAAGAGCCCATCTTTGATCATTCTCTGTATCCTATTTTGGTTTATATGACCTAAGCGTAAATGCCAGAGGTAACATTGGTTGGAAGAAATATTTCTTTTCTTAGATAAATGTGTATGCTCATCATTATTTATCACTGTGTCATGCATAGAATGGATCATTGGACTTAAATGATATAAATTATCTTCCAATGTACCAGAACAAATAAGTCTCTTATTATGAAAAATAGAAACAGAGGATCCAAAATTTTACCTTGCTTTGACAAACAAGCTACTGAAATTAAATTCCTCTTAATGTCTGGAACATAAAGACAATTATTCAAAACTAAAGTCTCATTATTGAAAGATAATAAAACAGATCCAGTCTTCACTGCTGACACGAACTGTCCCGTCCCTAATTGCAGCTTGACGCTTCCTTCACTTATTTTCCTGGTTTCCTGAAACCAATAAAGTGAATTACAAATATGATTAGTTGCTCCTGAATCCAACACCCAAGTGTCAATAGGATTCGAACTAAACAGCCTCAATTACAAAAAGATTTCCCATACCCGATTTCACAATCTTAGGCAATCCTTTTCCAAAGACCTTCGTCCACACTTCAAGCATTTGCCTTTCGGCTTGCCATCTTGCTTGGTAGATGATCTCTTTTTCCCCTTTTTCTTACCTTTGCCTCTTAGGCCTTAAGATGAACTTTTTTAATATTTATGCTTCCCGTGAGATTTCTCAAAGACGATAGATCTCTTCACAGAATGGAGTTCGCTCATCAATTCATTAAGGTCATATTTCTTTGTTCATGTTATAATTGACCTTAAACTCCTTGAATGTTTCGCAGAGATTCTAGCACCATGTCAATCTATGAGTTATCATCGATTTGTGCTCCCGAATCTCACCTCATTCAAATAGTCCATCATTTTGAGGACATGATCACGAACTCTTGTGCCCTTCCCCATTTTACTGCTCATAATTCCACGCTTGTCTCGAGCGAGTACTCTGCCGAACATCTGGAGACTATCCATTATTTGGCCTCCAAGTTCGATGTTTGGTCAGAATATTAGAAATCGAGGCTAAAATGTAGCACTTTGCCATCTCATTGGCCTTTTGCCATTTCTCATAAAGCCTCCTCCGATTTCTATGAGCATCATCTTTGAGTTAAGACATATTTATAATTTTCAGACAATGAATAGATTTCTTTTCCAATCTATATAGTTCTCTCCAGTGAGTTTGTTTTGACTCAGAATAATAGTAAGTGGGCTCAGGGAAGACATTTTCTGAAAAATAAAACATCCATGCATAAATAATTTGAAATAAAATTCACAATAAATGACAAAAATGCATAAAACCATAAATGTATTTTTATTTATTGTAACGATAATCTAGTTCCGCTTTGACAAGCTATCCGGTGGGGAAGTCATGTCTATACTTACTAGACCCAATTACCCATTGGATTATTTACTTTCATGTAGAGACATGATAAATAATTATCGTTATCCTTTTGGGCCTAAATTTGTTAACAGAGCTTCGTTGGGAAGATTAATAACAAATTTTAGTTGAGTGTATAACCATTATTTCAATTTAGATATTTTTCATTTCAATAGTCACCGTTGGGGTGAACAATCGATTGAAAAATATTTTAATTTTATATTTGAAGAAGTTCATCAAATAAAATATCTAATATATATACCCTCCGAAGGGAGCATCACCGTATCATGAAGTCGAGGTATATATATAATTTTATTATTGAACTAACAATGGAGCCCGTGGGAAAATTATCTTAAATTTTCCCTCTCCCACTCAATATTTTAAAATTGGTTTTTCCTTTTAAAACATACATATTGTTAATTGCATGCTTCCTATAATATTATCTAGATGATATCAAATATTATTAAGCATATACAAATTTCAAACAATATAATGAAATTCATTATTAATGAATGACATGTATCATTATGCATAGAGTGGCACTACCTATTCTATATGACATGTTATCATGGCATGTTATCATCCAAAACATAACATATAGAAAAACAATTAAATAATCTTAATTCATGGCTTTCCTAGTAATGAAAAATACATTAACCCTAAGCCTAATCTTCATTGGGCTTTTTGTCAATGTCCATCTTCCATAAGTTTGTCTTTGTTAATGGACTAGGGGAAATTGGGCTTTTAAATTTATAATTGGTCCAATTTTAATTTTGAAAGGAAATAAATAAAATAAATAGTTTTTAATTTTATTTTTATTAAAATAAAACTTTTGGACCAAAAAATAAATTTAATGTATTTAATTTTATCTATGCATTTTTAATCCATTAAGCCCAATTGAAATTGGGCCTAAAACTAGGATTCTTTAAGCCCAAAACGGTTTTTGGACTTAAATGCAAAAAATTAAAAATATTTCTGCCCAACTGAAAAATATGAAACTATAGGGACCTCCACGATAAAAACCATGGAACCCTAAAATCACATTTTTCTTTTCCTCTTCTTCCCCAGCCGCCACCAGCACAAAAACCCCGTTGTTTATCAAGCTTCCACACCGACACATCGACGCCGAAAAGACGAACGCTCCGCGCCTCACGTTCACGCTGCTTGCCCGTGCTGTTGCGCTGTGCGCAAGCGCTAGCGGGCTTGCGCCGCTGGGGGCAGCCAGCCTCGCTGGTTCGTTGCTGCAATTTCCAGCAAGTTTCCGCAATTTTCCAGTGATGATTCTTCATTGATTTACAAATTCTCAACGCAAATTTTGACTTACAAAATTTCAATTACATTAAAATAAATCAAGAGGGAAACATGGTGATAAACCACCCTCTCTTACATGCATCCAAACGAAAAATACAATAGAACATCTAACCATGAATTAAGACAAACCATAAACATGCTTTATTCATATATTAAACAAATAATATATATCTGAATAAAATGTGCCACTCTAATACATAATTTCAAGATTAATTTCATACAATATTCTTATATATTAATATGAGGAGGCTCTGATACCAATTGTTGGGGAAAAATTAGGTTTTTAAATTTTTATAAAACCTTTTGAAGATCGCTCTCATATAATATATAAGAATTCGTATTCTAGAAATCGTACCTTGAAAATCCGAGTTGACCTTTTCCGCTGCAGTGATTTAGGCTCCTAGATCACGATCCGCCACCACCACTCTATAGATCACGATCCGTCACCACCACGCTTGTTAGATCACGAACTGTCACCAATGATCTTCCAGGTTATGACTCAGGTTCGATCTGCACTTGACGTGTGGGCGCCTTTATCACTACCAAAGCAACTAGCACGAGAAAATTTTTCTCTCAACAATAGAGAGAAAAATCTTATTCTTCGATTTGTATAAAGTGGCTTCGACTTTTCTTTTAGAAAATAAGCCTTATATATCTCCCTTTTAAAAACCCTAGCTCCAAAATAAAACTCACGTTACTTTTCATTTAATAAGGGACCCACCATGTAAAATAACATAAGGCCCCTTACACATAAGCTTATTAAATGGAGCCTCCCACTAAATGATATATTTAGGCTTTTGACCCAAATAGCTAGTTATCTTGCTTATTAGTCCAGTAGTGGTGCAGTCAATTAAATGAGCTAACCCGGGGATCATTTGGGAACATACAATAGTGGCTATAACAATTAGGCCTATAATTAAACTAGCCTAATTATTTAATTCCAAATCTACTCCACTAAAAGATTGGAACTGACTTCCATAATTGTATGCTCGAATAATAATTCGTCCCAAGCCACATTGATTTCTTTACTGCACAATCCTTTGTACCACATCGTTAATTAAATTGATATCTCAACTGTCCAATCAATTTAATAACATCTTATTCCTTGATCCTTACTGGTTTTCTCTAATGATCATTTTCAACATATTAAATATGTTGACGCACTCTGGCCAGAGAATTCTATGATCAAGTGCCGAAAACCCATCAAGAGATGTGTTGTACAAATTCTATATTGTTAATCCATAACTTCAATACTCATAATTGCTCCCACCAAGATACCGAGTAATCTTGACCACAAGGATGTGTCGTGCCCATTGGTAACTCAAATGGAATAACAATTAGAATCATGAAATCATAATTAACTCAAGATTAAGATTACAGTAAAATCAATGCCTATGAGATTTAATAAGTCTGACAGTTATTTCAAAGTTAATTAAATCTCATATGTGATCCTGTTCAATGTAGCCATACTACATCAACAAATTCATACATGATTAAGACAAATCATTCAATGAATTTATTACAGTCTATACCTAAATAAAATGCCCAACTTTATTTATCAACTGCGAACTAAATTTATTTAATCATAAGATAACTTGTATTTATGTCTTCTGTGAATCCACATGGTGATCACATAAATACATATAATATGATTAAATGGACTTTAATACAAATATTAATGCAATTAAGATATTTGAATAAAATACCTCATCTATTTTATTAATCAGAAAAATTATTTATTACAATTAAATAAACACATATGCTTTTAAAGAGCATATTTTCCCAACAGGCTTTTCTTAATAGCTATGTTGATTTTGATGATCTATAATGGCATATGTTGATTTTGATTATCTATATATTGCTATTATGTACTTATGCTTTACTTAAGTTTTGATGATAAAGTTTGTGCTTTGATGATTCTATTGTATTTGATGAAGTTTGATCTTATGCAATCTATGATTGGTGAATGGATGCATTTTTTTTTTGTACTTTATCGATGTACTTTTTAATATGCATTTCTTGTTGTAAATGTTTAAAAAAAAAAAATTTTACTTCGAGAATTTTAAGCGTATGAGATTTATTTTAAGTTATATTGAAATGTCATATTAGATCATAAATGAGTTTAGTTTTCTTGATTTCTAAAATGTCATTAGTAATTATAGAGCTTGAATTGTTGACATTATGCTCTTATGACTTTTGCATTCCCTTGCTTAGCTTATTACTTGTTCTATTTTGGATAATATGCTTTTTGAACATTTTTATTGTCCAAAGGGGGAGACAAAGTAATAAATCATTTTAATGATGTAAATTGGGGGAAATAACATGCATTTTGAGCATTCTTTTAATGGTTGATATATGATTATGGAATCCTCGGATTTAATTGTTACAAGTGTTGGGGGAATTCATATTGATTTTGATGATTAATGATTATATGTGCATTACTTTATGAATTAATGGAGTTATTGGTTTGTTATAATTGTTGAAGCTTATATCTTTTTAACCATGTTGTGTATTTGAGAATTTGTTCTTTTTTAAGGGGAGACTTTACCGAAATTTTTGCTCATACAAAATGGGTAATATCTTCATCGAATTGTTTTTTATGATCTTGTTTCGATTGCATCTATCTATCTTTCCTTTTTACGATGAATGGGGGAGATAAATATGATATGTTTTTGGATAAAATCATTTTGGTTAAATTTTTTTTTAATTGGCCATATATTTAGGGGTAGCATACAATATGATTTTGAATAATATGCATTTTAAGTAATTGTTTTGATAATTGATATTTGAGTATGATGATGATTTTGATGATTTTGAGATATGATGACGATTTGATTACATGGGTGTTTTATATGATAAATTTATGTTATGAGTTGTTGATTTGGTAATTAATAGAATAATGGTTCATGATATTTTGGTGTGATTATTTGTGTATGGAGTTGGCTTTTATCATGATCTATAATAATTTGGGAGTAATATTACTAATCTTGTATTTGAGGTAATGCTTGTTGTTAGGGGGAGATTCTTTCAAAATTTCTACTCAAACAACATGGGTAACAAATTTCCTACTTTTATTCTTTTCCTTTAAAGGTTTCTTTTTTATGATGAAGGGGGAGAATAATACATGTTTTCAAATCTTTAAAAATTTGCTACTTTTGTCTTTGCCAATTAAGTTTTTCTTTTTGATGATGAGGGGGAGAAAAATCCATGTATTTAAATATGTTAATTTAGCTAATTGGCAAATTGTAAAAGAAGATTATATTTACGGGGAGCAATTTGTGGAATCATTCTTTAAATACATGAAATGTTTGTCATCATCAAAAAGGGGGAGATTGTTAACATATATGTTTCCATAATATTGATTTTGATGATAACAAACAAGATTAAGAATGATTAATCTTTTAAGCTCAAATTATTTAATATTCTTTTTAAATAAATCATTATTTTCACATTATAAATGTTTTGTATTTAATGGAAAAATGATTTTATGAAATTGATTGTTTTTATTCTTTTTAAATAAATCATTATTTTCACATTATAAATGTTTCATATTTAATGGAAAAATGATTTTATGAAAGCATTTTGAAAACTTTGAAATAAACAAGTATTGCTTGAAATTTTGGTGAAGGACTTATTTGAAAAGTGTCATAGCATTTTAGGCTATAATATAATTTCAGAAAGTTTTGAGATTAACAAAGCATTACTTAGAAATTCTGAAATTGGACCTATTTGCAAAGTTTTATAACATTTTGGGTCGTAACACAGTTTTATAAAGTTTTGGGGTCAAAATATAAATTTGGGAAATATTTCACTGTAGCAGAAAGTCAATAACGGCTAGTTTTCAGCTCCAACTATAAATAAGCTCAATCCAATTCAAACAAGGAGAATTCCAACGATCATCATTGAGCAAAATATTGAGAATACAACTTTCATTGAGCTTTAAATCTTTGTATTCATCTCATTCATTCACACATTGAGCTTTCACTTGTGATCAAACACATTGTGTGAGAGAGATTCATTTGTAATCTTTTTTTGTAAAATCAAGTTAAAAGATTGTAAGTGTTGGGATACACTTGGGTTAAGAGATTGAGGATAATCTCTTGTTGTAAAGGTCCATTGACACCTTGGAAGTCAATTGTAAGCGTTTGAAGCCTTGGGAGGCTAGCTTAGTGAAATCCTCAAGCCCGGTGTGTTTGGAGGCGTGGACGTAGGCGGGGATTGCCGAACCACGTAAAAATCCTTGAGTTTGATTTCTCTTCCCTTACTCATTTATTATTGTGCTTTTATTGAATTTATTGTTTTCAAATTTATTAAGGCATTAAATTAAATTGTTGTGTGGTTTGCCTAGGATAATTTTTAAAATCCCAATTCACCCCCCTCTTGGGTTGCCTAGTTAGTATTTCATCCGGCGCTGTGAGCTCAATTGGCGGTGATGAATGCTAGGAAAAGTTCAGCTGATGGAGAGAAATGGGTTGATGGTGGTGCTTCTGGCCATATTGCACGGAAAGTGGTGAACGGATGTGGCAGAAATCATGGCAGTTTTGGCTTTTTTTCCGGTGACCTGTGGTTAATTGACGGTGGAAGATGCTTGGGGTTTGATGGTTGGCAATTTATGATCCGAATGGTAGTGGTTGCATACGGATCGGTGACGGAAAAATAAAGCCGGCAGCCTTGGACGGTGGGCGCGGGTTGAAGCCTTTGCTTCCGTTTCGGTTTTTTTTCTTTTTTTTTTATAAAGCTAAACGGAAAAAAATAAAAAAAGGATAGGTTTGGTGGTAGATGGGGTTAGATTGGTGATATCAGATTTTAACTCTGATTTTAAGCTGATGTAGTGGAAGTTTAATGTTTAAATATTTCGCTAATTTTATAGAATATCATAATAAAAGAATAATTAAATTCACATTGATTCCACAGAATACCGAAAATTAATTGAACTCAAATACTCACACAGAGTTTTGAAAACTGAAATATTATTAAACTCGAATCTCTCTGCTTGTAAAAGTTATAAAAGACACTTATTTATACTAACTAAAACTTATCCTAATTTGATTAAAAAACTTATTTTAATAAGATTTATACCTAAATTAAGAATATTGCCCAAATAAGTAATGCTAAAAATTAAGACTCTAAATAGAAAACCAAATTAAACTAGAATACAAATCAATTAAAATATTATTAAATATTATAAATTTCAATGAAATTATGATTTTTTTAATTTCTTGCTCAGCGTCAATTATGCATGCATTAAAAAGATGAGGAAGAGAAGATTAAGTAACAAACATGAGGCCACCAAGAGAGTATGAAAAATGTGGATTTAAGTTTAAGTTCCATAATGTTTATGTAAGCAAAAGTGCAAAACAAAGAGTCTGAGGATAATGATATTATTAAATTTAATATGGGTTTGGTTTGTTTAGATTCATGAGTTTCTCTAGAATGATATGTGGGGGAAAATTTAATCCACTTGACAACTAAAAAATTCAGAAATCAAACCTCAATTTGAAAATTAGAAATTTAAACAATTAATTTTTTTCCATATGCATGCAAAAAATTAGATGTATGTAACTTGTCATATGCTATATATATTCTATCAGGTGGAAGATTTTCTATTCATTTGTATCAAATATATGGTATCAATCAATAAATTCTTGTTTTGTTATATATACTTATAGTATCTTATAGTAAACTAAGAAATATTGAAGATCTTCTAGCGTGTTTTGAGTCGTAAAATGTTTTAAAAAAATTCAATTCTAAAGTATAATTAACTATTTTGTGTCCTAGGTATTATAAAAGGTCTTTGAAGTTTTTGGATTTTTTGACCCATTTGTTAATAAGTGAAACTATTAGCACCATTTTAAACTCCTCATAAAGCCTCTCTTCTAAAAGCACACCATTAAAAACATATGTAAATCACACTAATTTTAACGACACCTATGTTAATTTCACACATAACCTTATATATTCTTTGTGCTTAAAAAATCATATGAAAACAAAAATCTTTTGTTATGAAACATTTTCACTAATTTAATTTGAATCTAAAAACTAGATAAGAAATACTCTAGGCCATCTTCTTGAGTGGAGCTATTTTAATTCCACAAACGTCCTTGTAATCTTCTTTCTCACTAACTTATCTATGAGAGAGAGAAAAAAATTAAAAATATATTTCTTTTATACTAAAAAAGGTTGCTATAAGCTAATCCAATATTATTTTATACTCTGAATGTGACAATTCACATGCTTTTATATGAACGCATAAATTGATAAAATCAAGAGAACAAGTAGCCAAAATAGTAAGGCTCTCATAATTTGAAAATAATGAACTAAAACTTTCAGTCCAACAGAAACCACTAATTTAAGAATAAAAATAAAATAAAAAATATTTTCACTATAACAACAAAATTATCTTTTATTTAATAAAATTAAAACCCATGTGGGGTTAGAGGAAGAGAGATGGATTGTCAAACATGATTTGATTAAAGTTAAAAATATAAATTTACAATATAAGAATTCTTTTAGAGGTGCCAATAGCTCCACTCTTTTTTTTTTTTTTCTGTAGTTCTGCAAGTTCTAGGCGCAGGGTTCTATGAAAGTCTTAGAGGGTGCCGATAGTTTTCAGTAATATGCGTGTAGGTTAAACAATATCGAATTATTAAATGGACCGTTCTACCTCTATTTTACTTATTTTGGATGGGTGTACTTTAGAGACTATAAGATAATCATCCTCTTATTTGATCCAACCCAATTTAATTGACTTATCGCTTTATGTTAATATATAATTATATTTTCTTTGACTTGTTAATTGTTATAATAGTTCAGAGTTTTATTGAGGAGATAGCTCAAAAATCAGCACTAATTCTTACTCAAAAGGGAGCGGAAATAAATTGTGATAGAAAATAAATTATTTGAGTGCTCTGCGAGTCGAAGACCCACCCTCAGATAAACAACTATCTTAATAAAGCAGAGCAGCAATGTCATTCTTCTCGTTGGGTCTTCTCTTCAAACGTCTTCCGTACAAACAGCTTACCCGCCATCAGAATCTATTTCCGATCATAAAACAAAAACCCAGAACCCAATCAACAACACCCTCTTCCGTTATCGTAAAAGTTTGCATGATAATGAGTAAATGAAAAATAAACAGTAATTCAAAGCTATCCGAGATTTTTCTCAATTTATCCTTTATGCAATTGTTTATTGTTTATGGGTGTATGATTATATTTTAAAACAAATAAAAAAAAGTAAAGGAAAAGAAAATTCGATAAAGAAAAGCGCTCATTATCCAAATAAAAAAAAAGGCATCCATCACTTTAGTTTCTAATGTGGCCATCAGTCCTTTCTTTGTCTCTTCTTTTTAATTTGTTACATTAATTTGTCAGCATCATTGCTGAAACTTGATAACGATAACTTAATAACGATAACGATATAAACAAGATCTTGGCCATCGGAAACTTAATAACGATATCTAATATTTAGTCGGCATCGTCAGTATGAAGGCAGCTCATTATTCAAGTAGCTTAATAAAGCCACGTCAGCAGGAGATTGCTAGTGAAGAATGACTGCTCAGCATGATCGATTAACAGTCACTAATCCAGCTCATGAAACTGTGATGTAACAAATTATAGTTGGTTTTGTTTGTTAAGAAAGTTAGTTAGTCACAAGTTACTCTCACGTGTAAGTGATTGTATATAACCTTGTATTGACTGATGAATAAATAAGAATTGAATCTTCTGGAAATCATTCTTCATTTTCTCTATAATTTTTCTTTAAGCCAAAAAACACATTTTTGTTTTCTTTCATGGTATCAGAGCCACAAATGGCTAGCTCAAGTAATACAACTTCAAATCAACCAATCATAAACTCAATTCTAACTTCGCAAACTTCATTTACCTTTGCTGCAACTGTGAAACTTGATCTATCAAATTTTCTACTTTGGCGTAAGCAAGTATTAACTTCAATAAGAGGAAATCGTCTTGAACTATTTATTTCGGAGCCATAAGTTGTTCCAGAATAGTATCTATCTGGAGGATCTGGTGAGAGCATTGAAAATCCAGCTTACATCAACTGGAGAGCACAGGATCAAACACTTCTCAGCTGGCTATTGTCAACTATCAGTGAAGGTATTCTAAGTTCTGTTCTCAACTATGACACCTCCTTTGATATGTGGAGAGCTATTGAAAAACAGTTTGGAGTTCAATCTGAAGCTAAAGTAATGCAACTTCGATATGAAATGAATATTCTGAGGAAAGTTTTAATAAATGTTGAGGAATACTGTGCCAAAATGAAATTGCTTGCTAATAAATTAGCTTGTGCTGGTGATATAATTACTGAGAAGGATTTGTTAATGAGAGTGTTAAATGGATTAGGTCTAGGATATCTAGATCTAGCCTCAATAATTACTGCAAATAAGATGAGCTATGATGATGCTTATGCATTATTGTTGACACATGAAACTAGGCTTGAGCAAAATCAGAGCACCAAAACTATGTTTAATGCAAATTACAGCACAATGAATGTGAATCATCCTTATATGAAAGGAAATTTTAGAAGAGGTGCTTTTGGACATGGACATTATGGTCGATCTGTGAATAGAGGTTTCAATGCTGGTAGAGGCATGTTTCATAACCAATATCCAATAGGTGTTTCAACTGGTATTGGTAACTTTGGTGGTTATGGCAGAGGACAAATGATGTAATCTTTTAGGCCACCTGTGAAAATAAATTTCATCCCCCAGTCAACATGCAAGCTGATGAATCACCAGTTATATGTCAGATATGTCACAAAACAGGACACATAGCAGATGAATGTTGGCATAGATATGATGATCCACCATTACCTAAACAATTTGGAAGGGGCAAATCTTTTGGACCTAAGGCTGCTTATGTAGCTAATTTTGATCCATTTACCAGTTATGCTGCTCCTCCAATTGAAGAACAATATGCTGCACCTTATCCACGCTACAATCCTATGTCCTACTCATCTTATCCAGCAGTAGATTCAACTGTTCCTGAAGCTTATCTTTCCAACTATGAAGGATCTGCTGATGAAGGGTGGTACCTTGACAGTGGTGTCACACATCACTTGACTAACAGTATGACTAATATGAATGTCAGAGAGGAATTCAGAGGATCTGATCAACTGGTCATCGGCAATGGACAAGGTTTGCCTATAACTCACATTGGTAATGCATGCTTTATTTATAAAGGGTCAAATGGTGCATATAAACCAACATATATCTTACTCAAAGACATGTTATTAGTGCCTGATATCATAAAGAATTTGCTAAGCATATCAAAACTGACAATTGATAACAATATTTCTGTTGAATTTTTTGGTAATGTCTGTTATGTGAAGGATTCTCTGAAGAAACTGAAATACTAGCTAGGCAACCCAAGAGGGGGGGGGGTGAATTGGAATTTTAAAAATTATCCTAAGCAAACCACACAACAATTCAATCTAATGCCTTAATCAATTCGAAAACAATAAATTCAATGAAACACAATATTAAAAGAGTAAGGGAAGAGAAAACGAACACAAGGATTTTTACGTGGTTCGGCTATCCCCGCCTACGTCCACGCCTCCAAGCTCACCCGGCTTGAGGATTTCACTATCCAAGCCTCCCAAGGCTTCAAATGTTTACAATTGACTTCCAAGGTGTCAATGAACCTTTACAACAAGAGATTATATCCCCAATCTCTTCACCCCAAGTGTTTCCCACACTTGTACACTCACAAATTGATGAGAAATGATAAATACAACAATAAATCTCTCTTTAAGAGTGGATATACAAATTGAAGAACAAAGATGATTTAATGAATGATGATTCACGAAGTTGAAGCTCAATATATGTTGTGTGCACTTGTTCTTGCTTGTTGGAGATTGTTGGAGAGCTTCAAAATGAGTTGGATTTGAGTTCTTATAGTTTGAGCTCGAAAACTAGCCGTTACTCACATTCTGGGCAATCCGGTTTGCCGTTTATGGAATCCGGTAAGCCGTTTTCGTTCTGGTGCTTACTGCCCCGAATTCGGCCTGCCGTTTATCAGTATCCGGTAAGCCGCTTGCTACAGTAACTGCTACAGTAAAATATTTCCCGAAATTTATAGTTTGACCCCAAAACTTTATAAAACTATAGTATGGCCCAAAACGTTATAAAAGTTTGCAAATAGGTCCAATTTCAGAATTTTAAATAATGCTTTCTCAATCCCACAACTTTCTGAAATTATGACTTCGCCCAAACTTTATGAAATTATAGAATGGCCCAAAAATATTTAAATAGTTTCAAATAGGTCCAAATCCGAAATTTCAAGCACTACTTGTTTATTTCAAAGTTTTCAAAATTCTTTCAATTAAACCATAAACTTTGAAAAACAACCAATTTCATAAAATCATTTTTCCATTAAATATGAAACATTTATAATGTGAAAATAATGATTTATTTAAAAAGAATAAAAACAATCAATTCCATAAAATCATTTTTTTTCATTAAATATAAAACATTTATAATGTAAAAATAATGATTTATTCAAAATATATTTTTCAATAATTTGAGCTTAAAAGATTAATCATTCTTAATCTTGTTTGTTATCATCAAAATCAACATTATGGAAACATATATGTTAACAGAAACAAGTGTTTCTGAGAGGAATTACTGAGAAAGGATTGTATAAGCTGCTTCTAAAGCCATCTAAGTCTCTTCATTGTGCTTACTTGTCTCAATTCTTTCCTGTTCAACCTTTATCAATGCTGTCTGCATATTCCTTTGACTCAAGTGTTTCTAAAAACACTCAAAATAATTATTCCAGTTGTGTCTCATCTTGTAATGCATCCATTAATAAATTTTCCAGTTATATTTCATCTTGTGATGCATTGAATAATAAAGTTCAGCTTTTACACAGATGTTTTAGGCATCCAAATTCTCAAATTCTGATGCATTTGCTAAAAAGTGTTCCTTTTGTTAATCTCTCCCACAATACCATAAAGCAAGCACTTGAAAAATTATGTGAAGCATGTCAAATGGGCAAATCTCATAGATTACACTTTCCCAGCACAAAAACCAAAACAACAAAACGCCTGGAACTTATACACACTGACTTATGGGGGCCTTCACCCGTACCTTCTAGAGATGGCTATAACTATTACATAAGCCTTGTTGATGACTTTAGCTGATACACTTGGATTTATCCACTTAAGCTGAAATCAGAAGCATTAGATGTTGAAAACCAATTTGACACCACCATTAAGAACCTGCAATCTGATTGGGGAGGAGAATATAAATTATTTACACAATTCTTAAACCAATGTGGAATCATTTTCAGACATTCTTTCCCCTATACACACCACCAAAATGGGTTGGTATAAAGAAAACATAGACATATTGTTGAACAAGGACTTACTTTGTTAGCACAAGCCAAGCTACCATTTAAGTTTTGGTGGGATGCTTTCCATACAGCTGTTTATCACATCAATAGACTACCATCAACAGCCCTGGAATTTCTTACTCCTTATGAGAAAATTTTCAAACTTAACCTGATTACAACATGCTCAAGTGCTTTGGGTGTATATATTATTCTTAGTTAAGGGACTATAACAAACACAAGTTTGATTATCACTCAAGCAAATGCATTTTCCTTGGCTATAGTCCAGCCCATAAAGGATACAAGTGTCTACACTCATCAGGCAAAATATATATAGCTAGACATGTTGTATTTGATGAGTCAACATTCCCTTGTTCCACAGACTCAGCCTTTAATTCCAATGAGTCATCACTCTATTCATCCCTTACACCTCAACAAGTATACCAGTTATCTACATTATCTGTAACACCAATGTCAATTGTGAACAGCTTATGCAATTCTCAGTCAGCAATTCCTACCAGAAGCAACTCACAACATTCAGACAATTCTTCTCACATTGACAATCAACATTCCCATTTATAAACACATCTACCAGCCACTGAACCATCTATTAAGCCTCAAACTTCATCATCTCCACCTCAAACTGTACCTCACACATCAACTTCCATTCAACCTAATACACATCCCATGACTACCAGAAGCAAAGCTGGTATTTTCAAACCAAAACTTTATACAACAACTCTTGTTAACAAAGAACCTGACTCTGTGTATGAAGCTATGCAAAATCCAAAATGGCTTACAGCCATGAGAGAAGAATATGCAGCATTAATAGAGAATGATACATGGTCTTTAGTGCCCAGAATAGCTGACCAGAAAGTTGTCGGAAATAAATGGGTATATAGGGTGAAATACAACATTGATGTAAGGGTGGCTAAATACAAAGCTAGATTAGTGGCAAATGGGTTCCAACAAATTATGGCAGTGAATTGTTTTGAAACTTTTAGTCCTGTCATAAAACCAGCAACTGTGAGAGTAGTCTTAAGTCTACATGTGATGAGTAATTGGAAGATAAGACAAGTTGATGTGAATAATGCTTTTCTTAATGGAGAATTATCAGAAGAAGTGTTCATAGATCAACCAGAAGGGTTTATTAGTGCTGAGAAACCAGATTATGTGTGCAAGCTTTATAAGTCTCTTTATGGACTTAAACAAGCTCCAAGAGCTTGGTATGATAAGCTGAAAGGATGATTGCTGCAATGGGGTTTTACAAATTCCAATTCAGATACTTCCTTGTTCTTAAAAAGAAGTAAATCCTTAATTATCTTAGTTATTATATATGTTGATGACATCTTAATAACAGGGCCAAATAGTTTTGAGTTAGAAAACTTCATTGCTGAATTCAATACAAAGTTTGCTTTGAAAGATCTTGGAGCACTTTCTTATTTCTTAGGCATAGAAGTGCTATATGGTACAGACTGTATTTTCTTGTCTCAGAAGAAATACATAAGGGATTTACTGTCAAAGGTTAACATGCTCAGCTGCAAAGACATTGATACTCCTATGAGTACAGGGATGAAAGTGCAGAAGGAAGCTCAAGGAAACCTTGGTCATTATGTTGAAGATACAACACACTATAGAAGCTTGGTTGGTGGAATGCAATACTTAGTATTAACAAGAACAAAAATTGCTTTCAGTGTGCATAAACTGAGTCAATATGTCTCTGCACCAACACTGCAACATCTTATGGCTTGCAAAAGAGTGCTTAGATACTTAGGCAACACAAGATTATGGACTCAAGTTTATTAAAGATGGTGATCTGAAATTAACAGGCTTCACAAATGCAGATTGGGCAGGGGATTTGGATGACAGAAAATCAGTTGGAGTTTATTGCATCTATCTTGGTCATAATATAATATCTTGGTCATCTAAGAAGCAACCAGTCATTGCTAGATCTAGTACTGAGAGTGAATACAAGTCTTTGGCATCAGCAAGTGCAAATATAAGTTGGCTGCAATCACTGTTTTCTGAATTGAGATTACAGTGCATGGAAAAACCTATTATTTGGTGTGATAACCTTAGAGCTACTGAGCTAGCTCATAATCTAGTTTTTCACTCAAGAACAAAGCATATTGAAATTGATATTCATTATGTCAAAAACAAAGTTCTTGCTGGGGATTTAAATATTCAATTCATACCAAGTGAAGAGCAGGTAGCTGACATCATAACCAAACCACTCTCATTCACTCGGTTTAGCTACCTAAGAGCCAAACTCAATGTCATGCCCTGTCCCTTGAGTTTGAGGGGGGCTGTGAAGGCAGCTCATTATTCAAGTAGCTTAATAAAGCCACGTCAGCAGGAGATTGCTAGTGAAGAATGACAGCTGAACATGATCGATTAACAGTCACTAATCCAGCTCATGAAACTGTGATGTAACAAATTATAGTTGGTTTTTTTTGTTAAGAAAGTTAGTTAGTCACAAGTTACTCTCACGTGTAAGTGATTGTATATAAGCTTGTATTGACTGATGAATAAATAAGAATTGAATCTTCTGGAAATCATTCTTCATTTTCTCTGTAATTTTCCTTTAAGCCAAACAACACATTTCTGTTTTCTTTCAGTCAGCATCATTGTTGTAAGGCTCTGAAATCCAAGCGTGACAATCAAAATAATGCTTCACATAACTATTGTTGTAAGCCTCTCCGGCGAAAGCCGTCTTGTCCAACCCAATGCTATCAAGTATGGCCACTAATGAAAGCTGAGGTGGTCCCTCGATCAATAGATCTAACAACTCCTCCATTCCATCATCTTGACCCACGATGTCCCTACTTTTAGAAGATGAAGATATACCGGCTTCAATTTCAAAAGTTTTTATGCAATCAATGATTTCGGAATCCATGTGCTTAAGTTGTTGCATTTATTGCTTAATATCAGTGATTATGCTTTGGAGTCCTTGCAGAGCATAAAAAATGTCCTTTGACTCTTCCTTTGTTGATGAATGTGTCAATGACCTCCTCAGATTCATACGTAAAGCAATTGATTTCGTCCATAAGGGTCCCAATGTTCCCAAGATCTGGGTCATCAATTTCCTCTTCTACTATTTTGAGTAGCAGAAGGCAGGAGATATTGTTAGCAAATTGGTGGGTGAAGTAGAAACGCAGCTAAAATGAAAGTAAAAGAAAAATAAACAACAAGCACAAAAAGGACACCAGGAAATTACGTGGTTTGACTTTTAGCCTACGTCCACGGGCGAACACAGAAGGAAAATATTTTACTAGTAAAAAGGAGTTACAAATATTATAATATTTTAACTCACTACCCAAAACCTCAATACACTCAAACTCTCAAATCACTAGACTCTTAAAATGCTCTCTAAATAAAGAAAAGAGCTGAAGAACTCAACGATTTACAAATGAAGGGAGCCAGTAATTTTATAGCCAAAATTGGCTACTGTTCATTTAATAATTAATTATTATTATTATTTTATTAATTTTTCTTTTTTTTTTTCCTTCTTCAGCCCGGAATCTCTTTTTCTTCTTTCTCTTTTGTTTCTTTCTTTTGTTCCAGTCAAAAAAATAGAAGTAATACTTTCTTCTTCAAAATGGGTGGGCCCACCTTCTAGAAGGGTGGAGCCCACATGCCATTTTTGTGAGATATCATCTTCAAATTCCCTCAGCCAAGAAGTAACGATTTCAACCTCCGCATTAAGGTTCTGAATAGGTTGTTTTGCAGCATCAGGCAACGTGACTTCTTAACCAGCAAATGTTGAGTGTTAGAAAATGTATATTTATAAAGCAGAAAATCGTCATTTTACATTTCAAGTCTTACTAACAACCCTTACTTTTATGTATTTAAGGTTCTTGTAATTTAATTATGTGTGTTTTTTTTTTAATTAAGTATTTTATGTATTTTAGGGACATCATAGTCATTTCACAATAAACGAGAGATCAAACGGCAAAACGGACATCACTTTTGAACTCAGGATAGTCGAAAACCTTAGGAGGAGCATAAAAGAAAAAATGACACTATTCACATGTACGGTACTATTCACGTGTATGCATCGCTACGCATCGCTCATAACATCGCTCACATGGATCGATGGACGATGATGTGGCATTGATGAGGTGTCACGATCCTGGGCTAAAATTTTATGCATTGATGGTGACGTAAAGACATCGAAAAATCGCTGCATACATGCATCACACAGCATTATTTTCAACGAAACCGCATCACTGTTAAACCCGGGTCAAACCGTGTTACTGTTCATCCGCGTGGTCAAACCGCTGCATCGTTGATGACGCGCGCAAAGCCCAAATTTTTAATGGCCATGATTTACTCCATGTATCTATAAAAAGGGGGTCTCTCCCCCCTAATTTGATATCTCTGAATCCATTTTTGGGATACATTCTCTGTAATTCCTTCTTCATCTTGTATTTTCTACGTATTTTAATAAATTTTCATTTTGCCCCTAGTTCAATTATGAGTAGCTAATTTTCTTTCAAGCTTGGGTTGAAGGTGAAGTCTCAACATGTGTTATGGGCTTAATTTGGTAAATTTATTTTCTCTTCCCCTCTAGTTTTTGTGGATGTTTTGACTTCTCATCGACAAATAATAATAATCTTGTCTAGATACCACCTTGGTTACACTGGCTCTATAGTATAAGGTTATTATTATTTGGCACGATAAGCCCTTAGCACCATATTGATTAGAGCGTGGTTCATGAGGTGTGGATTCCCCCCTCATGATTTAATTGATATTAATAAGGAATATTTAGCCCATGGTGCATGTTGATACGGATCCAGATACCCAAGTACGTTATTTCAATAGATTTCTCTTCAATTTATTCTCGCCATTGCAATTCCAATTTTAAAATTTATTATCACCATTTTAATTCCAATTTTAGGATAATTTAAATCACTTCCACCATAATTCCAACCACCCATTTACAAAATTAATTCTACATATAATTAAAATCCACCTCCTCGTGGGATCGACACTCGTCACCATTAGTCTATTCTACAATAGATTCGTGCGCTTACGAGTACATTTAAAATTTACGCAACAAGTTTTTGACGCCGTTGCCGGGGAGGTAAGTAATTTTAATTCATGAAATTAATTTTTGTGAATAATTTTTTTAATTGTTTTCTTGTAATATTTTTTTTATTAAAAAAAGAAAAAAAAGTGGTTCTACATTTAAATGTTAGTATTTCTTTTCTTTTTCTCTTCTTTAAAATTCTATAATTTAATTTTCAATTTATTTTTTCTTTGTAAATATTTTTTTATCTTATTAATTTATTTTTAGTTAATTTATTTCACGTATTTGTTTTTGTGTATTTTTATAGTAAGGTTGTAATAGCGCAATAAGGTTAGTATCGTAATTTCTCCCTCTTATTTATTTTTATTTGTTTTGTTCACATCTTTATTTTTATTTCATTTGTTTTGCATGCATGGTCGAAGGTCATTATTACCTAATCTTGAACCTATAGACCTTGAACTAGAAAAAACACTTCGCACATACAAGTACGTTAAAAATAAATTTAGAATGGATTTACAAGCACCATAGGAGAGGCCATTTAAGGACTATTTTAGTCCCTTAGCTAATTTGAGCCTATCATGCATAAGATACCCAAATGTAGCTGCTAGGAGTTTTGAACTAAAACCTAGTGTACTAAATTGTCTCCCAACATTCTATGGCCTAGAAAATGAGGACCCATATAATCATCTGAATGATTTTCATGCCATTTGTCAAACTTTTAAATATGAAAATTTTTCAGATGATGATGTTAAACTCAGACTATTCCCATTTTCTTTAAAGGATAGAGCTCGTTCATGGTTAAATACTTTATCTGCTAATAGCATTTCATCATGGGAACAAATGGTAACGAAATTTTTGAATAAATATTTCCCAGTGCATAAAACCAATGCTATTCCCAGGGAAATCTCAGAGTTTACCCAGAGAGATGACGAGCAGTTTTTCAAAACGCGGGAGCGATTCAATGGGCTACTCTTGAAGTGTCCACATCATGGGAACGAGAAATGGTACCAATGCCAATACTTTTTGGAGGGATTATTGCCGAATGTGCAAGAATGGCTAATGGCAACAAGTGGAGGAGAGCTAATGTCAAAAAGTGCATCAGAGATTTGGGAATTCTTCCAGCGACAAGCGAATAATTCCCAACAACGGAGTCGATCACTCAGGAATACTAGAAGAATTAAGGGAGTAAATGAGGTTCACATTGGCGAGTCAAGTTCAAAAATTAAAGAAGTCAAAGCGATAATTGAAGGTCTCTCTTGACAAATAGCATCGTTATCGGCTGCTAAATCAACATAGCCACATGACCATGACTCATACTCAGATCAAGCCAATGCCATAGGTGTAATGAGAAAACCATCAAATTACAACCCATACTCCAACACATATAACCCTGGATGGAGAGATCACCCCAATTTTTCATGGTCTCAAGGATTCTAACATAATGGACCAGCAGCTTCAGCTCCACCAATTCCTCAAAATTCGCAAGCCTCTCAGCCCCCATTTAGACCATACAATCAAAACCAGAACTACTCTCAACCCAGACCATGGGAGGATGCATTCCAGAATTTCAAGAATGTTACACACTCCACGATTGAGCAAGAGGACCGCACCATTGATAGACTACAAAATGAGTTAAGAGCAGGCTTCAACTCACAAGCTCAATCAGTTTCAAGCCTCGAGAAGATGGTGGGACAACTTGCTTCTTCAGTTCAGACCTTGGCAATGACTGTTGAGAAAGGTAAATTTCCAAGTCAACCAGTACCTAATCCTAAAGGAGTACATGAAGCAAGTACCAGTTTACCACAGCAGCATGGAGAGGTCAAAGCAGTCATGACCTTGCGAAAAGGAAAAGAAGTCGACAACAAAGTGGAGATGCCGGTGACAAAAGAAAATCAAATTGTACCTGTGAGTGTTGAGGACTCATCACCGGAGGAGAGAGAAGAAACCAAATCATGAGAATACGTTCCAAAAGCTCCATTTCCTCAGAGGTTAGCGAAAGGAAAGAAGGGAAAATCCACAGGTGACATTCTCGAAATCTTCAAACAGGTAAGTGTTAACATCCCTTTACTTGATGCTATAAAGCAAGTTCCATCTTATGCCAAGTTTCTTAAAGACCTTTGTACTAAAAAGAGAAACATTAATGTTCAAAAGAAGGCATTTTTAACAGAAAACGTTAGTTCTATACTCCAACATAAAATTCCTCTAAAATGTAAAGACCCAGGCTCCCCCATTATCTCATGTAGCATAGGGAACCACACAATTGAGAATGCTTTGTTGGATTTAGGAGCTAGTGTAAATCTGTTGCCTTACTTAGTATTTTTGAAACTTGGACTTGGAGAATTACACCCAACTCCAGTGGTGTTACAGCTTACAGATCGGTCCACGAAAATACCTCGTGGTATTGTGGAGGACGTGCTTATCGAGGTAGACAAGTTTTATTTTCCTGTTGATTTCATTGTAATTGACACTCAACCAATACAGGATTCAAGGAAGCACATCCCTATTATTCTAGGCCGACCTTTCTTGGCAACTGCGGATGCTCATATTCAATGCAGGACCGGAAATATGCAGTTGTCATTCAGCAACATGACTATGGAGCTGAACATCTTCAACATTGCCAAACAACCTCATAATGCAGATGATGAAATTGTGGATGTGGATTTAATTGAAGCACTAGTTGATGATACTTTTATTTCAAACCTTAGTGATGATCCTTTACAAACATGTTTAACTCACTTTGGCTTGAATTTTGATATTGACAGATCGGTCGAAGAGGTCAACGCCCTATTTGACTCAGCACCATCCATGGACACTAATAAATGGAAGTCAAGAGTAGAACAACTAGCACCATCAGAAAAAGAAACTCATCCCATCATCAGAATCACCACCGAAACTCGAGCTCAAACCATTGCCCAACACATTGGAATATGTATTTTTGGGAGAAGAAAGTACTCTGCCGATAATCATCTCATCATCCCTAAATGACGAAGAAAAAGGTAAGTTGTTGGATGTTTTAAAAGAGCACAAAGGAGCATAGGATGGACCATAGCGAACATAAAAGGTATAAACCCAGTAGATTGCATGCATTACATTCACCTTGATAAAATGCTAAATCTACTAGGGAAATGCAACGTCGGTTAAATCCTAATATGAAAGAAGTTGTTAGAACTGAAGTCCTTAAGCTATTAGACGCATGTATCATTTACCCAATTTCTGATAGTTCATGGGTCAGTCCTGTACAAGTTGTCCCTAAAAAATCAGGAGTCACAGTAGTTACCAATGCTGATAATGAATTGATACCAACTAGAATAACTACAGGATGGCGTGTATGCATTGATTATAGAAAATTGAATTCTGTCACACGTAAAGACCATTTTCCTTTACCATTTATCGATCAAATGCTTGATAGATTAGCAGGCCATGAATTTTATTATTTTCTAGATGGCTACTCAGGATACAATTAGATCCCCATAGCACCAAAAGATCAAGAGAAGACTACTTTCACTTGCCATTTTGGTACATTTACATATAGGAGAATGCCATTTGGATGATTCCTTGAAGTCTATATGGATGATTTTTTTATTTTTAGTGACTCGTTTGATCAATGTTTACATCATCTAACACTAGTTTTGCAGAGATGTATAGAGAAGAACTTAGTCTTAAATTGGGAGAAATGCCATTTTATGGTAAAATAAGGTATTGTTCTCGGTCACATCATTTCGAGCTAAGGTATTGAGGTTGGCAAAGCCAAAGTGGACCTCATTTCTAATCTTCCTCTATCCAAAACAATCAGAGAAGTAAGATCTTTCCTTGGGTATGCTGGTTTCTATAGACGTTTCATTAAAGATTTTAGCAAAGTTTCTAGACCCTTATGCAATTTACTTGCTAAGGATGTACCTTTTATCTTTGATGATTCATGTCTTGTGGCATTTGAAAAACTAAAGCAGTTGTTGACATCATCACCCATCATTCAGCCCCCAAACTGGAGCTTACCATTTGAGCTCATGTGTGATGCATTTGATTATGCAGTAGGAGCAGTATTAGGACAAAGAGTTGATCGAATTTCCCATGTTATTTACTATGCTAGTATGACATTGAATGATGCATAGTTGAACTATTCAACTACTGAAAAAGAAATGCTAGCAGTAGTGTTTGCATTAGAGAAATTTCGATCTTATCTCATTGGTTGTAAAATAATTATATTCACAGATCATGCTGCTCTTAAATATCTTCTCACAAAGAAAGATGCAAAAGCTAGACTAATTCATTGGGTGTTACTTTTGCAGGAATTTGACTTGGAATTCAAAGATAAGAAAGGGACAGAAAATATTGTGGCGGACCACCTCTCTCGTCTCTATTTTGACACAATTACAGAGCCATTAATATTGAATGAGTCATTTCTAGATGAACAATTAATGAGTGTGGAAGTAATACCTTGGTATGCTGATATAGTTAATTATCTTGTTACAGGTAAACTTCCAGAGCATTGGACCAAGCAAGATAAGGCTAAATTCTTTGCAGAGATAAAGAATTTCTTTTGGGATGACCCATATTTGTTCAAGTATTGTGCTGATCAAATTGTTAGACGATGTGTCCCAGAAAATGAAATTCAGAATATTCTTTCATTCTGCCATGAACAAGCTTGTGGAGGCCATTTCAGTGCTAAGAAAACAGCAACTAAAGTTTTACAATGTGGTTTTTATTGGCCAACTATATTTCAAGATGCTTACACTTTTTGTTCTTCATGTGATAGGTGTCAACGAATGGGGAGCATTATACGAAGGAACATGATGCCACTAAATCCAATTTTAGTGGTTGAGATTTTTTATGTATGGGATATCGACTTCATAGGACCCTTTCCCCCTTCTTTTGGCCATCAATACATATTGGTTGCTGTTGACTATGTATCGAAATAAGTAGAAGTAATTCCATGCAGAACCAATGATCACAAGGTGGTGATAGGATTTTTAAAAAGCAATATTGTCTCACGCTTTGGATTCCCTCGAGCAATAATCAGTGATGGTGGTGCCCACTTTTGTAACAAAGCATTCAAAGCTGTTTTGAAAAAGTATTCAATCACTCATAAAGTGGCGACCCCATATCATCCGCAAACTAGTGGCCAAGTTGAGATCTCCAATCGAGAAATAAAGCACATATTAGAAAAGACGGTGAGGCCAGACAGAAAAGATTGGTCATTAAGACTTGATGATGCATTATGGACATATAGAACGGCTTTCAAGACCCCGATTGTGATGTCACCCTACATGTTAGTGTATGGAAAAGCTTGCCATCTACCTGTGGAACTCGAGCATCATGCGTATTGGACCATCAAGAAATTCAACTTTGACATGCAGCAACCCAGCTCAAAAAGAAGATTACAACTGGCAGAACTTGAAGAAATTCGCAATGATGCATACAGAAATGCCAAGATTTACAAGTAACGAATGAAAGTCTTCCATGACAAGCAAATTATGAGGAAATCTTTCACTCCAGGTCAGAAAGTGCTTTTATTCAATTCTCGCTTGCACCTATTCCCAGGTAAGTTACGCTCTCGTTGGTCTGGCCCCTTTATTGTTCATATTGTTTTTCCACATGGGGCAATTGAAATTAAGGACCCAAAGAACGGTGTCACGTTTAAAGTTAATGGTCAAAGATTAAAGCCATATCTAGAGTACCAACCACATGAAGAAGACATCGAAATAAATTTGAGTGACCCACCAGATTTGAATTGATTTTTTTTCTTTTTGGCGATTTGATTTTTTTTCTTTCTTTATATTATTCTTTTGCTAATTAAAATTATTTTTGCATAAGTGTGTTTGTTTAACTATTAAGTTTTCTCTTATCATTTTTAATCATAAGTACCTTACTTAGACCGTTCCTCCTGAACATTCTTAAACTACTTCAACGTGTCAAAACTCATCTCAAAAGGCAGATTCAATTTTGTAAAACACATTGCATTTGGGCTCTACAGCCACCAGAGTTAGTAGCCTATGTTGAGGGTTTAGAAAGCCAACTCAGAGATATTGAGAGAAGTGTTTACGACATCCAGTTGGAGCTTGAGGTACATTCAATAAGAGGACGATTTTAATTTTCTTTGTGTGTTTTAATTTGTTTTTCTGTTTGTGTGCTTTAGTTTGTTACCCCGGTGAAGTGGCGGATAATGGTACTCCGTGACAATCAAGTCGGTTACTTCAGTTTCCCATAATAACTGATATTCTGAGGCGAACATATGGACAGAAACGACATTCTAGCGAAGCTTCACAAGCGATTCCCTTCACTTCCTCAGAATGCCCTTCTTATGATCTATAAAGCTCGGTCCGAACGCATGCGATTGCTCATGAGGAATAACATACCTGTTGACATCCGTTGGTTAATCGAGACTAAAGTACGATCGACAGGTGAGTTACCTCCAAAATTTATTACATACATGCCTGGTTGTGGTAAAGGAAATTATGCAAGAAAATGACGAGCTCAAGGAATTTATGTTGCTTGTCATAAGTGTGCCAGAATGAGATGCGATAAAAACCCATGTTCTTTAGGAATGGTGTCTGATAACAAGGAAGATAAGATTCAATTCATTAGGGATGACTTGAATAAGGAGTCATTGGATGATATCCTTTTGTCTCTTGAAACGCATTCCAGTGGATATGTGCAAGGAGCGATTCTTCAGTTATGGCCATTATTCCAGAAAGAGCATGCACGATATAGTCTCGAGAATCTGACTATAAACGACCCTGTTTGCCAGTTTATAAGAAAACTGGATGGGAAGCCTATCCTCGACCCATAGATGGTGTTCAAGCCGTTTCTGGATGTAAAACCAGAGGAAGATGTGAGCCACAGTCGCAACTACCTGTAAATATCCTTTCACTTTACTGTTATTTCATTTCACTATTGTTTTATTGTGTGCATTATTGTCTTTAATAATTTTATTACTGTTTGCTTTTTCCTTTTTACTGTTTCCTTTTTTACTCGCGAGCCATGTGCTTTACACGTTATTTGACACTGACATGCTACCTCATACACAACTGTGACCCACTGTCACCAAGACTCTTAAATGTGATTTTTTTTTGTCAAGCACTCACAAATTTTTTTTGAAAAGTATCACAATGGCAGCTACTCCCAATAGACAATTCAAGAATATTTATGTGCTTTCTGGATTTAACTATGGCAAATATAAAGAGTTCATTGAGGCAGCCATAGATCTTGGTCGAAGCATAGCAGCGAGAAAATTACACTTGGTGTATGGATGAGGTAATCGAGGGTTATCAAAAATGGTCTCAGAAGCAGCTTTTGTCAGAGGAAGTCAAGTGTTAGGCATCATCCCAAGAGTCTTAAAACCTTTGGGCAGTTTGTCTGACTCATCGACTGGAGAAGAGTTAGTCGTCTCAGGTATGCAAGAAAGAATAACTGAAATGCTTAATCATGCTAATGCTTTTATTTTCCTTCCAGGAGATCTTGCAACACTAGAGGCACTTATCACACTAGCATCTTGGGCCCATTTGCACATTCACCAGAAACCCATCGGTTTGTTAAATGTCAATAATTTTTATGATGGCTTTATCGCATTTCTTAACCATGCAATAAAACACTATTTCATTCCCTCTAATGCGAAAAAACTCTTTATTTGTGCTCACACTGCTAATGAGCTACTTGATCTGTTACAAGCTTATAGATCGGAGCCAGACCCCTGGACCTTTGTGTTGGAGCGTCCAAATAATGATGGTAACAGTAGCCGCAGTAAGAAGTACAAATTAGATTTAACTCTCCGCTTGTAAATATTTTCTTCTGTGTTACACCACCCAGGTGATGTCTTTTAAATTCTACTTCTTTCCTTTCAAACATTGAGGACAATGTTTCGTTCTGGTTGGGGGGAGGGAATAGTCGACAATTGTGGAATCTTGGTTAAGTTTTTACTGATTTTTGTTGTAGAAACTAACTGTTGCTAACTTTTTGTGTTGAAGATGGCTGAATATGGAGTGTAGTTACTCTAGAAACGTATTTTCATCATTTGAAAAAAAAACAAAAAAAATTAATTCAAAAAAAATTTAGACATTTTCTTTTTCTTTATTAAGTTTTGATGTTCATTTTTCTTCTTCTTTTTAATTTCTCCTTTATAAATATATTCAACTATTTGAGTCGAAGATGGCTGAATATGGAGTATAGTGTCTTTAGAAACACATCTTCTTAATTAAAAAAAATATTTCTTTTTCTAATTAATTTTTCTACATCATTTTCACATTTCTGTATGCATATTTTCCTTTCATGTTTAGAATAGGTTGGAGGGTAGAATGTTGTTTAAAAAAAAAATTTGTGTTATTTATTTTAACATTGGATGACATGATTAATTTCAAATTTTAGTATTTGTATTATCTTTGGTCTTAAGTGATATTACGTTATGTTTGCTACTTTACATGTTGATGTTGGAGACAAATATGAGTTGCTTGAAGGAATGAACATGTCATAAATAAGTGCCAAGTGATTTTTTGAGCCTATCATTTTTCTTGGAGAGTAACCCTTTTGCCCATTCTTTATACAGCTTAGCAGTTTATTATTTTATATACGACCTCTAGATTTCTTTTGAGTTAACCCTTAAAAAAAATTTTAAAATAAAAAAAAAGAAGAAAAAGAAAAAAAAGTGTGTTGCTATATTTGGAGGCCCATCTAACTAGTAGATATGGATAATTATTTAGAGCCCTAAAAGACTATGGAAAGGCCATCTTTGATCCGTTTGAGCCTTTCTAGCTATCCCTTTTATTAAATATCCATACTTACCCCTTTTGAGCTTAAAAAAAAAAAACATTTTCTTTGTCAACTTATCATCTTGACCCACTCCGATTTGGAGTATTACCCGATGTCTTATAAGTTCCATCACCTATTTATGTTTGAGAAAATGTAAATAATTATTTTGTTCAGTGAAGTTATGCCAAATAAAAGCAAAAAAAAACAACAAAACAAAAGTTGTTGTTTCAAAAGAATAAAAATAACAACAATAGGTGAAATACACCTTGCAACTTCAAAAAAAAAAATCTCTGCGTTTTTCTCAAACATACACTTTGTTTTCCTTATTTCCCTTCTGTGTTAGCCATGTCCCTAGCCTACGTTACGTCCTAATAAAAGTCCTTCTTGAGTTTAGGGAACTATAGTTTGAAGTAGAAGCTAGTTATATGGGCTAAAAATATGTAGTGGTGCATAATAATAAAAGAAAAAGAGATAAATAAAATGGGTTGACTAGCATTTTTGTTTGACTTGAGATCGTATTATTTCTAAGCTGAGGGCATATTTATTCCATCTTGGTGAGAGCATGTGATATCACTTCTTTATTATTTTCTCTCAATTACCATTCATTGGAGTGACTATTTTTATTGGGTTTAATTTCTTTGTGAGAGTGTCACTACTTCCAGTGAGATTTTGGGGTTTGACATGTCATTCTTGAAAGTAACTATAACAAAGTCTACTAGGCTGATTCATGTGGATGGTTGATGTGGGTGTGATGTTTCTTTAGACTGGAGATAATGCTTATACTTTTATTTGATTGCTATCATTAATCTGATTGAATAAACACGAGTGATCCTAAAAAAAAAAAAATCATTTTGGATTTGAATTTCGTTTTCGCTTTATTTGCTAAGGATTAGCAATAAGCTGGTTGGGGGGTGTGTTGAGTAATTTACAAAGGAGAAAATCGCTTTAGAAAATGTATATTTATAAAGGAGAAAATCGTCATTTTACATTTCAAGTCTTACTAACAACCCTTACTTTTATGTATTTAAGGTTCTTGTAATTTAATTATGTGTGTTTTTTTTAATTAAGTATTTTGTGTATTTTAGGGACATCATAGTCATTTCACAATAAACGAGAGATCAAACGGCAAAACGGACATTACTTTTGAACTCAGGATGGTCGAAAACCTTAGGAGGAGCATAAAAGGAAAAATGACATTATTCACATGTACGCATCGTTACGCATCGCTCATGACATTCACATAAATGGATCGATGATGGCATTGATGAGGTGTCACGATCCGCTAAAATTTACATGCATCACATAGGATTATTTTCAACCTAAATCACATCGCTTCAACCCGGTCAAACCGTTATTCAACCCTTGTTCATCCACGTGGTCAAACCACGTGCTGTTGACTGATGACGTGGTGCAATCCTGAGCGTCCAAACTGTTTTTAATCCGATGGCCATGATTTACTCCATGTATCGATAAAAAGGGGGCCTCTCCCCCCTAATTTTATATCTCTGAATCCATTTTTGGGATCTATTCCCTGTAATTCCTTCTCCATCTTGTATTTTCTATGTATTTTAATAAATTTCCATTTTGCCCCTAGTTCAATTATGAGTAGCTAATTTTCTTTCAAGCTTGGGTTGAAGGTGAAGTCTCAACATGTGTCATGGGCTTAATTTGGTAAATTTATTTTCTCTTCCCCTCTAGTTTTTGTGGATGTTTTGACTTCTCGTCGACAAATAATAATAATCTTGTCTAGATATCGCCTTGGTTACACCAGCTCTCTAGTATAAGGTTATTATTATTTGGCACGATAAGCCCTTAGCACCATATTGATTAGAGCGTGGTTCATGAGGTGTGGATTCCCCCCTCATGATTTAATTGATATTAATAAGGAATATTTTGCCTATGGTGCATGTGGATACGGATCCAGATACCCAAATACGTCATTTCAATAGATTTCTCTTCAATTTATTCTCGCCATTGCAATTCCAATTTTAGAATTTATTATCGCCATTTCAATTCTAATTTTAGGATAATTTAAATCACTTCCACCACAATTCCAACCACCCATTTACAAAATTAATTCTACATATAATTAAAATCCACCTCCTCGTGGGATCGACACTCGTCACCATTAGTCTATTCTACAATAGATTCGTGCGTTTTCGAGTACATTAAAATTTGCACAACAGCTAATACCCTTCTCAGCCTCTCTGAAAATAGTCTGAAGCTGATGTCCATATCTCCTCCTCTCTCATACTCACCCTGAAATCAGTCCTGTAGCATGCAAAGAAATAATTAAAAGGAAAATATGCTTTAAAGCTCTCAATTTAAACATTAGTGCTGGCTCCCATACCTCCCTTCTCTTAGCTAGTTCTCCAGTCAAGAAGTTGAATCAAGATCGTTGACTCTCAAATTAGAACAGATCAAGGCAGAATCTTACAATACTCTCGTCTTCCATATGTTGTAAAAAGAATAAAGCAGAGAAAAATAAACAGGACATCAATTATTTAATAATTTATGCTGTGGAAAAATGCAAAATCATGCATGGTGTGTTAAATTTATTGCGAGACTTGCATGTATGTCTATCACAAATAAAATTTGTATCCCATGGTTAAAAATGTAAAATTACTCAAATAAATATGCATTCTTAATCATGTACGATGCTACCTTATTTCTTCAACGAGATTTGGAGAAAGTACTAAATCGTTTGTAAAATTTATATTTAATGCATGTTCATTTTAAAACTACATACATATCCCACAGAAATTTGGGGATCTTTTTAGCATTCTTTTTTAAGAAATGAAAAACAATAAAGAGTTCTAACAGCGACATAAGGGTGACAAAAATAATAGTAAATTCTGTAATGCTACAAAGTTAATTGAAAAATAGTTATAATTTTTTATTTAACACTATAAATAAAATTTATAGTTCTTTTGTCATCATTGTATCATTCAATGATTCAAATATCAGTATTATGTGAACCCTCACCTTTTTGAAAGGATTAAATCGTAAGACACTATTTATAATAACAATCCATTAATGAAATCAATGATAATTGAATTCTAAGTAGGAATAGCAGAAAAATCCGATCCAGCCAGAGCATGTTTTCTAAGTATTCTGGTTAGACTTAGGCTTCAGCTAAAAAGCCCAAATCCAGCTCGAAAGCCCAAAGAATATTAAAAAATTTTAAAATATATATTATTGTAATTAAAACATAACTTTTAACATATATTTAATCCACTCATAGCATATATTTAAAGTTTTAAGCCGCCCAACTTTTAAAGCCTAATCTAACAAAGAAAAAATTAAATTTTATAAACTATAAATTTATAAAATATAATGAAAAAAGTTTTTAAAAAAATATAGAATGCATACTTCAGGCTTTTTGGCTTGGCTTTAACCTTAAAAAAAAAAAACTCAATGACTTCTCCAAATGTATAGTACATGGAGATGATTTGTAAATTTTTGTACACAATTTTAATATGCATATTAGAAGGGAGGCAGCAATTCTTAGTTGATACTTTTATTTGACATATGATGTAAGAAATGAAACAAAGATTGTAATGTTACAAACTTTGCAATTCAGCATCCAAAAGATCACTAGAACTTGCAATACAAGCTTTAATCTCTTCAACAACAGGTTGAATTGTGGCCAGGATGGGTATTAAGATCATATTCGAACGAATGACAGGGATTGTCACAGTCAGCATTGCTTTTACAAGTGACTGCTTTTGATTCCAGTTGAGCATCAACTGCCGGCGTGGAAATATAAAACAATTCACCTGCCAAACAATTAATTAGCCTAATGCTAATAACACACCTGCATATATAAATGCCAACCAATTAGTTGTCATATTATAGCTAATTATGCATGCATTAAAAAGACGAGGAAGAGAAGATTAAGGAACAAACATGAGGCCACCAAGAGAGTGATGAAAAATGTGGATTTAAGTTTAAGTTCCCTAATGTTTATGTAAACAGAAGTGCAAAACTGAGAGTCTGAGGAAAGTGATATTATTAAATTTAATATGGGTTTGGTTCGTTTAGATTCACGAGTTTCTCTAGACAGTATGTATGGGGGGAAATTTAATCCATTTGACAACTAAAAATTTCAGAAATCAAACCTCGATTTGACAAATTAGAAATTTAAACAACTAATTTTTTTTTCCATATGCATGCAGAAAATTAGGTGCATGTAACTTCTCATATACTATATATATTCTATTAGGTGGAAGATTTTCTACTTCATTTGTATCAAATGTATGGTATCGATCAATAAATTCTTGTTTTGTTAAATATACTTATAATAGCTTATGGTAAACTAAGAAATATTAGAGATCTTCTAGCATGTTTTGAGTTGTAAAATGTTTTTTAAAAAAAAAATTGAGTTGTAAAGTACAATTAACTATTTTGTGTTCCATTACAGGTATTATGAAAGGTCTTTGAAGATTTTTGAATGTTTTTTTGACCCATTTGTCAATGAAGCCCTTGTTCAATTTAGAATACTTTGAGCTCCAGCTTTTTATTCTTATTCTTATATGTATATAAAAATCTTATAATATAGAATTCATATTATTACTTAATTTTATCATTCCATAGGAAAAGATATCAAATTATTACTATGAAGTATGTTAAACTAGTAGAAAATAGAATTTAAAAACTAGATAAGAAATACTCTAGGTCATCCTCTTGAGTGGTGCTATTTTAATTCCACAAGTCCTTGTACACTTCTTTCTCACTAACTTTACTATACGAGAGAGAAAAAAGAATTAAATAAATATTTCTTTTATACTAAAAAAGATCGCTAGAAGCTAATCCAATATCATTTTATACTCTGAATGTGACAATTCACAGGTTTTTATATGAACACATAAATCGATAAAATCAAGAGAACAAGTACCCAAAATAGTAAAAGACAATAAGCCTTTCATAATTTGAAAATAATAAACTAAAAATTTTAGTCCAATAGAAACCACTAATTTAAGAATAAAAATAAAAAACAATTTCACTATAACAACAAAATTATTTCTTATTTAATAAAAATAAAACCCATGTAGGGTTAGTGGAAGAGAGATGAATTGTCAAATGTGATTTGATTAAAGTTAAAAATATAAATTTAAGATATAAGAATTCTTTTAGAGGTGCTAATAGCTCTGCTCTATTCTCTTTCTGTAAGTTCTACTGTTCTAGGCGCATGGTTCTATGAAAGTCTTAGAGGGTGCCAACAACTTTAATTAATATTAGGTTAAACAATATCGAATTATTAGATGAACTTTTCTCTCTTATAGATTCTGTAAGTCTTAGGATCACCTCTATTTTACTTAGTTTGGATGGGTGTATCTTACAAAATATGTAATTATCCCCTTATTTGATCCAATCCAATCTAATTTGACTTACCGCTTTATGTTAATATATAATTGTATTTTCTTTGAATTGTTATAGTAGTTCGGAGTTTTATCCAGAAGATAGCTCGAAAATCAGCACTATTTCCTACTCGGATGGGAGGGGAAATAAATTGTGATAGAAAATAAATTATTTGAGTCCTCTGCGAATCGAAGACGCACCTTGAGATAAACAACTATCTTAATAAAGCAGGGCGGCGATGTCATTTTTCTCATTGGGTCATTTCTTCAAACGTCTTCCGTACAAACAGCCCACCCGCCATCAGAATCTATTTCCGCTCATAAAACAAAAACCCAGAACCCAGTCAACAACACTCTCTTCCATTGTCATAAAAATTTCAGCCTGTTCTTCTCCTTCTTCGTCTCCATGCACATCCTTATCCTCTATCTACGCTCCGTCAACGGAATCTCCTTGTCTCTCATTTCGCATTTGCTGTGAAAAACATGCCTTAGTGAGTTTCACTTTTTTTACTTGTCTGTGTTTTTAAGCATTTTGAATTAGTAATTATTTGGCATTAAAATTAAGGTGCCTTAACGTGTGTTGTCAGGATATGTTTTCTGAAGCTCTTCTATGTTTCGATGCAAGTTCTACAAGCGTGGATGAACATGATAATGATGCTGATGAGAATTCTGATGAGGTTGAAACTTTATTTTTTAATTTCTTCTTTCTTTTTTTCTTTTTTTTTATTATTGATTCATATCTTGTGTTTGGGAGATATGCTTCGACGAAGACCAGCAGTGATGAGCAGAATCTGGTAGCAGGGTTCCGCAAACAGGTATATCTTGTAAGTTTGGTAGCAGGGGAACAGGAGCAGGAATGTTTTGCTCGTCCACGAATACGCCATCCGCGAAGCCGATCTCCTGTTAGAAGCTTAAAGTCATTCCTGCTAATGGTTTAGGCGAGGAGACCCGGTCAACGGTAGTTGGCGAGACGTGCACTCCAACTCGAGAATCAAGGCGCGAAGACCACGCGACCACCCACGATTACGGAAATGGAGCATCCACTTCCGAGAGATGGGAACGTAATGGGCGTGGGTTGAAGGAGGGTCTGAACTCAGAAGAAGCCTATAAAAAGGTGGCCAACGAAGGTAAAAGGGTTAGAACTTTTGATACTGAAACTGAGATAAAGAGAGCATTGAGTAATCGATACCAAAAATAAGCCATAAGATTAGTGGCTAACGTTCCCAGGAACACAAAACCTTCATTTTTGACTTAAGCGTCGGAGGGTTTACGCTGAGAAAACAACCGGCGTGCTCAGACTTATTTCTGTGTACGCAGGAATTTTTGGAGAAGAAATCATACGAGGAGAGATCCTGATCGTGGTCGAGTTGATTGAGCAGAGATCCTGGTCGTGGTTGAGAGGATAACCAGAATCTCGCATCAACATCTTGTAAAGGATGTTGAGAGTACCAATAAACAAGAAATGAAACTCATATCCCATTTGCAAATGTAAATGCTAATGTAATGTTACCAGTTGGCCTTAGATTTTTGTTGACTTTGTTGGTTCACTTGCTAGAAAGGTAGCCAGAGGAAAAAATTAGTAATAATAATACTAAATAAGTACAAAATTTTCAATGTTTGGTATGGAATTGAAAATTGGCTTCTTTCTGCGTTAAAAGAGTGCCTCTAAAACGCCATTATAATGTTACTAGTTGGTCTTAGATTTTGTTGAATGTAGAGTGCCTTCTGAATAAAAACTACAGTTGTTTTAAATATTACTTACAGATTGATTTTATGCAGATCTATATTGATTCCATATTTCTTGAATGCAAAGACGTGGATGAGTGCATATTAAATACTGCTAATTCCATAGGCTTGAAAGAGATACTACGTTATGAAGTTAACATGGGAGAGCAATGCAACTGGATAAAGAACGCTCAGGTTTGTTTGCTCTCCTTTTTCTCTCTATCACAATGGTATAATTGGAATTATGTTATATCAATTTGATTCTATTTTCTTACATGTTGCAGGAATCATTTCATCCCGTTGAGGTGACAAAAGGACTATGGATTGTGCCCGAGTGGATTACACCACCAGTATGATTATCTCACTCTCTTTGGAGGTTTTGTTGCAGTAATTTCTCATCTTTTATAGGGTACCCTCTTCTTCATTGCTTATTCAGAAGTCTTATGAGCTAATTGCTTCCGAGTCTTTAAATTTCGTCAATGAGGAACCTTCATTTGCAAAATCATAATGTTAATGTAATCCCACATTAGTTAAGTCTTAAATATAGCTGCTTATTTATTATTGGGCCCCTCTGCCTAATGACCTAAGGTTCTAGTGACTTTGCCTGATAGTTTACCTGGAAATTCTAAAATTAGGAAGAGTAATCCAAACACACCGACTTGGCATTCTCATTGCAAATCCGTTTGACTGCTGGAATAGTCTCCCTTGCATTTTTACTTCTTTTAATTCTTTACAAAGAAAAATTTTAGCTTTGAGCAATGGTTAACACATCTTATCAATAATTTTTTTTTGGCTCGCTACAGGATGTTCAAGCAACAAATATAATTTTGAATCCTGGATCGGCATTTGGAACTGGAGAGCACGCCACCACTAAGTTGTGTCTTTTGTTGTTACGAAGCTTGATAAAAGGAGGAGAACTCTTCTTGGACTATGGCACGGGTTCAGGAATTCTTGGAATTGCAGCAATCAAGGTAATCAACTATTAATTTTGCTACTGCGGCTATAAATATTGATCCATTACTGTGGCATAATTTGTCTTTCTGTTGTACAATGTGAAACAAAGTCAATTCTTCTGTGAATTTAGTTCGGTGCTGCCATGTCTGTTGGAGTTGATGTAGATCCCCAGGTAATCAAATTTGCCCATCAAAATGCTGCTTTAAACAACATAGGACCTAAGAAAATGAAACTACACTTGGTTCCAGACAGAACCTTCACGACCTTCACGGCCTCCACGAAATTAGAGGGATTTCTGAGACAGAGGAGTATGATGTAGTTATTGCAAATATTCTTCTTAATCCTCTGCTGCAATTAGCAGATCATATTGTTTCTTATGCTAAGCCAGGAGCAGTTGTGGGCATCTCCGGTATTCTATGTAAGCAGGTAACTTCCTTGCTAAGGTGTTAAAAGTTATATGTATGCTATAGATGATGAGTGGCAATGAGTTCCTCAGTCACAATTGGTAATTACAGTAAAGTTTCGAGGAGAGGTCTCTACAGTGTACAGTATTTTTTGCTTCTTCAATGTTTTCTATTGTTCCTTGTCTTTTTCTGGAAAATGTTATTATTCAAAATATTATTGCCAAGAACACGATGAAGTTGCTGCTATTTATATTTCCCAACAAAGTTCTTCATAGTTATATTTAATTGTATTTTAGGCAACATGAAGCTGATTTTGCTGTTGTCATAACTTTTACGCAGCTTCCACGTATCATTAATCGCTATTCAGAGTTCTTAGAAGACATATTTGTGTCAGAGATGGATGATTGGAGATGCGTGAGTGGTACAAAGAAACGAGCTAAAGAAGATTATTAGTGTTGATCTATGATCAGACACAGTAAGCACCCAAGTTCTCACCTATTTAAGTACTGCAACCTATGCTCTGATTGATTGCCATTGCCAAATCTCTATTCAGAGTTTTTAGTTTCCTTATCATTATTATTGCCATTATCATTTCTGATAGAAATCTTGTCATTATTTATTGAAAGATCAGCCGAAGCGCTGCTCCGCTCCGCTACATGGCTTGCACGTATATGTTCATCACCACCTCTATTGGAGAACCTATTTTCTGAGGATCTGGAATTTGTGGTGGAGGGTGTGTTTAGAGAGGGCCAATGGGTCGGGCGGCATGAGGTGAGGCACGGCACGTTTCGGAGACGCGGTATGGCATAACACACGCATCTTAAAAGACGGGACAATTGTACACAAAGAAGACGCAAAAAGGCACATAATAAGCATACTGCATATTTATGCACAAAAAAAAAATTATGAACAAAATATTTTTATGATAAATTAAAAATTACATTTTCATTCAATGGAGTTTATGTGCAATTATAATATTAGTAGTTCAAATAAAATTAGGTTGAATGAGAGTCCCTAAATTATCAAAATATTAATAACTAACTAATTTGTAACAAAATTCATATGATATGATATGATGATATAGCGCTTGGTTAGTGGTTTTCTAAGCAAATTATTATTATTATTATTATTATTATTATTATTATTATTATTATTATTCTTATTCTTATTCTTATTCTTTTAATCACTCCAAGTTTAAATTTGGAAGAGGTAGGGCATAGAAATAAATTATATTAGGATTTGCCGATTTGTCAATAAAAACTTCAGTATGATATGCTAAATTTTTTTAAAGAATTTTCTTTGAGTATTGTTTTGAGCAAAAAAATGTAATTAATTTAATATGCTTAAAATTTTTTAGTATTTTAAAGATTGTACAAAGTATAACTTAATTTTTTAAATTTAATAGATGTGTGCAAATAATCATATCCAATACTTTAACTTATGGTTGGTTTTTTTTTTTTCACTGAATTTTCTAATTTGAATTGAATCAATTTCTAATCGTGATTCGAGCTCAAGAGAGTCGAAGAGAAAGAAAAAAAAATGGAGTCCTTCTCTTGCCCCTTTTAAGGGAATGCATTTTTTTTTTGAGAAATTAAGTGAATATATTTAGATTGCCCCTTTTAAGCCTATATATTGATGCGTGTTTACAATTCAAATTAAGTGAAATTAAGTGAATATATTTTCTACTGCATGGCACCTCTTTACTCAAATATCAAATGAGCTTGCTTTTCACGCTAATTTAACCAAACTTTATTTTTTTCTTTGATTGGCTCGTGTAGGACAGTCGATGTGTCATTTTTTTTTTCACCGTTCAACTTCTTATTTATTACTCTTATACCACATGTCAGCTTTCAATTAGTCCATAAATATCCATCCAAATTTACCTCCAAACAAATCCAATAAACTCTTGAAAACGAAAAATTAAAAATTTATTCAATCATTCAGTGTTAAGGAAATTGGCCAAGTAATGGAATGCTAACAAACCAAATTAAATTTCTACATTTATTTTTTTTCTTTGGCCTGTACCAAATTTCATCACTTGATTTAATTTAATACAATTGATTTAATTAAATACAGCAAATACATTATAACTGCTTTCTATTTACATACGGGTAGAGCAATAAAGACAGGTTATTAAGACCGGTTATTAAACAGATGTGGATGAAAATGGTGTTACAAGACTGGTTATGAAAAATCTTTTAACATATATCTTGTGTTTAAGAAACTTTTAGTTCACAACCATGGCATATGGTAGCAATGAAAAAGGCTCTTGCAGGATATATTCAAGCAAATTGGTTTGGGTAACCACAAACAAAAAAGCCTTGCAAGTTGCAAGTGATAAAGTTCCTCCTTTGCCCACTCAAATGCATTACATAATGTCGCAGTACATTTTATTTATGCAAATACGTACGTACATGCATATCTTGATAACTATTTTAACATGCGATCTAATATAGAACATAATTTCGCTCTGAATATTTTTATAATTGATTTGTTATAAATTTGAACGAGGGATTGCAATTATACCTTCTTGAATTTTATAGATGTTTTCATGCATGCTCTACGAAAAAATATTTGATGTCGTGTCAATGCTCACTGCAAAATATATCTTAGGTGCTCGCACATATACCGTAGGCTATAGCTATACAAAAACTTATACTTGCTTTCTCGAATGCACGCACTTGCACGCAAAATTCTATTATTGAAAGTCGCTGCTTACTATAACACGGCCTTTTTCTAGCCTTTTATTAGACGTGGTTTCAATTTATTGAACCATTAGAGGGACACATCAGTAGTCACAAAAATGCCACTCTAAATGGCAATTCTTGTAATCATTTTGCTGCTGCTCTTCATTCCACTCCCAAGTACACAGCCCAAACTTCAATTTCAATTTTCTCTGGGAAGGTAATGAAGCGTGGCTCAGTCTCAGTAATATGTCTTTCATATTCCATGGAATGAGCCAAAGGAGGAATACTTCTATAGTTAGAAAGAGCAGCAGAGAACAAAGCTGTTAATCAATCAACACATGTAAAGCAGTATTAGTATTTCTGCCTTATTGTAGTGCCTAAGCGGGTATTAGGATTTCTCCGCAAGAACGTTTACTAAGATATTCAACCAAGTGTGAAGTTCATCAATAATCAATCTTTTCTCGAAATAAACGAAACATATTGAGTGCCAGACTTGCCCAGCCTCTGAAACAGGATTTCAGAGCAAGCAACAGAACAAAAGACAGAAAACACATTCAACTCAACCCAAACACTAGAAAGCATCACAAATATTATTTATTTTTTGTACACAATTAACGAACCGAGGCTGAAGCACAAATCAATGAACTCTCAACTGAAAAATCCGAAACGAAATTTCAGGATTTATTTGTGTAGACAGCAGAAGTGAAGTCAGAAAGGATTCTGGTTGAAATTGAAGCTCGGGCTGCAGTTATGATGTTTTCTGCTCTGATTTCACCTACACAAGTCATTGAAGAAATTGTGAAAAATAAGAATTTTAAATTACATTTTTTTCCTTGACTATTAAAACAAATGAACGCCGAAGTCTTCTAGGCTCATGGTTGAATATACAAGGGTACTTATGTCTCCACTGCTGCTAAACAGGGCTTGATGATTGAGGTGAGCATTGGAAACTCTAAAGGGTACTTAATGTTGAGACAAATTAGAAGAAAACAATTTGTAAAACCTTTTTTGTATTGAAGAGAAGGGGAAAAAAAAGTATATGCAATTGGATAAGTAATTAAAATTTGAAGAAATTGGGTAAAACGAGAAACATACATCAAATTCAATAGGGGCTAATCAAATTCCGTAAGGATATAGTTGAATGCCACACTGTTCCTTATCCTCAAATTCCCGTAGCTTTTGTCTTAGCTCTGGCTGAGGCCACCAGCAATCGAACTTGTTTAAGCTCTTTATGCCCCAGAGCTGTTCAGGCATCTTTTTCAAGTAAGCACAAGGGTTGATAATCAAGCATTCTAGTTTTGGCATGGCTCCAATCCCCATAGTCCACTCCCCTAGCCATAGCATTGATTTTAGGTGCAATACCTTGAGATTTGGAAAACCATCAGAGCCACAAGTCAGCTTCCTACCTGAATACGAATATTGCTTCAGTTTGAGAACTTGAAGAAGCGGCAGCTTTTCTAGTGTCGGCATGGGATCATCCATTAGGTCAGTATTAGAAAAACTCAAGTGGGTTAGACTATGAGGAAATAGGTATTCAGCAAGGACGATTTTGGAGAGCCGTGGCATCTTGCTTTCATTCGCCAGCTTCAATGAATTGAGACGGCTCAATCTGCAGAGACTTTTCGACAGCAAAGATTGATCATAACTTAAATCTCCCCGTATTCGGAGATTTTGAAGATTAGGTAGCCTGCCCAATATATCTTCAGTACAGCAGCAAGGGTGCAAGGCTGAAATGAAATTTAGATTTTCCAGAGAGCCACAGTATTTTCCTGGATGCGCAGGAAGTGTGATTGACCCAAAATTTAGATGTCTGAGTTTGTTCATCTTCCAAAATTCATCTGCCGTATGATCTATATAGCTAAAGGGCATGTCTAGGGTGTAGAGGTTCAGAAGATTGCTTAATAATGAGGAAGGCAGGCTTTTGAGGGAAGGGATATTCAACTTCAAATATCTCAGAAGAAATAAATTTTCAATTCCGGATGGATACTGGATGAGAACAAGAGATCCCAAGTCCAACACTCTGAGAAGTTTGAACATTCCACAAATTTTCTCCCAATCTATGGGGTCAATGTGGCGGCTTTCTGGAGAGCAGCACAAGAAAGAATGCAGTTGCGAGTCATAATCATCTAAGCAAGCAAAATCATCCCATCTTTCAACAGCGTTTAACCGTTTGGCTTTTTTTCCTGATTTACCATCCACGAAAGGGGAAAAGATGAATTCCACCTCAGAAGGAACTGTGAACAACACGGGACGCCAACGACCAGGAATAGAGCATGTGTTGATAGTGCCTCCGGCTTTTCTCTTCTTTGCTTCAACAAAGCCTCCCTTGATTAGTTGTTCTAAGTAATTCTCAGCAGTTGCCTCACTATTGTCTGGAATGAAACCTTCAGCTATCCACAACTGATATAACTGCCTGGTGGATATCTCTAGGTGTACGGGAAACACAGATAAGTAGATAAAACAAGGTTTCAAGCAAAAAGGTAACATGCAACATTTGATGTACCGAAGCCCAAGGGGTGTATGCACTGCTTCCAGTATATTTTCTTCTAATGAGATGCTTCCATGATATAAGATGAGGAAAGGCCATCCTTGGTAAGTAACTCTCAATGGTCCTCCAGTGGGCACAAAATCAAGCCGAATGTTCTCTCCGTCTTCGAACTGAAATGAGGTGACCATCTCAATGTCAGTGAGTGTTATTAATACTCGACTTCCATTCTGATTATCTGGAAGTATTTCTCGAATAACGTCCAATACATCAGTGCTCCACACGTCATCAACCACAATCAAATACTGCTTGGTCATTAGATATTCATGAAGAATAATTTTTTTCATTTCATAATTTTTATCCATTATTTCACTCAACCTAGATGAAGGCATCAGAAACTTAATAACGATATCTAATATTTGGTCAGCACCATATTCATTGCTGTAAGGTTCTGAAATCCAAGCGTGACAATCAAAATAATGCTTCACATAACTGCTGTTGTAAGCCTCTCCGGCGAAAGCCGTCTTGTCCAACCCAATGCTATCAAGTATGGCCACCACTGAAAGCTGAGGTGGTCCCTCAATCAATAGATCTAACAACTCCTCCATTCTATCATCTAGACCCACCGTGTCCCTACTTTTAGAAGATGAAGATATACCGGCTTCAGCTTCAAAAGTTTTGATGCGATCAATGATTTCGGAATCGATGTGCGGAACTTGTTGAGTCCGTTGCTTAATCTCAGTGATTCTGCTTTGGAGTCCTAGCAGAGCATCACAGATGTCCTTGCTGCAGCTGCTTTGACTCTTCTGTTGAGTGATGCTGTTGATGAATGTGTCAATGACCCTCTCAGATTCATACGTAAAGCAATTGATTTCCTCCATAACGGTCGCCAGATCTGGGTTTTCAATTTCATCTTCTCCGATCTTTTCCAACATAAGCCAGGAAGTTTCATCTTCAAATTCCCTCAGCCAAGAAGTAACGATTTCAGTCTCGGCATGAAGGTTCTGAATAGGTTGTTTTGCAGCATCAGGCAACGTGACTTCTTCACCAGCTGACACCCGTCCCAGCCTCTCTGAAAATAGTCTGAAGTTGATGTCCATATCTCCTCCTCTCTCAGATTCACCCCGAAATCAGTCCTATAGCATGCAAAGACATAGTTAAAAAGAGAGAGGGGAAAAAGAAAATATGCTTTAAAGCTCTCAATTCAAACATTAGTGCTGGCTCCCGTACCTCCATTCTCTTAGCTAGTTCTCCAGTCAAGAAGTTGAATCAAGATCGTTGACTCTCAATTTAGAACAGATCAAGGCAGAATCTTACAATAATCTCGTCTCCCATATGATGAAAAAAGAATAAAGCAGAGAAAAATAAACAGGACATCGTCAAGTATCGATCAAGACCAATTTGTTTTATACATCCACTTTTAAGAAAGGAAGGATAAAAACAATTCCACTGGGACTATAAAAGCTTGTCTGAAAAGAAAAGAACGGAGCAAGCACAAGAGCGTTATCAATTATTTAATAATTTATGCTGTGGAAAAATGCAAAATCATGTATGGTGTTGGTTGTTAAATTTATTACGAGACTTGCATGTATGTATATCACAAATAAAATTTGTATTCCAGGGTTATAAATGTAAAATTACTCAAATAAATATGCATTGTTAATCATGTGTGATGCTGTCTTATTTCTTCAACCAGATTTAGAGAAAGTACTAAATCGTTTGTAAAATTTTATAGTTAATATATGTTCAATTTTCTTTTTAGCATTCTTTTTTAAGAAATAAAAAATGATAAAGAGTTCTAACAACGGGTGACAAAAATAATAATAAATTGTGCAATGTTACAATGTTAATTGGAAAATAGTTATAATTTTTTATTTAACATTATAAATAAAATCTATAGTTGTTTTCTCACTACTGTATCATTTTTTGATTCAAATATCAGTATTATATGAGCTCTCACCTTTTTGAAAGTATTACATCATAAGACACTATTTATAATTATTTTCATTTGAGCCCTTAGTGTTAAAAATATAACAATCCATCAATGAAATCAATGATAATGGAATTCTAAGTAGGAATGGCAGAAAAATCAAGCCTAGCTAGAGCATGTTTTCTAAGTATTCTGGCTGGTCTTGGACTTCGGCTAAGAAGTCCGAACCCAGCTCGAAAGCCAAAAAAATACTGAAAATTTTAAAAATTGTATAATTCCAAGCCTTAAAGACTTCTCCAAATGTATGGTACAACATTGTATAATAAGACCAATCACATGGAGATGGTTTGTAAATTTTTGTACACAATTTTAATATGCATATCAAAAGAGAGGCAGCAATCTTAGTTGATACTTTTATTTTGTCAAAAGCAGCCATCTAGATGGTCAGCAACAATTTTTTTAAACAAGAAGAAGAAGAAGAATTTGGCAGCAGCAAATATGGAATGAAGAAAATTGAAAAAAGAAGAAGTTTGAAGAAGAAAATGGGGAACACGATTTTGACAAGGAAAAAAATTTTAATTATTATTTTAATAGCCAATTTTGGCTATATAAAGGGAGCTCTTCATTTGGTTTTCTGTATTCAATTCCATCGAGAGAGAAGCATTGCCTTCCTTTAGAGTTGAGAGTATTAAGAGTTTAATAAACTCTTGAGTTATTAGTGTTATGAGAGTTTGGGTGTATTGGGGTTTTGGGAAGTGAGCTAAAATACTACAATACTTGTAATTCCTTTTTATTAGTAAAATATTTCCTTCTGTCTTCGCCCGTGGACGTAGGCTAAAAGCCGAACCACGTAATTTTTCGGTGTCCTCTATTGTGCTTGTTCTTTATTTTCTTCCAAATTTACTTTAACTGCGTGTCTGCTTCACCCACCAATTTCCTAACAGTGGTATCAGAGCTATTGGTTGTATTTTTTGGAGTCGGGTACTATTCACGTAAGGGCACTGTTCACGTATACAGTACTGTTCACGTATACGATACTATTCACGTGAAACGATGGGAGCGATCCAAGAATTTTGCGGTGCAAAGCAGGGAATAGTGGTGTGAGTAAAACAACTGTGTGGTTTTGTACATGTCTAGGAAAGTTCTGTCACAAAGGCGATAAGAGCTTAAGGAGTCTGGGTTTTAAGTGGGACCATTGTGACCCCTCCAGTCTTTCCTGGGAATTTTCCTGGTGTGCATTCTCACACATACTCATAACTATTCAAGGTGGTATACTAGCTTGTGTGCAGTATTTATCAACAAAATGGCGGCAAAGTATGAAATTGAGAAATTTAACGGAAATAATTTTTCATTGTGGAAAATGAAGATGAAAGCTGTATTGAGGAAAAATAATTGCTTGGCAGCAATTGGAGAAAGGCCCATGGAGATAACTGATGACAAGTGGAACGAGATAGACGGCAACGCCATTTCTGATCTACACTTGGCACTTGCAGACGGAGTATTATCCAGTGTGGCAGAGAAAAATACAGCAAAGGAAATATGGGATACTCTCACAAAATTGTACGAGGCCAAGTCACTACACAACAAAATCTTCTTGAAGAGGAAACTCTATACTCTTCGAATGGCGGAATCTACAATAGTGACTGACCACATCAACACCTTGAAGACTCTATTTTCACAACTCACAACGTTGGGTCATAATATAGAGGAAAATGAACGTGCAGAGCTTCTACTTCAAAGTCTACCAGATTCGTATGATCAACTCATCATCAACCTGACGAACAACAATCCAGTGGAGAGTCTAGTTTTCGACGATGTTCAGCCTCCGTATTAAATGAGGAGAGCAGGCAGAAAAATAAGGAAAACAGACAAGCAAGTTCACAGCAAGCGGAGGCGCTATCGGTGACGAGAGGGAGATCAACGGAACGTGGCCCCAGTGGGAGTCAAAATCATGGTAGATCAAAATCCAGAAGTAAGAAGAATGTTAAATGCTACAACTGTGGCAAGAAAGGGCACGTCAAGAAAGAGTGTTGGAGTAACCAGAAGAGAAAAGAGGGCAAAGAACCTGAGTCATCAAATGCTCAGGGTTGTGTAGCAAGTACCTCGGATGATGGCGAAATTCTTTACAGCGAGGCAACAACTGTTTCAGAAGGCAGAAAATGACTTTCTGATGTCTGGCTTATAGACTCAGGAGCTACCTGGCACATGACCTCTAGGAGAGAATGGTTCCACACATATGAACCTATCTCAGGAGGATCTGTATATATGGGAGATGATCATGCCTTGGAGATCGCTGGTATTGGTACTATCAAAATAAAAATGTTTGATGGTACAATTCGCACAATTGGGGAGGTACGACATGTCAACGGCCTGAAGAAAAATCTATTGTCTTTGGGACAAATGGATAGTCATGGGTACAAAACTCATGTGGAGAATGGAATAATGAAGATCGTTAAAGGCGCGCTTGTATTGATGAAGGCAGAAAAGATCGGTGCTAATTTATTCATGCTTAAAGGAGAAACACTACAGGAGGCTGATGCGTGTGTCGCATCAAATGGAGAAGAGTCAACGATGATGTGGCATCTCAAACTTGGCCACATGTCAGAACAAGGTTTGAAGATTCTCTCTGAGAGAAAATTGCTTCCGGGGCTCAAATCGGTAAGTTTACCATTTTGCGAGCATTGTGTTACAAGTAAGCAGCATAGATTAAAATTCAGTAGATCTATTGCTAGAAGTAAATGCATTCTAGACTTGATTCATTCTGATATTTGAGAATCACCGGATATATCCATGGGAGGTGCAAAGTACATGGTGACTTTTATTGATGATTATTCCAGAAGATGTTGGGTGTATCCAATTAAGAAAAAGTCAGATGTATTTCCTGTGTTTAAAGAATACAAAGCGCGGGTGGAACTTGAATCTGGTAAAAAGATCAAGTGCTTGAGGACAGATAATGGTGGAGAGTATACAGACGGTGAGTTTCTTACTTTTTGTAAGTAAGAAGGTATTCAGAGGCAGTTCACGGTGGCATACACTCCTCAACAAAACGGAGTAGCAGAGCGGATGAACAGAACTCTTACAGAAAGAATAAGAGCTATGTTGAGGACTGGTCTATTCATTAAAAGCGCTGTTATATAGTAAATCGATCACCATCTACAGGGATTGGGTTGAAGCCGGCAATGGAGATGTGGATTGGAAAGCCAGCTGATTATTCCGACCTACATGCATTTGGATGTCCTGTGTACTTGATGTACAATGCCCAAGAAAGAACAAAGCTGGATGCAAAATCTAGAAGATGTATCTTCTTGGGGTATGCTGATGGAGTAAAGGGGTATCGTCTGTGGGACCCCACTGCCCACAAGATCGTCATCAGTAGAGATGTTATTTTTGTAGAAGATCAACTGCAAAGAAAAGATGAGGATGATAGCACTACAAAATAAAAGTCAGAGACTGTGCCAGTATATGTCGAAAATAATCCAGAAAATTCAGATTCTTCTGAAGTAGCACCAGAGCACGAGGAACAAGAACCAGCCGAGTCCAAGGCTCCAGAAGTTCGTCGGTCAACTCGTGAGAGACGACCGCCAACGTGGCACTTGGAGTATGTCACAGAGATCAACGTTGCATACTGTCTTCTAACAGAGGATGGAGAGCCTTCAACTTTCCATGAAGCTTTAAAAAGCTCAGATATTGCTTTGTGGATGACAGCAATGCAGGAAGAAATAGAAGCTCTACACAAGAACAAGACATGTGAACTTGTACCACTACCACGTGGAAGAAAAGCCACTGGAAACAAATGGGTCTACAAGATCAAGCGTGATGGCAATGATCAAGTGGAGCGGTATCGTGCGAGATTGGTGGTGAAAGGATATGCTCAGAAAGAATGTATTGACTTCAACGAGATATTTTCGCCCGTGGTTCGACTCACAACAGTCAGAGTAGTCTTGGCAATGTGTGCTACATTTGACTTACATCTAGAGCAGTTAGATGTGAAAACTGCATTTCTTCATGGAGAACTTGAAGAAAAATATATATGCTCCAAGGTTTTGCAAAAGGAGAACTTGGTTTGCAGTTGAACAAATCTCTTTCTGGCCTCAAAGCGCCGAGGTGTTGGTATAAAAGATTTGATTCCTTCATCATGAGCCTTGGATACAACTTGCACCATTGTGCATATTACAAGAGGTTTGAAGATAATGATTTCATTATTTTTGTTGTATGTGGATGACATGTTGGCAGTCCCAATAAAGATCGAATCCAAGAATTGAAGGCAGAGTTGGCTAGGGAGTTTGAAATGAAGGACTTGGGACCAGCAAACAAGATTCTAGGGATGCAAATTCACCGAGACAGAAATAACAGGAAGATTTGGATTTTGCAGAAGAATTATTTGAAGAAAATCTTGTGGCACTTCAACATACAAGATTGTAAGTCAATTTCTACCCCACTTCCTGTTAATTTCAAATTATCCTCAAGTATGTGTCCTAGCAATGAAGCAGAGAGGAATGAGATGTCTCGTGCACGGCGATGGGAAGTTTGATGTTTGCTATGATATGTACAAGACCAGACATTGCACAAGCAGTGGGAGCAGTTAGTCGATACATGGCGAATCCTAGTGGAGAGCATTGGATAACTGTAAAGAGGATTCTGAGATACATAAGAGGAACCTCAGATGTTGCGTTATGTTATGGAGGATCAGAGTTTACTGTCAGGGGTTATGTGGATTCAGATTTTGCAAGAGATCTTGATAAAAGAAAATCCACTACTGGTTATGTGTTTACACTTGCGGGAGCTGTAAGTTTGGTTTCAAAACCGTTGTGGCTTTATCTACGATGAATACATATAACTTACAAGGAAGCTATTTGGATACAAAGGTTATTGGAGGAGCTCGGGCACAAACAATGTAAAATTCGTATTTTGTGTGAGTCTTGCACATTGCAAGGAATCCTTTCATTCCAGGACAAAGCACATAGGAGTTCAAGTATCACCGTTCGTGAAGTAGTGGAAGATGGAAGTGTGGATTTACAAAATCCATACCAAAGAGAACCTGAGATGTTGATAAATACTGATAAGTTTGTCTGGAGTAGATCCTCTTGTGGCCTAGCAGAAATGTAGGCAACATGATTATGGCGAAGCAGAAAGGATGGTGTGGAGATTGATTGATTCTCAACCTAATCTCCAAGTGGGAGAAATGTCAAAAGCAGCCATCTAGATGGTCTAAAGCAGCCATCTAGATGGTCAGCAACAATTTGTTTAAACAAGAAGAAGAAGAATTTGGCAGCAGCAAATATGGAATGAAGAAAATTGAAAAAAGAAGAAGTTTGAAGAAGAAAATGGGAACACGATTTTGACAAGGAAAAAAATTTTAATTATTATTTTAATAGCCAATTTTGGCTATATAAAACTCTTGAGTTATTAGTGTTATGAGAGTTTGGGTGTATTGGGGTTTTGGGAAGTGAGCTACAATACTACAATACTTGTAATTCCTTTTCACTAGTAAAATATTTCCTTCTGTCTTCGCCCGTGGACGTAGGCTCAAAGCCGAACCACGTAATTTTTCGGTGTCCTCTATTGTGCTTGTTCTTTATTTTCTTCCAAATTTACTTTAACTGCGTGTCTGCTTCACCCACCAATTTCCTAACATATTTGACATATGATGTAAGAAACGGAACAAAGATTGTAATGTCACAAATTTGGCAATTCAGCATCCAAAATATCACTAGAACTTGCAATACAAGCTTTAATCTCCTCAACAACACGTCCAATTGCGGGCAGGAACACAAATGCAGAGATGGGTATCAAGATCGCATTCGAAACGCATGTGGATTGTCGGCATCGCTTTTACAAGTGACTGCTTTTGATTCCGGTTGAGCATCAACTGCCGGCGTGGAAATATAAAACAACACACCTGCATATATAAATGCTAACCATTTAGTTGCCGTATTATAGTTAATTATACATGCATTAAAAAAATGTGGATTTAGAAGATCAAGGAACAAACATGAGGCCACGAAGAGAGTGACGAAAAATGTGGATTTAAGTTTAAATTCCATAATGTTTATGCAAGCAAAAGTGCAAAACTAAGAGTCCGAGGATAATGATATTATTAAATTTAATATAGGTTTGGAAATAATATTCAATGTAAATTTTCTCTAGACAGTGTATATGGGAGGAAATTTAATCCACTTGACAACTAAAAAAATTCAGAAATCAAACCTCGATTTGACAAATTAGAAATTTGTACAATTAATTAGATGTACGTAACTTGTCATATACTATATATATTCTATCAAGTGGAAGATTTTCTTCTTCTTTTGTATCAAATATATGGTATCAATTAATAAATTCTTGTTTTGTTATATATACTTATCGTATTTTATAGTTAACTAAGAAATATTAAAAATCTTCTAGCGCGTTTTGAGTCGTAAAATGTTAAAAAAAATTTTGAGTTGTAAAGTATAATTAACTATTTTGTGTTCCATTATAAGTATTATGAAAGGTCTTTAAAGCTTTTGGATGTTTTTTTGACCCATTTGTCAATAAATGAAACTATTAGCACCACTTTAAACTCTTCATAAAACACTCTTCTAAAAGTACACCGTTAATGACATATGTAAATCACACTACTTTTAACAACACCTATGTTAATTCCGCAAATAACCTTATATATTCTTTTTTCTTAAAAAATCATATGAAAACAAAAATCTTTTATTACAAAACTTTTTCAACAATTTAATCTGAAGCCCTTGTTCGGCACATGAGAATCAACTTTTCAATTTAAAATTCTTTGAACTTCTTTTTCCAACTTTTTATTCTTATTCTTACATGTGTATAAGATTCTTATAATATAGAATTTATATTATTACTTAACTTAATTTTATCATTCCATGGGAAAAGATATCAAAATATTACTATGAAGTAAGTTAAACTAGTAGAAAATAGAATCTAAAAACTAGATAAGAAATATTCAAGGCCATCCTCTTGAGTGGAGCTATTTTAATTCCACAAACGTCCTTGTACACTTCTTTCTCACTAACTTTACTATGAGAGAGGGAAAAAAAGAATTGAACATATATTTCTTTTATACTAAAAAAGATTGCTAGAAGCTAATCCAATATCATTTTATAATCTGAATGCAACAATTCACATGCTTTTATATGAACACATAAATCAATAAAATAAAGAGAGCAAGTAGCCATAATAGTAAAAGACAATAAGCTTTTTGTAATTTGAAAATAATGAACTAAAAATTTTCGTCCAAGAGTAACCACTAATTTAAGAATAAAAATAAAAATAAAAAACATTTTCACTATAACAACCAAATTATCTTTTATTAAATAAAAATAAAACCCATGTGGAGTTAGAGGAAGAGGGATGAATTGTCAAACGTGATTTGATTAGAGTTAAAAATATAAATTTAGCATCTAAGAATTCTTTTAGAGGTGCCAATAGCTCCACTCTATTCTCTTTCTGTAGTTCGGCAAGTTTTAAACATAAGGTTCTATGAAAGTCTTAGAGGGCGCCGATAGCTTTCTTTTATGTACAGTTTCTATAAAATACAATCCTTTAATGAGAATGGAGTGTGGTCCACTTAGGACCACCTCTATTTTACTTATTTTGAAAGGGATATCTTACAGAATTTATAAGTTAACCATCCCTTATTTGATCCAATCTAATCAAACAATCCAATTTAATTGACTTGCCACTTTATGTTAATTTATAATTATATTTTTTTTGAATTGATATAATAGTTTAGAGTTTTATCGAGAAGATGGCTCGAAAATCAACACTAATTCCTACTCAGAAGGGAGAGGAAATAAATTGCGATAGAAAATAAATTATTTGAGTCATCAATGAATCGTAGACCCACCCTTAGATAAACAACTATCTTAATATAGCAGAGCAGCAATGTCATTCTTCTCATTGGGTCATTTCTTCAAACGTCTTCCGTACAAACAGCTCACCGGCCATCAGAATCTATTTCCGCTCATAAAACAAAAACCCAGAACCCAGTCAACAACACCCTCTTCCGTTCTCATAAAAGTTTCAGCCACTTCTTCTTCTTCTTCTTCTTCTCCATGTACATCCTTATCCTCTCTCTACGCTCCGTCAGCAGTCTCCTTATCTCTCGGTTCGCATTCGCTGTCAAAAACATGCCTTAGTGAGTTTCGCTTTTTTACTAGTCTGTGTTTTTAAGCATTTTGAATTAGTAATTATTTTATATTAAAAATTGAGGTGCCTTAACTTTTGTGTGTTGTCAGGATATGTTTTCTGAAGCTCTTCTATGTTTCGGTGCAAGTTCTACAAGCGTGGATGAACATGATAATGATGCTGATGAGAATTCTGATAAGGTTGAAACTTTGTATTTTAATTTCTTCCTTTTTTTTTCTTTGATTATTGATTCATATCTTGTAAAGGATCTTGAGAGCAACAATAAACAAGAAATGAAACTCATCAGAATTCTCATTAGCATCATTATCAAATTGGCTTCTATTTGTGTTAAAAATGTGCTTCCTTCTAAATTCCATTGTAATGTTACCAGTTGACCTTAGATTTTTATTGACTTTGTTGGTTCACTCGCTAGAAAGGTAACTAGAGGAAAAAATTAATAATAATACTAAATAAGCACAAAATTTTCAATGTTTGGTATGGAATTGAAAATTGGCTTCTTTCTGTGTTAAAAGAGTGCCTCTAAAACGCGTTATAATGTTACTGGTTGGTCTTAGATTTTGTTGAATGTAGGGTGGCTTTTGAATTAAAACTACAGTTGTTTTAAATATTACTTACAGATTGCTTTTATGCAGATCTATATTGATTCCATATTTCCTGAATGCGAAGACGTGGATGAGTGCATATTAAATGCTGCTAATTCCATAGGCTTGAAAGAGATACCACGCTATGAAGTTAGAATGGGAGAGCAATGCAACTGGATAAAAAAAACTCAAGTTTGTTTGCTCTCCTTTTTCTCTCTATCACAATGGTATAGTTGGAATTATTGTTATGTCAACTTGGTTCTATTTTCTTACATGTTGCAGCAGTCATTTCATCCTGTTGAGGTAACAAAAGGACTATGGATTGTGCCTGAGTGGAGTGCACCACCAGTATGATTATCTCACTCTCTTTGGAGGTTTTGTTGCAGTAATTTCTCATCTTTTATAGGGTACCCTCTTCTTCATTGCTTCTGTAGAAGTCTTATGAGCTAATTGCTTCCGAGTCTTTAAATTTCTTCAATGAGGAACCGTCATTTGGAAATCATAATGTTGATGTAATCCCACATTAGTCTTAAATATAGCTGCTTATTTATTATTGGGCCCTCTGTCTAATGACCTAAGGTTCTAGTGAATTTGCCTGATAGTTTACCCAGAAATTCTAAAATTAGGAAGAGTAGTCCAAACGCATGACTTGGCATTCTTATTGCAAATCCGTTTGACTGCTGGAATAGTCTCCCTTGCATTTTTACTTCTTTTAATTCTTTACAAAGAAAAATTTTACCTTTGAGCAATGGTTAACACATCGTATCAATAATATTATTTTTGCTTGCCACAGGATGTTCAAGCAACAAATATAATTTTGAATCCTGGATTGGCATTTGGAAGTGGAGAGCACGCCACCACTAAGTTGTGTCTTTTGTTGTTACGAAGCTTGATAAAAGGAGGAGAACTCTTGGACTATGGCACGGGTTCAGGAATTCTTGGAATTGCAGCAATCAAGGTAATCAACTATTACTTTTGCTAATGCGGTTATAAATATTGATCCATTACTGTAGCATAATTTTTTTTTCTGTTGTACAATGTGAAACGAAGTCAATTCTTCCATGAATGTAGTTTGGTGCTGCCATGTCTGTTGGAGTTGATATAGATCCCCAAGCAATCAAATCTGCGCATCATAATGCTGCTTCAAACAACATAGGACCTGAGAAAATGAAACTACACTTAGTTCCGGACAGAACCTTCCCCACCTCCATGAATGAAAGGGTAGACGGAGTAGTGGAAGATCTGAGCTCACACCAAATTATAGGGATTTCTGATACAGAGAAGTATGATGTGGTTATTGCAAATATTCTTCTTAATCCTCTGATGCAATTAGCAGATCATATTGTTTCTTATGCTAAGCCAGGAGCAGTTGTGGGCATCTCCAGTATTCTATATGAGCAGGTATCTTCTTTGCTAAGCTCAGTCAAAATTGGTACTTACAGTAAAGCTCGAGGAGAGGTCTTTATAGTGTAAAGTATTTTTTCTTCTACAGTGTTTTCTGTTGTTCCTTGTCTTTTGCTGGAAAATGTTATTCTACAAAATATTATTGCCAAGAACATGATAAAGTTGCTGCTATTTATGTTTCCCAACAAAGTTCTTCACAGTTATATTTAATTGGATTTTAGGCAACTTGAAGCTGATTTTGTTGTTGTCATAACTTTTATGCAGCTTCCACATATCATTAATCGCTATTCAGAGTTCTTAGAAGACATATTAGTATCAGAGATGGATGATTGTACATGCGTGAGTGGTAAAAAGAAACGAGTTAAAGAAGATCATTAGTGTCGATCTATAATCAGACACAGTAAGCACCCAAGTTCTCAACAATTTAAGTACTGCATCCTATGCTCTGATTGATTGCCATTGCCAACGATCCCTCTCAAGCTTATGGCGACGGGTGAACTCTAGGAGCCAGTTGCTGTTGAGAATCAAAACCAAAAATGTCCACAAGTTTTGGAAAAACTTTTAGTGAAGTTTGAATATATTTTAACTTCAACAAACTTGACTTCAATAAAGCTAAATTGAATTAACTTTTCTGGAGGAGAAGCATAAGGTCTTGCACTTTTCCTTTAGATTTAGAAATGTTCTATTCATTTTTGTGATGCCCGACTTCTCTTGAACATGCGAAAATGAAGAACTTCCTCAAAAGGAAGATTCTGAAAGCAGAATTAAGAAAAATTTAAGAATGGCTCATAAAGAAAAACGTTGAGGAAACAAAATTAGATTCCAAAATAAATGTCAAGCATTAGGAGAATATTATTACCCATATTAGAATGATAGAATCAGTTTTACATCAGACAAAAGGTACTGTAAACACACTTCAATAGAGGAATGAAAAGTACATATTTCCTTAAGCTGTTTCAATTTTCAAACTGCTTTTGGAAGTACTTCCCAAGATGTTTTCTCCAACATTTCCTTCGAAGATCTGTCTGGACCTCAATACAGCCTTTTCCCACGCTGACAAAGGAACTTTCGATTACCGTGATCATGAATATGAGGAATTAATTAGCTCACCTAGAAAGGAATTAATCATACAGGGAGAAAACAATAAAAAGAACGTAAATGCGGAAACCTAAGAAATACTACTTTCAAATCAACAGCATTACCATTAGTCATTTATTTTTGTTTTTAATAGTTACCACACACCCATCCCAACACAAATTTAACCTAATCTCCCTCCAAGGTTGGTGTAAGAGAGATCGAAGCACGTTAAACAACAATACCTAACGAACCTATTGTTACCATGATATATAATACAAGCCTGAATTCTCTAATTACTATCGTAAGTATAAAAGTAAAGGAGGTAAACCCCAAATTAATTATCAACCTATTTAGATTATCAACTAATGACTTTTATCTGGGGTTGTTAGCAGGGGCGAAGGTAAGAGTGGGCTAACCCGGGCTGCAGCCCGGGTAAGCTTTTTTTTTTTTTTAAAGTTAAGTATAATTTATAAATTTAACTTTATTAATACTCATAAAAAAATAAATAAATCTAATAGCCCACCCCATAAAACAATACTAGCTTCGCCACTGGTTGTTAGACACTTACAACCAAAATCATATAGATTAAACATCACCGCTTGAGCTGCTTCCGAGCCAAAGCAGGGGCTTTCTTGGGGATGTAAACTCTGTAGCTTACCTGGCCAAAATAACGATTATGTTATAAATTTTTAGTGCAACATTAACTTCTTATAGTTTAGAGATAAAGCTCTATAGTGTAAAGTCTATGACAAGTTAAAATGCTCACCTCTACCATTTCGCCACCCCGCATCATAGTCTTTGATACGTGAGCGAGGATTAGTTTCATCTTGTGGTTTCTTTGAGCTAGTACACCCGATTGTGTTCAAGAAGAAGGATCATTAGAGGCAGAGACATATTTAGTTTCCTTGTCATTATAATTGCCACCAAGGGGATTCATAGTTGGCGTAGCTTCTACCATAGTCTTATCCACATTGTCCCTAGCGATAGACTCTACTTGAGGAGGTTCTTGCAAAGTAAATAATTGCTTCTTGGTGGTGCAAGTACTAGATAATTCTGGCTTTGATACTAATACAACTGATGTTGGGTTATTAGTCTCAGAACTAACGTGCCCCAGGGTTCTTGGCAGAACCCGGATCTGGTGGGTACTGAGCATCATGCTTAGCAGACCCTCTGCTGTTGATGCGAGATTCTGGTTGCCCTCTTTACCACGACCAGGATCTCTGCTCGATCAACTCTACCACGACCAAGATCTCTTCTCGTAAGGCTTCTTCTCCAGAGGTTCTTGCGTACACAAAAGCAAGTCAGAGTACACCGGTTGTTTCCCCGGCGTAAACCCTCCGACGCTCAAGTCAGAAATGAAGGTTTTGTGCTCTTGGGAACACTAGCCACTAATCTTATGCCTTTTCTCTAGTATCCGTTCTTTTGAGCTCTCTTTATTTTAGTTCTCATATAAAAAATTCTAACCCTTTTACCTTCGTTGGCTACCTTTTTATAGGCCCCTTTTGAACTCAGGCCTTCCCTCCATTCGCGCTCGTTATCCTCCCACCTCTCGAAAGTGGATGCCCCATTTCTGTAGTCGCGGGTGGTTGCGTGGCCTTCGTGCCTTGATTCTGGAGGCACGTCTGCATGCGTTGGTCTCCTCGACTCAACCTTTAGCAGGAATGTAGCAGGAATGGCTTTATGCTTCCAGCAGGAGATTGGCCTCGTGGATGACGTACTCGTGGACGAGCAGGATATTCCTGCTCCTGCTCCCCCGGCTACCAGACTTTTACAAGATATACCTGTTCGAGGAACCTTGCTACCAGATGTCTGCTCATCACTACTGGTTTTCGTCGAAGCATATCCCACAAACTCCGGTCCCCCAGTTTCTGGTGTTGGGTAACGTAGTGAGCCAACAGTAGAAACTCGACAGTTCTTGCTCGCGCGGGATTGGAAAAGGCTGCCAAGAGTCGTGTCGCATTTAATTGCGGATGAGGTGGTGTGGCATAAATCTACCCCTCCATTTGAATTTCAAACCTACGGTTGCAAGACTCTTGGGATATGTGCCGTTAACTGCTGGCAGCCCAAGAGTTTGTTCTTCAGTAGGAAAACCCAAAACCCCCAAACCAGAACTCGTCATTTTCTCCCTTCTTGTCTCTCCGGCGAATGAACTTCGGCATTAAAGCTTCTATCCTTGCCTCTCTATGACCGAACCCCTTCTTTAAGTATTTCTCATATTTTCTTGGTCTTGGATAGTTGTAGATAATTTCTTTTCTCTTTGCTTTGCTTGGGTAGTGGTTGGTGGTGGTGCTCTGGTTATAGTTTAGGGAATGTCGAAAAGTAAAGAGAAAGTCATTGAGGTTGATGACGATGAGTTGGACTTTCTGCCTAGTCTGCTCACCGATCCTGTTTTTGACCCCAGGATCCCCTTAGAGCCCATTAGGTCTAGTGTTGGGACTAGCTCTAGGAGGATGTCCCCTCAAACAGCCTCGTCGAGCGGAAATAGCGGTGATGAGGGATCTTCTAGCTCGGAAAACACCCTGAGTAAGGATCGAAGGGGTGACTCTGGTGAGGTATCCTCACCGGGAATATCGCGACCAGAAGAGCGGAGTACAGTAGGAGGTAGAGCCCTATCGTGGGATTACGCTATTGATTACATTACGTGCACGACCACATTTGATGAGCTCACTGACCTCCGGCTTAGGTATAGTATTCCTGGTGAAATACCTCTTAAGATCTTAGGAAAGAAGGATACTCCTAGCCGGCCTCTTAGAGGATATGTTACCCTATTTTTGGAGAGTTTTAAGTATGGGCTGAGGTGCCCATTGCAACCCTACTTTGCCCGGATTCTTAACGGGCTAAATCTAGCTCCTGGTCAGCTGAACCCCAACGGGTGGAGAGTACTCTCTGGTCTGTTCATATTGTGGGACAGATGTTGCCAAAGCGAGCCCACAATTGATGAGGTGAAGCACCTGTACCAGCTGAAAAGCAGCCCCAAAGATGCTGGCTGGTATTACTTCCAATCAAGTACTAAGACCAGGAAACCCATAACCGACCTTCCTACTGGTGGTGGTGGGAATTGGAAGAAAAAGTTCTTTTTTGCTGGGGGTCCCTGGGGTCAAGTTGCACAGATTGATGGGAAGGATTATCGCGTCCCACCCTGTTTCGTGGTTCTAGGTTGCCTGCTTGTTTTGGATGTCTTGTCTCCATAGTTGTTCTCACTTTGTTGATTTGTCTCTAACTAAATGTCTGTTCGTTTTGCAGGTTCTTGGGGTGTTCACTTCCCGGCAATCGGCTCAAGCGGGTCGAGGCTATCTTGCTGCTTGAGGCTAACCACTTATAACTTGGTTGAATCTTGCTTGGTGCCCCCCGGCCATAAGATGGAGGATGTTGTGATCGGGGCTCTGAATTGGAAACGTTCTCGACCTCAAACTGCGAAGAGGGACTAGAACAAGGACACTCCTACAGCAAAGTGGGTGAACATTGTGCAGTATGTTCCTCCCTTGAAGACTCTACCTCCTCCTCCTGCCAAAATCGGAGAAACTAGTGGAGCAGCCACTAATCCTGCTTCCTATTCTCCTCCTGTCGGGCCTAGATCTCGTTTATCCGACAACCAAACAGAGCACTTGGTCCCTTATCTCAACGAGCCATCTAAACTCGTGAGCAAGAAAGACTTGGAGGACTTTGATGGCTGCACCCTGGGTGAGCTGGTGGGGGCCATGCAGTATAGTGATTTCCATCTCAGCTGCATGACCATTTACTATAAGGCCAAGGTCGGCCGTTATGACCGAAAGATGAAGGAGGACATTCAGTCAGCGATGACCAGAGCTGAAGATGCCGAGAAGAAATCAGGAGACCTGAATCTCGAGAATCTGAAGCTGATAGAGCAAGAATCTCTTGCTCAAGCAAATGCCATTACTCTCGAGGAAGAGCTGACTAAGGTCAAGGAGGATCTGCAAAGGCAGAAGGTTATGTACGAGGCTCAGCTCGAATCTCTCCGCGATTCCCACCGGGTTCAGGTCGAGAACTTGGAGAAGGAAGCTGACAACCAATACGACCAGGGACTCCGACATTCCTATCGTTGCATTATAGCCGTCCTTGGGAAGCATGACCCTGATTTGAAGAAGGATGACTTTGCAGCTGGTGTTGCTCAACACCTGGACGAGGAGGCAGCAAAAGAGGATGCCGAAGAGGTGGAGCCAATTGTGGTTGAGGAGGAAAACTCTCCTCCTCGTGCTATCCCTGTTGATGTTGGTGAGGCGACCCCCAGGTGATACCCCTTGCTCTCCCGAGGTGGACCCGAGGTGCTTTCGATTTTCTTTGTCTTAAACATGTTTCTTGTGTTGTAATAAACCTTGTATGTGAACATTATCAGCCTTGCTAATTATTGGCGGATTAATAAAAAATATTTTTGATTGCTTTCTTGTGTTGTAGTTGCGAGTTATTATTATTATTATTATTTTATTTTATTTTTGAGAGTCTGCTCGCCATAAGACAGGCTTTGAGACTTGATGAGCCTTCGCATGCCTTGGAAATTTTTCCAATGCTTGGGAGTCTGCTCCCCTTCACGTGGTCGAGCAGCTCCTGGCACGCTTGGCTTCTAGTCTCGCCATCAGACAGGCTTTGAGACTTGGTGAGCCTTGGCATGCCTTAGAAATTTTTCCAATGCTTGGGAGTCTGCTCGCCTTTGAGTGGTCGAGCAGATCCTGGCACGCTTGGCTTCAAGTCTCGTCATAAGATGGGCTTTGAGACTTGGTGAGCCTTGGCATGCCTTAGAAGTTTTTCAAATGCTTGAGAGTACACTCGCCTTCGCGTGGTCGAGCAGATCCTGGCACGCTTGGCTTCTACTCTCGCCATAAGACAGGCTTTGAGACTTAGTGAGCCTTGGCATGCCTTAGTAAATTCTTGATACTTGGGATTTGTCTCGCCATAAACGGGCTTTGAGACTTGGTGAGCCTTGGCATGCCTTAGAAGTTTCTCCCGGATTAGCAGCCAAGACAGGCTTCGAGACTTGGTGAGCCTTGGCATGCCTTAGTAAATTCTTCAATGCTTGGGATTCTACTCGCCTTTGCGTGGTCGAGCAGATCCTAGCACGCTTGGCTTTTAGTCTCGCCATAAACAGGCTTTGAGACTTTGTGAGCCTTGGCATGCCTTAGAAGTTTTTCCAATGCTTGGGAGTCTGCTCGCCTTTGCGTGGTCGAGCAGATTCTGGCACGCTTGGCTTCTAGTCTCGCCATAAGAGAAGCTTTGAGACTTTGTGAGCCTTGGCATACCATAGTAAATTCTTCAATGCTTGGGATTCTGCTCGCCTTCGCGTGGTCGAGCGATCTGGCAGTCTCGCTATAAAAAATGAGACTTGGTGAGCCTTTGCATGCCTCGGAAATTTTTCCAATACTTGGGAGTCTGCACGCCTTCCCGTGGTCGACCAGATCATGGCACGCTTGGCTTCTAGTCTCGCCATAAGACAGGCTTCGAGACTTGGTGAGCCTTGGCATGCCATAGTAAATTCTTCAATGCTTGGGATTCTACCAGAACATCCCCATGACATGCCAAAGAGACTTGGTTGCGCTTGGCTGGCCTCGCCATAAAAGGCTTTGAGACTTTTGTGAGCCTTGGCATGCCATAGTAAAGTTTTCAATGCTTGGGATTTGCCTTCGCGTGGTCGAGCAGTAGTGAGACTTGGTGAGCCTTGGCATGCCGCCGACGAGACTTTGTGAGCCTTGGCATGCCTTAGAAGTTTTTCCAATTCTTGGGAGCCTGCTCGCCTTCCCGTGGTCAAGCAGATCCTGGCACGCTTGGCTTCTAGTCTCGCCATAAGACAGGCTTTGAGACTTGGTGAGCCTTGGCATGCCTTAGAAGTTTTTCCAATGCTTGGGAGTCTGCACGCCTTCCCGTGGTCGACCAGATCATGGCACGCTTGGCTTCTAGTCTCGCCATAAGACAGGCTTTGAGACTTGGTGAGCCTTGGCATGCCATAGTAAATTCTTCAATGCTTGGGATTCTACACGCCTTCGCGTGGTCGAGCAGATCCTAGCACGCTTGGCTTCTAGTCTCGCCATAAAAAGGCTTTGAGACTTTGTGAGCCTTGGCATGCCTTAGAAGTTTTTCCAATGCTTGGGAGTCTGCTCGCCTTCGCATGGTCAAGCAGATCCTGGCACGCTTGGCTTCTAGTCTCGCCATAAGACAGGCTCTGAGACTTGGTGAGCCTTGGCATGCCTTAGTAAATTATTCAATGCTTTGGATTCTACTCTACTTCGCGTCGTCGAGCAGATCCTAGCACGATTGGCTTCTAGTCTCGCCATAAAAAGGCTTTGAGACTTTGTGAGCCTTGGCATGCCTTAGAAGTTTTTCCAATGCTTGGGAGTCTGCTCACCTTCGCGTGTTCGAGCAAATCCTGCAGCTTGGTCTCGCGAGGCTTTGAGACTTGGTGAGCCTTGGCATGCCTTAGTATATACTTCAATGCTTGGGATTCTGCTCGCCTTCGCGTGGTCGAGTAGATCTTGACACGCTTGGCTTCTGGTCCCGCCATAAACAGGCTTTGAGACTTGGTGAGCCTTGGTATGCCATTGTAAATTCTTCAATGCTTGGGATTCTGCTCGCTTTCGCGTGGTCGAGCAGATCCTGGCATGCTTGCGTTCTAGTCACGCCATAAGACAGGCTTTGAGACTTGGTAAGCCTTGGCATGCCTTAGTAAATTCTTCAATGCTTGGGAGTCTGTTCACCTTCGCGTGGTCGAGCCGATTCTGGAACGCTTGGCTTCTAGTCTCGCCATAAGACAAGCTTTGAGAATTGGTGAGCCTTGGCATGCCATAGTAAATTCTTCAATGCTTGGAATTCTGCTCGCCTTCTCGTGGTCGAGCAGATCCTAGCACGCATGGCTTCTGGTCTCGACATAAACAGGCTTTGAGACTTGGTGAGCCTTTGCATGCCTCGGAAAATTTTCCAATTCTTGGGAGTCTGCTCCCCTTTGCGTGATCGAGCAGATCCTGGCAGGCTTGGCTTCTAGTCTCGCCATATGACTGGCTTTGAGACTTGGTGAGCCTTGGCATGCCTTAGTAAATTCTTCAATGCTTGGGATTCTGCTCGTCTTCACGTGGTCGAGCAGATCCTAGCTTGCCTGGCTTCCAGTCTCGCCATAAACATGCTTTGAGACTTTGTGAGCCTTGGCATGCCTTAGAAGTTTTTCCAATGCTTGGGAGTCTGCTCGCCTTCCCGTGGTCGAGCAGATCCTGGCACGCTTGGCTTCTAGTCTCGCCATAAGACAGGCTTTGAGACTTGGTGAGCCTTGGCATGCCTTAGTAAATTCTTCAATGCTTTGGATTCTACTCTCCTTCGCGTCGTCGAGCAGATCCTAGCACGCATGGCTTCTAGTCTCGCCATAAACAGGCTTTGAGACTTTGTGAGCCTTGGCATGCCTTAGAAGTTTTTCCAATGCTTGGGAGTCTGCTCGCCTTCGCGTGTTCGAGCAAATCCTGGAACGCTTGGCTTGTAGTCTCTCCATAAGACAGGCTTTGAAACTTGTTGAGCCTTGGCATGCCTTAGTATATACTTCAATGCTTGGGATTCTGCTCGCCTTCGCGTGGTCAAGTAGATCTTGACATGCTTGGCTTTTGGTCCGGCCATAAACAGGCTTCGAGACTTGGTGAGCCTTGGTATGCCATAGTAAATTCTTCAATGCTTCGGATTCTGCTCGCTTTTGCGTGGTCGAGCAGATCCTGGCACGCTTGCCTTCTAGTCACGCCATAAGACATGATTTGAGACTTGGTAAGCCTTGGCACGCCTTAGTAAATTCTTCAATGCTTGGGATTCTGCTCGCTTTCGCGTGGTCGAGCAGATCCTGACACGCTTGCCTTCTAATCTCACCATAAGATAGGCTTTGAAATTTGGTGAGCCTTGGCATGCCATAATAAATTCTTCAATGCTTAGAATTCTACTCGCCTTCGCGTGGTCGAGCAGATCCTAGCACGCTTGGCTTCTAGTCTCGCCATAAACAGGCTTTGAGACTTTGTGAGCCTTGGCATGCCTTAGAAATTTTTCCAATGCTTGGGAGTCTTTTTGCCTTCGCGTGGTCGAGTAAGTCCTGGCACGCTTGGCTTCTAGTCTCGCCATAGGACAAGCTTTGAGACTTGGTGAGCCTTGGCATGCCTTTGTAAATTCTTCAATGGTTGGGATTCTGCTTGCCTTCGCGTGGTTGAGTAGACCCTGGCACGCTTGGCTTCTGGTCCCGCCATAAGACTGGCTTTGAGACTTGGTGAGCCTTGGCATGCCATAGTAAAATCTTCAATGTTTGGGATTCTGCTCGCCTTCGCGTGGTCGAGCACATTCTGGCACGCTTGGCTTCTAGTCTCGCCATAAACAGGCTTTGAGACTTGGTGAGCCTTGGCATGCCTTAGAAGTTTTTCCAATGCTTGGGAGTCTGCTCGCATGGTCGAGATCTGCACGCTTTTGCTTCTTAAAGCCCAGACTTTGAGACTTGGTGAGCCTTGGCATGCCTTTGTAAATTCTTGATACTTGGGATTTCGCCCGGCGTGGTCGGCGGATCATGGCCAGTCACGCCATAAACAGGCTTTGAGACTTGGTGAGCCTTTGCATTTCCCCGAAATTTTTCCAATACTTGGGAGTCTGCTCGCCTTCCCGTGGTCAAGATCCTGCCAGCAGGCTTTGAGACTTTGTGAGCCTTGGCATGCCTTAGTAAAATATTCAATGCTTGGGATTCTACTCGTCTTCGCGTGGTCGAGTAGATCCTAGCATGCTTGGCTTCTAGTCTCGCCATAAACAGGATTTGAGACTTTGTGAGCCTTGGCATGCCTTAGAAGTTTTTCCAATGCTTGGGAGTCTACTCGCCTTCGCGTGGTCGAGCAAATCCTGGCACGCTTGGCTTCTAGTCTCGCCATAAGACAGGCTTTGAGACTTTGTGAGCCTTGGCATGCCTTAGTATATTCTTCAATGCTTGGGATTCTGCTCGCCTTCGCGTGGTCGAGTTGATCTTGACACGCTTGGCTTCTGGTCCCGCTATAAACAGGCTTTGAGACTTGGTGAGCCTTGCTATGCCATTGTAAATTATTCAATGCTTCGGATTCGTCTCGCTTTTGCGTGGTCGAGCAGATCCTGGCAAGCTTGCCTTCGCGTGGTCGAGCAGATTCTGGCACGCTTGCCTACTAATCTCACCATAAGACAGGCTTTGAGACTTGGTGAGTCTTGGCATGCCATAGTAAATTCTTCAATGCATAGGTTTCTACTCGCCTTCGCGTGGTCGAGCAGATCCTAGCACGCTTGGCTTCTAGTCTCGCCATAAAAAGGCTTTGAGACTTTGTGAGCCTTGGCATGCCTTAGAAGTTTTTCCAATGCTGGGGAGTCTGCTTGCCTTCGCGTGGTCCTGGCACGCTTGGCTTCTAGTCTCGCCTTAAGACAGGCTTTGAGACTTGGTGAGCCTTGGCATGCCTTAGTAAATTCTTCAAAGCTTGGGATTACGTCGTGGTCGAGCGAGATCTGCACGCGCATCTCGCCATGAGCTTTGAGACTTGGTGAGCCTTGGCATGCCATAGTAAATTCTTCAATGCTTGGGATTCTGTTCGCCATCGCGTGGTCGAGCAGATCCTGGCACGCTTGGCTTCTAGTCTCGCCATAAACAGGCTTTGAGACTTGGTGAGCCTTGGCATGCCTTAGAAGTTTTTCGAATGATTGGGAGTCTGCTCGCCTTCGCGTGGTCGAGCAGATCCTGGCACGCTTGGCTTCTAGTCACGCCATAAGACAGGCTTTGAGACTTGGTGAGCCTTGGCATGCCTTAGTAAATTCTTCAATGCTTGGGATTCTGCTCGCCTTCGCGTGGTCGAGCAGATCCTGGTACGCTTGGCTTCTGGTCTCGCCATAAACAGGCTTTGAGACTTGGTGAGCCTTTGCATGCCTCGAAAATTTTTCCAATGCTTGGGAGTCTACTCTCCTTCCCGTGGTAGAGCAGATCCTAGCACGCTTGGCTTCTAGGCTCGCCATAAGACAGGCTTTGAGACTTGGTGAGCCTTGGCATGCCTTAGTAAATTTTTTAATGCTTGATTCTACTGTCGCTTGCGTCTCACATAACAGCCAGACTTTCTTGCGAGGCTTGGCATGCCTTAAATGTTTTCCAATGCTCAGGAGTCTTTCGCCCGGCGTGGTCGAGCGAGATCCTTGCACGCAGCCGGTCTCACCATAAACAGGCTTTGAGACTTGGTGAGCCTTTGCATGCCTCGGAAATTTTTCCAATGCTGGGGAGTCTGCTCGCCTTCCAGGTAGACGCAGCGGCTTATCTCGCCATAAACATGCTTTGAGACTTGGTGAGCCTTGGCATGCCTTAGAAACTTTTTCAATGCTTGGGATTCTGCTCGCCTTCGCTTGGTCGAGCAGATCCTGGCACGCTTGGCTTCTGGTCTCGCCATAAACAGGCTTTGAGACTTGGTGAGCCTTTGCATGCCTTAGAAACTTTTTCAATGCTTGGGATTCTGCTCGCCTTCGCTTGGTCGAGCAGATCCTGGCACGCTTGGCTTCTGGTCTCGCCATAAACAGGCTTTGAGACTTGGTGAGCCTTTGCATGCCTTAGAAGTTTTTCTAATGATTGGGAGTCTGCTCGCCTTCGCGTGGTCGAGCAAATCCTGGCACGCTTGGCTTCTAGTCTCGCCATAAGACAGGCTATGAGACTTTGTGAGCCTTGGCATGCCTTAGAAGTTTTTTGAATGCTTGGGAGTCTGCTCGCCTTCGCGTGGTCGAGCAAATCCTGGCACGCTTGGCTTCTAGCCTCGCCATAAGACAGGCTTTGAGACTTGGTGAGCCTTGGCATGCCTTAGTATATTCTTCAATGCTTGGGATTCTGCTCGCCTTCGCGTGGTCGAGTAGATCTTGACACGCTTGGCTTCTGGTCTCGCCATAAACAGACTTTGAGACTTGGTGAGCCTTGGTATACCATAGTAAATTCTTCAATGCTTCGGATTCTGCTCGCTTTTGCATGGTCGAACAGATCCTGGCACGCTTGCCTCCGCGTGGTCGAGCAGATTCTGGCACGCTTGCCTACTAATCTCACCATAAGACAGGCTTTGAGACTTGGTGAGCCTTGGCATGCCTTAGAAGTTTTTCGAATGATTGGGAGTCTGCTCGCCTTCGCGTGGTCGAGCAGATCCTGGCACGCTTGGCTTCTAGTCTCGCCATAAGACAGGCTTTGAGACTTGGTGAGCCTTGGCATGCCATAGTAAATTCTTGAATGCTTGGGATTCTACTCGCCTTCGCGTTGTCGAGCAGATCCTAGCACGCTTGGCTTCTAGTCTCGCCATAAACAGGCTTTGAGACTTTGTGAGCCTTGGCATGCCTTAGAAGTTTTTCCAATGCTGGGGAATCTGCTTGCCTTCGCGTGGTCGAGCAAATCCTGGCACGCTTGGCTTCTAGTCTCGCCTTAAGACAGGCTTTGAGACTTGGTGAGCCTTGGCATGCCTTTGTAAATTCTTCAATGCTTGGGATTCTGCTCTCCTTCGCGTGGTCGAGTAGATCCTGGCACGCTCGGCTTCTGGTCCCGCCATAAACAGGCTTTGAGACTTGGTGAGCCATGATATGCCATAGTAAATTCTTCAATGCTTGGGATTCTGCTCTCCTTTGCGTGGTCGAGCAGATCCTCGCACGGTTGGCTTCTAGTCTCGCCATAAACAGGCTTTGAGGCTTGGTGAGCCTTGGCATGCCTTAGAAGTTTTTCCAATGCTTGGGAGTCTGCTCGCCTTCGTGTGGTCGAGCAGATCCTGGCACGCTTGGCTTCTAGTCACGCCATAAGACAGGCTTTGAGACTTGGTGAGCCTTGGCATGCCTTACTAAATTCTTCAAAGCTTGGGATTCTGGTCGCCGCGTGGTCGGCAGTATCCCCGCACGCGCTAGTGGCTCGCCATACAGCTTTGAGACTTGGTCACCTTGCATGCCTTAAGTTTTTCGAATGATTGGGAGTCTGCTCGCCTTCGCGTGGTCGAGCAGATCCTGGCACGCTTGGCTTCTAGTCACGCCAAAAGACAGGCATAGAGACTTGTTGAGCCTTGGCATGCCTTAGTAAATTCTCGAACTTGGGATTCTCGCGCCGCGTGGTCGAGGATCACGGTTGGCTTCTGGTCTCGCCATAAACAGACTTTGAGACATGGTGAGCCTTTGCATTCCTCAGAAATTTTTCCAATGCTTGGGAGTCTGCTCTCCTTCCCGTGGTAGAGCAGATCCTAACACGCTTGGCTTCTAGACTCGCCATAAGACAGGCTTTGAGACTTGGTGAGCCTTGGCATGCCTTAGTAAATTTTTTAATGCTTGGGATTCTACTCGTCTTCGCGTGGTCGAGCAGATCCTTGCATGCTTGGCTTCTAGTCTCGCCATAAACAGGCTTTGAGACTTTCTGAGGCTTGGCATGCCTTAAATGTTTTTCCAATGCTTGGGAGTCTTCTCGCCTTCGCGTGGTCGAGCAGATCCTTGCACGCTTGGCTTCTGGTCTCACCATAAACAGGCTTTGAGACTTGGTGAGCCTTTGCATGCCTAGGAAATTTTTCCAATGCTGGGGAGTCGCCTTCCGTGACGAGACATCCCACAGTCTCGCCATAAAGCTTTGAGACTGAGCCTTGGCATGCCATAGTAAATTCTTCAATGCTTGGGATTCGCTCGCGCCGCGTGGTCGAGCAGATCCCGCACGCTTGGCTTAGTCTCGCCATAAAAGCTTTGAGACTTGGTCACCGCATGCCTTAAGTTTTCGAATGATTGGGAGTCTCGCCGCGCGTGGTCGAGCGATGCACTTGGCTTACCACGCCAACAGGCTTTGAGACTTGGTGATCCTTGGCATGCCTTAGTAAATTTTCCAATGGGGATTCTCGCCGCCCGCGTGGTCGAGCGAGATCCTGCACGCCACGGTCTCGCCATAAACAGGCTTTGAGACTTGGTGAGCCTTTTCATGCCTCGAAAATTTTTCCAATGCTTGGGAGTCTGCTCTCCTTCCCGTGGTCGAGCAGATCCTAACACGCATGGCTTCTAGACTCGCCATAAGACAGGCTTTGAGACTTGGTGAGCCTTGGCATGCCTTAGTAAATTTTTCAATGCTTGGGATTCTACTCGTCTTCGCGTGGTCGAGCAGATCCTAGCATGCTTGGCTTCTAGTCTCGCCATAAACAGGCTTTGAGACTTTGTGAGGCTTGGCATGCCTTAAAAGTTTTTCCAATGCTTGGGAGTCTTCTCGCCTTCGCGTGGTCGAGCAGATCCTTGCACGATTTGCTTCTAGTCTCGCCATAAACAGGCTTTGAGATTTGATGAGCCTTTTCATGCCTCGGAAATTTTTCCAATGCTTGGGAGTCTGCTCGCCTTCCCGTGGACGAGCAGATCCTGGCACGCTTGGCTTCTAGTCTCGCCATAAACAGGCTTTGAGACTTGGTGAGCCTTGGCATGCCTTAGAAGTTTTTCGAATTATGGGAGTCCGCCGCCGCGTGGTCGGCAGATCCGACACGCTTAGTCACGCCATAAGACAGGCTTTGAGACTTGGTGAGCCTTGGCATGCCTTAGTAAATTCTTCAATGCTTGGGATCCTACTCGCCTTCGTGTGGTCGAGCAGATCCTGGCACGCTTGGCTTCTGGTCTCGCCATAAACAGGCTTTGAGACTTGGTGAGCCTTTGCATGCCTCGGAAATTTTTCCAATGCTTGGGAGTCTGCTCTCTTTACCGTAGTCGAGCAGATCCTAGCATGCTCTGCTTCTAGTCTCGCCATAAACAGGCTTTGAGACTTGGTGTGCCTTGGCATGCCTTAGAAGTTTTTCGAATGATTGAGAGTCTGCTCGCCTTCGCGTGGTCGAGCAGATCCTAGCATGCTTGGGTTCTAGTCTCGCCATAAACAGGCTTTGAGACTTTGTGAGGCTTGGCATGCCTTAAAAGTTTTTCCAATGCTTGGGAGTCTTCTCGCCTTCGCGTGGTCCAGCAGATCCTTGCACGCTTGGCTTCTGGTCTCGTCATAAACAGGCTTTGAGACTTGGTGAGCCTTTGCATGCCTCGGAAATTTTTCCAATGCTTGGGAGTCTGCTCGCCTTCCCGTGGACGAGCAGATCCTGGAACGCTTGGCTTCTAGTCTCGCCATAAGACATGCTTTAAGACTTGGTGAGCCTTGGCATGCCTTAGAAGTTTTTCCAATGCGTGGGAGCCTGCTCGCCTTCGCGTGGTCGATCGATCTGGCACGCTGGCGGTCTCGCTTTGAGACTTGATGAGCCTTGGCATCCCTTAGTAAATTCTTCAATGCTTGGGATTCTGCTCGCCTTCGCGTGGTCGAGCAGATCCTGGCACGCTTGGCTTCTGGTCTCGCCATAAACAGGCTTTGAGACTTGGTGAGCCTTTGCATGCCTCGGAAATTTTTCCAATGCTTGGGAGTCTGCTCGCCTTCCCGTGGACGAGCAGATCCTGGCACGCTTGGCTTATAGTCTCGCCATAAACAGGCTTTGAGACTTGGTGAGCCTTGGCATGCCTTAGAAGTTTTTCGAATGATTGAGAGTTTGCTCGCCTTCTCATGGTCGAGCAGATCCTGGCACGCTTGGCTTCTAGTCTCGCCATAAACAGGCTTTGAGACATGGTCAGCCTTGGCATGCCTTAGAAGTTTTTCGAATGATTGGGAGTCTGCTCGCCTTCGCGTGGTCGAGCAGATCCTGGCATGCTTGCCTTCTAATCTCACCATAAGACAGGCTTTGAGACTTGGTGAGCCTTGGCATGCCGTAGTAAATTCTTCAATGCTTGGGATTCTACTAGCCTTCGCGTGGTCGAGCAGATCCTAGCTCGCTTGGCTTCTAGTCTCGCCATATGACTGGCTTTGAGACTTAGAGAGCCTTGGCATGCCTTAGTAAATTCTTCAATGCTTGGGATTCTGCTCGCCTTCTCATGGTCGTGCAGATCCTGGCACGCTTGGCTTCTGGTCTCGCTATAAACAGGCTTTTAGACTTGGTGGGCCTTGGCATGCCTTAGTAAATTCTTCAATGCTTGGGATTCTGCTTGCCATTGCGTGGTCGAGTAGATCCTGGCATGCTTGGCTTCTGGTATCGCCATAAGACAGGCTTTGAGACTTGGTGAGCCTTGGTATGCCTTAGAAGTTTTTCGAATGATTAGGAGTCTGCTCGCCTTCGCGTGGTCGAGCAGATCCTGGCACGCTTGGCTTCTAGTCACGCCATAAGACTGGCTTTGAGACTTAGTGAGCCTTGGCATGCCTTAGTAAATTCCTCAATGCTTGGGATTCTGCTCGCCTTCGCGTGGTCGAGCAGATCCTGGCACGCTTGGCTTCTGCTCTCGCCATAAATAGGCTTTGAGACTTGGTGAGCCTTTGCATGCGTCGGAAATTTTTCCAATGCTTGGGAGTCTACTCGCCTTCCCGTGGTCGAGCAGATCCTAGCACTCTTGGCTTCTAGTCTAGCCATAAGACAGGCTTTGAGAGTTGGTGAGCCTTTGCATGCCTTAGTAAATTCTTCAATGCTTGGGACTCTACTCATCTTCGCGTGGTCGAGTAGATGCTAGCATGCTTGGATTCTAGTCTCGCCATAAAAAGGCTTTGAGACTTTGTGAGGCTTGGCATGCCTTAAAAGTTTTTCCAATGCTTGGGAGTCTACTCACCTTCGCGTGGTCGAGCAGATCCTTGCCCGCTTGGCTTCTGGTCTCTCCATAAACAGGCTTTGTGACTTGGTGAGCCTTTGCATGCCTCAGAAATTTTTCCAATGCTTGGGAGTCTGCTCGTCTTCCCGTGGACGAGCAGATCCTGGCACGCTTGGCTTCTAGTCTCGCCATAAGACAGGATTTAAGAGTTGGTGAGCCTTGGCATGCCTTAGAAGTTTTTCCAATGCGTGGGAGTCTGCTCGCCTTCGCGTGGTCGAGCAGATCCTGGCACGCTTGGCTTCTAGTCTTGCCATATGACTGACTTTGAGACTTGGTGAGCCTTGGCATGCCTTAGTAAATTCTTCAATGCTTGGGATTCAGCTCGCCTGTGCGTGGTCGAGCAGATCCTGGCACGCTTGGCTTCTGGTCACGCTATAAACAGGCTTTTAGACTTGGTGACCTTGGCATGCCTTAGTAAATTCTTCAATGCTTGGGATTCTGCTCGCCATCGCGTTGTCGAGTAGATCCTGGCACGCTTGGCTTCTGGTCTCGCCATAAACAGGCTTTGAGACTTTGGGAGCCTTGGCATGCCTTAGAAGTTTTTCCAATGCTCGGGAGTCTGCTCGCCTTCGCGTGGTCGAGCAAATCCTGGCACGCTTGGCTTCTAGTCTCGCCATAAGACAGGCTTTGAGACTTGGTGAGCCTTGCCATGCCATAGTATATTCTTCAATGCTTGGGATTCTGCTCGCCTTCGCGTGGTCGAGCAGATCCTGGCACGCTTGGCTTCTGGTCTCGCTATAAACAGGCATTTAGACTTGGTGAGCCTTGGCATGCCTTTGTAAATTCTTCAATGCTTGGGATTCTTATCGCCTTCGCGTGGTCGAGTAGGTCCTGGCACGCTGGGCTTCTGGTCCCGCCATAAACAGGCTTTGAGGCTTGGTGAGCCTTGGCATGCCATAGTAAATTCTTCAATGCTTGGGATTCTGCTCGCCTTCGCATGGTCGAGCAGATCCTGGCACGCTTGGTTACTAGTCTCGCCATAAACAGGCTTTGAGACTTGGTGAGCCTTGGTATGCCTTAGAAGTTTTTCAAATGATTGGGAGTCTGCTAGCCTTCGCGTGGTCGAGCAGATCCTGGCACGCTTGGCTTTGAGACTTAGTGAGCCTTGGCATGCCTGAGTAAATTCTTCAAAGCTTGGGATTCTGCTCGCCTTCGCGTGGTCGAGCAGATCCTGGCACGCTTGGCTTTTGGTCTTACCGTAAACAGGCTTTGAGACTTTGTGAGCCTTTGCATGCCTCGGAAATTTTTCCAATGCTTAGGAGTCTGCTCGCCTTCCCGTGGTCGAGCAGATCCTAGCACGCTTGGCTTCTAGTCTCGCCATAAGACAGGCTTTGAGACTTGGTGAGCCTTGGCATGCCTTAGTAAATTCTTCAATGCTTGGGATTCTACTCGTCTTCGCATGGTCGAGTAGATCCTAGCACGCTTGGCTTCTAGTGTCGCCATAAACAAGCTTTGAGACTTTGTGAGCCTTGGTATTCCATAGTAAATTCTTCAATGCTTGGGATTCTGCTCACCTTCTCGTGGTCGAGTAGATCCTGGCACGCATGGCTTCTGGTCTTGCCATAAACAGGCTTTGATACTTGGTGAGCCTTTGCATGCCTCAGAAATTTTCTAATTCTTAGGAGCCTGCTCGCCTTCTCGTGGTCGAGCAGATCCTGGCACGCTTGCCTTCTAATCTCACCATAAGACAGGCTTTGAGACTCGGTGAGCCTTGGGTTGCCATAGTAAATTCTTCATTGCTTGGGATTCTACTAGCCTTCGCATGGTCGAGCAGATCCTAGCTCGCTTGGCTTCTAGTCTCGCCATAAACAGGCTTTGATACTTTGTGAGCCTTGGCATGCCTCAGAAGTTTTTCCAATGCGTGGGAGTCTGCTTGCCTTCGCGTGGTCGAGCAGATCCTGGCACGCTTGGCTTCTAGTCTCGCCATATGACTGGCTTTGAGACTTGGTGAGCCTTGCCATGGCTTAGTAAATTCTTCAATGCTTGGGATTCTGCTCGCCTTCGCGTGGTCGAGCAGATCCCGCACGCTTGGCCCTCGCTATAAATGTGCTTTAGACTTGGTGAACCTTGGCATGCCTTAGTAAATTCTTCAATGCTTGGGACTCTGCTCGCTGTCGCGTGGTCGAGTAGATCCTGGCATGCTTGCCTTCTAGTCACGCCATAAGACAGGCTTTGAGACTTGGTGAGCCTTGGCATGCCATAGTAAATTCTTCAATGCTTGGGATTCTACTCGCTTTCGCGTGGTCGAGCATATCCTGGCATGCTTGCCTTTTAGTCACGCCATAAGACAGGCTTTGAGACTTGGTGAGCCTTGGCATGCCTTAGTAAATTTTTCAATGCTTGGGATTCTGCTCGTCTTCGCGTGGTCGAGCAGATCCTGGCACGCTTGGCTTCTGGTATCGCTATAAACAGGCTTTTAGACTTGGTTAGCCTTGGCATGCCTTAGTAAATTCTTCAATGCTTGGGATTCTGCTCGCTTTCGCGTGGTCGAGTAGATCCTGGGACGCTTGGCTTCTGGTCCTGCCATAAACAGGCTTTGAGACTTGGTGAGCCTTGGTATGCCATAGTAAATTCTTCAATGCTTCGGATTCTGCTCGCTTTTACGTGGTCGAGCAGATCCTGGCACGCTTGCCTTCTAGTCACGCCATAAGACAGGCTTTGAGACTTGGTGAGCCTTTGCATGCCATAGTAAATTCTTCAATGCTTGGGATTCTGCTCGCTTTTGCGTGGTCGAGCATATCCTGGCACGCTTGCCTTCTAGTCACGCCATAAGACAGGCTTTGAGACTTGGTGAGCCTTGGCATGCCTTAGTAAATTCTTCAATGCTTGGGATTCTGCTCGTCTTCGCGTGGTCGAGCAGATCCTGGCACGCTTGGCTTCTGGTCTCGCCATAAACAGGCTTTGAGACTTGGTGAGCCTTTGCATGCCTCGAAAATTTTTCCAAGGAGTCTGCCGCTTCCCGTGGTCAGCATCTGGCCTCGCCATAAGATACGCTTTGAGACTTGGTGAGCCTTGGCATGCCTTAGTAAATTCTTCAATGCTTGGGATTCTACTCGTCTTCGCGTGGTCGAGCAGATCCTAGCATGCCATGCTTCTAGTCTCGCCATAAACAGGCTTTGAGACTTTATGAGGCTTGGCATGCCTTAAAAGTTTTTCCAATGCTTGGGAGTCTGCTCGCCTTCGCGTGGTTGAACAGATCCTTGCACGCTTGACTTCTGGTCTCGCCATAAACAGGCTTTGAGACTTGGTGAGCCTTTGCATGCCTCGGAAATTTTTCCAATGCTTGGGAGTCTGCTCGCCTTCCCGTGGACGAGTAGATCCTGGCACGCTTGGTTTCTAGTCTCGCTATAAGACAGGCTTTAAGACTTGGTGAGCCTTGGCATGCCTTAGAAGTTTTTTTAATGCGTGGGAGTCTGTCCGCCTTCGCGTGGTCGAGCGGATCTCGCACGCTTTGGCCCTAGCGGCTTTGAGACTTAGAGAGCCTTGACATGCCTTAGTAAATTCTTCAATGCTTGGGATTCTGCTCGCCTTCTCGTGGTCGAGCAGATCCTGGCACGCTTGGCTTCTGGTCTCGCTATAAACAGGCTTTTAGACTTGGTGGGCCTTGGCATGCCTTAGTAAATTCTTCAATGCTTTGGATCCTGCTTGCCATTGCGTGGTCAAGTAGATCCTGACAAGCTTGGCTTCTGGTCTCGCCAAAAACAGGCTTTGAGACTTTGTGAGCCTTGGCATGCCTTAGAAGTTTTTCCAATGCTCGGTAGTCTGCTCGCCTTCGCGTGGTCGAGGAAATCCTGCCACGCTTGGCTTCTAGTCTTGCCATAAGACAGGCTTTGAGACTTGGTGAGCCTTGGCATGCCTTAGTATATTCTTCAATGCTTGCGATTCTGCTCACCTTCGCGTGGTCGAGTAGATCTTGACACGCTTGGCTTCTGGTCCCGCCATAAACAGGCTTTGAGACTTGGTGAGCCTTGGTATAGCAAAATTCTTCAATGCTTGGGATTCGCTCACCGCGTGGTCGAGATCCGCACACATGGCTTCCGGTCTTGCCATAAAAGCCTTTAGACTTGAGTCAGCATGCCTCAGAATTTTTCTAATTCTTGGGAGCCTTCTCGCCTTCCCATGGTCGAGCAAATCCTGGCACGCTTGCCTTCTAATCTCACCATAAGACAGGCTTTGAGACTTGGTGAGCCTTGGCATGCCATAGTAAATTCTTCAATGCTTGGGATTCTACTAGCCTTCGCGTGGTCGAGCAGATCCTAGCTCGCTTGGTTTCTAGTCTCGCCATATGACTGGCTTTGAGACTTAGAGAGCCTTGGCATGCCTTAGTAAATTCTTCAATGCTTGGGATTCTGCTCGCCTTCACGTGGTCGAGCAGATCCTGGCAAGCTTGGCTTCTCTCGCTTTTAGACTTGGTGGGCCTTGGCATGCCTTAGTAAATTCTTCAATGCTTGGGATTCTGCTTGCCATTGCGTGGTCGAGTAGATCCTGACAAGCTTGGCTTCTGGTCTCGCCAAAAACAGGCTTTGAGACTTGGTGAGCCTTGGCATGCCTTAGAAGTTTTTCCAATGCTCGGTAGTCTGCTCGCCTTCGCGTGGTCGAGCAAATCCTGCCACGCTTGGCTTCTAGTCTCGCCATAAGACAGGCTTTGAGACTTGGTGAGCCTTGGCATGCCTTAGTATATTCTTCAATGCTTGCGATTCTGCTCACCTTCGCGTGGTCGAGTAGATCTTGACACGCTTGGCTTCTGGTCCCGCCATAAACAGGCTTTGAGACTTGGTGAGCCTTGGTATGCCATAGCAAAATTCTTCAATGCTTGGGATTCTGCTCACCTTCGCGTGGTCGAGCAGATCCTGGCACACATGGCTTCTGGTCTTGCCATAAACAGGCCTTTAGACTTGGTGAGCCTTTGCATGCCTCAGAAATTTTTCTAATTCTTGGGAGCCTTCTCGCCTTCCCATGGTCGAGCAAATCCTGGCACGCTTGCCTTCTAATCTCACCATAAGACAGGCTTTGAGACTTGGTGAGCCTTGGCATGCCATAGTAAATTCTTCAATGCTTGGGATTCTACTAGCCTTCGCGTGGTCGAGCAGATCCTAGCTCGCTTGGCTTCTAGTCTCGCCATAAACAGGATTTGAGACTTTGTGAACCTTGGCATGCCTTAGAAGTTTTTCCAATGCGTGGGACTCTGCTCGCCTTCGCGTGGTCGAGCTGATCCTGGTACGCTTGGCTTCTAGTCTCGCTATATGACTGGCTTTGAGACTTGGTGAGCCTTGACATGCCTTAGTAAATTCTTCAATACTTGGGATTCTGCTCGCCTTCGCGTGGTCGAGCAGATCCTGGCACGCTTGGCTTCTGGTCTCGCTATAAACAGGCTTTTAGACTTGGTGAGCCTTGGCATGCCTTAGTAAATTCTTCAATGCTTGGGATTCTGCTCGCTTTCGCGTGGTAGAGCAGATCCTGACACGCTTGCCTTCTAGTCACGCCATAAGACAGGCTTTGAGACTTGGTCAGCCTTGGCATGCCATAGTAAATTCTTCAATTCTTGGGATTCTGCTCGCTTTCACGTCGTCGAGCAGATCCTGGCACGTTTGCCTTCTAGTCACGCCATAAGACAGGCTTTGAGACTTGGTGAGCCTTGGCATGCCTTAAAGTTTTTCCAATGCTTGGGAGTCTGCTCGCTTTCGCGTGGTCGAGCAGATCCTGGCACGTTTGGCTTCTGGTCTCGCTATAAACAGGCTTTTAGACTTGGTGAGGCTTGGCATGCCTTTGTAAATTCTTCAATGCTTGGCATTCTGTTCGCCTTCGCGTGGTCGTGCAGATTCTGGCATGCTTGGCTTCTAGAATCGCCATAAACAGCCTTTGAGACTTGGTGAGCCTTGGCATGCCTTAGAAATTTTTCCAATGCTCGGGAGTCTGCTCGCCTTCGCGTGGTCGAGTAAATCCTGGCACGCTTGGCTTATAGTCTCGCCATAAGACAGGCTTTGAGACTTAGTGAACCTTGGCATGTCTTGGTATATTCTTCAATGCTTGCGATTCTGCTCGCCTTCGCGTGGTCAAGTAGATCTTGACACGCTTGGCTTCTGGTCCCGCCATAAACAGGCTTTGAGACTTTGTGAGCCTTGGTATGCCATAGTAAATTCTTCAATGCTTGGGATTCTGCTCACCTTCTCGTGGTCGAGCAGATCCTGGCACGCATGGCTTCTGGTCTTGCCATAAACAGGCTTTGAGACTTGGTGAGCCTTTTCATGCCTCAGAAATTTTTCTAATTCTTGGGAGCCTGCTCGCCTTCCCGTGGTCGAGCAGATCCTGGCACGCTTGCCTTCTAATCTCACCATAAGACAGGCTTTGAGACTTGGTGAGCCTTGGCATGCCATAGTAAATTCCTCAATGCTTGGGATTCTACTAGCCTTCGCGTGGTCGAGCAGATCCTAGCTCGCTTGGCTTCTAGTCTCGCCATAAACAGGCTTTGAGACTTGGTGAGCCTTGACATGCCTTTGTAAATTCTTCAATGCTTGGGATTCTGCTCGCCTTCGCGTGGTCGAGTCGATCCATGCACGCTTCGCTTCTGGTCCCACCATAAACAGGCTTTGAGACTTGGTGAGCCTTCCATGCCATAGTAAATTCTTCAATGCTTGGGATTCGCCGCCCGCGTGGTCGAGCGGCACGCTTTGGCTTAGCATAAACAAAGCCAGACTTTGAGCCTTGGCATGCCCGAGTAAATTCTTCAAAGCTTGATTCTCGCCCGCGTGGTCGAGCATCCTGCACGCTTGGCTGTAAAGCTTTGAGACTTGGTGAGCCTTTGCATGCCTCGGAAATTTTTCCAATGCTTAGGAGTCTGCTCGCCTTCCCGTGGTCGAGCAGATCCTAGCACGCTTGACTTCTAGTCTCGCCATAAGACAGGCTTTGAGACTTGGTGAGCCTTGGCATGCCTTAGTAAATTCTTCAATGCTTGGGATTCTACTCGTCTTCGCATGGTCGAGTAGATCCTAGCACGCTTGGCTTCTAGTGTCGCCATAAACAAGCTTTGAGACTTTGTGAGCCTTGGCATGCCTTAAAAGTTTTTCCAATGCTTGGGAGTCTGCTCGCCTTCGCGTGGTCGAGTAGATCCTGGCACACTTGGCTTCTAGTCACGCCATAAGACAGGCTTTGAGACTTGGTGAGCCTTGGCATGCCTTAGTAAATTCTTCAATGCTTGGGATTCTGCTCGCCTTTGCGTGGTCGAGCAGATCCTGGCACACTTGGCTTCTAGTCTCGCCATAAACAGTCTTTTAGACAAGGTGAGCCTTGTGTCACGGGACGAGAGGTTTCGAGCCCGTGCGGCACTCCCGCATCCCATACTACGAGAGTAAGCCTAGAGGAAGTGGCACAATGTCGAGTTCGCCGCCGCTCGTCAGAGAACGGCTTCCCAACCAAGGCGTGGATTTTCCTAGACCCTCTTCAAAGATTAAGTCCTTGACTAGCGACAAACTCCCCAAACTCAACCGGTCCTGCTCGAACTCCAAAGAGTCAGGCATTGTATTCCCACACACATTCCTCGAAGCACGTCTCAACAATCAAAGACAACCATCATCGACAATAGCGCATAAGCGCATATCTTGGGTGTCACGATTGCGGTTCGTGACATTCTCCCACCGCCATAACCATGCACGTCCCGTGCATGCGAGTACGCCAAGTGTGCACTTCCGCACGTGAAGATCGGCTTGCCAATCTCAACCCATGAACTCCCGCCTACTCGTCCTCAATCCGTGGAGAGAACCCGCGTGCACACCATCCACTGTGCGAACGCAGGGTGTGAGAACCCGTCGTCCCGCTTGTCGACCCTTGCATCCGGTGGGGACCCGCGTGGTGCGGCATTGGAGCGCTTGGCGAGCTCGCGACGAGGGCTTCGAGAGATGACAAGCGCGGCTCTGATACCATTTGTCACGGGACGAGAGGTTTCGAGCCCGTGCGGCACTCCCGCATCCCATACTACGAGAGTAAGCCTAGAGGAAGTGGCACAATGTCGACTGGTTTCGCCCTGCCTTGGGCTCGTCAGGAGAACGGCTTCGGTTCCCAACCAGTGTGCGTCAGGATTTTCCTAGACCCCTCTTCAGCATTAAGTCCTTGACTAGCGACAAGCTCCCCAAACTCAACCGGGTCGGTCTGCCTGAACTCCAAAGAGTCTAGGGCATTGTATTCCCCACACACACATTCCTGAAGCACGTCTCCAACAATCAGCACAACCATCATCGACAATAGCGTACAAGCGCATATCTTTGGTGTCACGATTGCGGTTCGTGACACTTGGCATGCCTTAAAAGTTTTTCCAATGCCTGGGAGTCTGCTCGCCTTCGCGTGGTCGAATAAATCCTGGCACGCTTGGCTTCTAGTCACGCCATAAGACAGGCTTTGAGACTTGGTGAGCCTTGGCATGCCTTAGTAAATTCTTCAATGCTTGGGATTCTGCTCGCCTTCGCGTGGTCGTGCAGATCCTGGCATGCCTTGCTTCTGGTCTCGCCATAAACAGGCTTTGAGACTTGGTGAGCCTTGCCATGCCTTAGAAGTTTTTCCAATGCTTGGGATTCTGCTCGCCATCGCGTGGTCGAGCAGATCCTGGCACGCTTGGCTTCTAGTCTCGCCATAAGACAATCTTTGAGACTTGGTGAGCCTTTGTATGCTTTAATAAATTCTTCAATGCTTGAGATTCTGCTCGCCTTCGCGTGGTCGAGCAGATCCTGGCACGCTTGGCTTCTAGTCTCGCCATATGACTGGCTTTGAGACTTGGTGAGCCTTGGCATGCCTTAGTAAATTCTTCAATGCTTGGGATTCTGCTCGCCTTCGCGTGGTCGAGCAGATCCTGGCACGCTTGGCTTCTGGTCTCGCTATAAACAGGCTTTTAGACTTGGTGAGCCTTGGCATGCCTTAGTAAATTCTTCAATGCTTGGGATTCTGCTCGCCATCGCGTGGTCGAGTAGATCCTGGCACGCTTGGCTTCTGGTCTCGCTATAAACAGGCTTTGAGACTTTGTGAGCCTTGGCATGCCTTAGTAAATTCTTCAATGCTTTGGATTCTGCTCGCCTTCGCGTGGTCGGGCAGATCTTGGCACGCTTGGGTTCTAGTCTCGCCATAAACAAGTTTTGAGACTTGGTGAACCTTTGCATGCCTTAGTAAATTTTTGAATAGTACAGTTGACTGCAATTCCTCATTGATTCACTTATTTATTGAATTCGGCTTACATGAGATTGCTTTGAAATAAGAAATAAAAAATAAAAAATAACAAGCATGAACAGAAATAACTTTAAAATATGAACAAGTCTTACTGGAAATATTTCCTGAGGTGTGCCGCGTTCCATGGGCGTTTCACCTAGTGGCTATCCGTACGAACCAGCTTGTAAGTTCCGGGTCCAACTAGCTGCTTGACCCTATATGGCCCCTCCCAATTTGGTCCGAGTACTCCCTGTGCCGAGTCTTTCGTGTTCTGATTCACTCTCCTCAACACTCAATCTCTGACCTTGAACTGCCGTACATTCACCTTCTGGTTGTAGTACCGAGCAACCCTCTGCTGGTAAATGGCTGATCGCCTCGATGTTTGTTCCCTCTTCTCGGTTAGCAGATCCAGATTCAAGCACATCTGGTCGTTGTTCTCTTGCTCATCGAAATGATCTGTCCGGTGCGTGGTTGTTCCTATCTCGGCTGGTACAACTGCTTCGTGTCCGAAGGCTAAGGCGAATGGAGTTTCCTCAGTTGCTGTCTTATGGGTTGTCCTGTATGCCTATAGTACACCTGATAGCTCATCAACCCAAGCACCCTTTTTTGCTCAAAGCCTGGTTTTTAAAAGCCTCTTGATCGTCTTGCTGGCTGCTTCTACTTGCCCATTAGACTGTGGGTGAGCAGGCGAGCAATATTTCAACTCTATCCCGAGGTTCTGGCAGAAATCCCTGAAGCTGTGATTATCGAACTGCCTGCCATTATCTGTTACCAAGGCATAAGGGATCCCGTACCGACAAACCAAGTTTCTCCACACGAAGTCTGTTGTCTTCTTCTCTGTGATCCTGCTAAGGGCTTCTACCTTTATCCATTTCGTGAAGTAGTCTATCACAACTATTACATGTGTTGATGCTCCTCGTCCCTTTGGCAACAGGCCGATCAGATCAATTCCCCATTGAGTAAATGGCCAAGGGGAGGCCATAGAGGTGAGCTTCTTTGGTGGTTGGTTGGAGAAACTTGCAAAACTCTGGCAGCTTACACAGCTCCTGGTCTTCTCCTGCGCATCTTGGTGCATTGTCGGCCAGAAATGTCCCTACCTTAGAACCTTGTGGGCCAGGGACCTTCCACCAGAATGGTTTCCGCAAATTCCTTCATGTACCTCTCTCAATACGTAGTCCGCGTCGTCCTCATCAAGAATTTGTCTTGCTGGGGATTGCTCTTCCTCTCTATGAATTTCTCCCCGCAGAGATAAGTTACCTATATCATCACCAAATCTCCTGGTGGTTTGACTTCTCCTCGTACTATCGTGACCTGGTGCCATTCCACCACCTCTCACCCTTTCCTCCTATGTTCCCCTTCGTTCACTCCGCAGCTCATGTAGGATGGTTGTCAGGGTCTCCATCTGCTTTTTTATCCGTTCCATCCGGTCAAACATGGCTTTTTCCCGTGCTTCACTGGCTATCTCCCTCAGCGTCACGGAATCGTTAAGCCTCATATCACCCCCTTGTGCACTACTTCCTCCTGCCTCCATTGTTTTTCCACTTGCTTTACTCCTCTTTTTGTTGTCAACAGAAGCTTTTTGATCAGGTCCCCACAGACGGCGCCAAAATGTTGATGCGAGATTCTGGTTGCCCTCTTTACCACGACCAGGATCTCTGCTCGATCAACTCTACCACGACTAAGATCTCTTCTCGTAAGGCTTCTTCTCCAGAGGTTCCTGCGTACACAGAAGCCGGTCAGAGTACGCCGGTTGTTTCCCCGACGTAAACCCTCCGACGTTCAAGTCAGAAATGAAGGTTTTGTGCTCTTGGGAACACTAGCCACTAATCTTATGGCTTTTCTCTAGTATCCGTTCTTTTGAGCTCTCTTTATCTTAGTTCTCATATCAAAAATTCTAACCCTTTTACCTTCGTTGGCTACCTTTTTATAGGCCCCTTCTGAACTCAGGTCTTCCCCCCATTCGCGCTCGTTATCCTCCCACCTCTCGAAAGTGGATGCCCCATTTCTATAGTCATGGGTGGTTGCGTGGCCTTCGTGCCTTGATTCTCGGACTGGAGAGCACGTCTCGCCAATTGTCGTCGACCGGGTCTCCCCGAATCAACCCTTAGTAGGAATGTAGTAGGAATGGCTTTATGCTTCCAGTAGGAGATTGGCCTCGTGGATGACGTACTCATGGACGAGCAGGATATTCCTGCTCCTGCTCCCCCGGCTACCAGACTCTTACAAGATATACCTGTTCGAGGAACCCTGCTACCAGATGTCTGCTCATCACTGCTGGTTTTCGTCGAAGCATATCCCACAAACATCTGCCATTATCATTTCTGACAGAAATCTTGTCATTATTTATTGAAAGATCAGCCGAAGCGCTGCTCCGCTCCGCTACATGGCTTGCATCTATAAGTTCATCACCACCTCCATTGGAGAATCTATATTTCTGAGGATCCGGAATTTGTGGTGGAGGGTGCGTTCACTTCACAAGAAATCCCATCTTCTGAGTAATAGTAGCCATGACTCGAATGCTGGGTCGGGTACGTTCAGAGATAATGGGTTCGATGCGAATACCTTCCCCATTAGAAAAAGCTATCCAATTTTGGTTGAATGAGAGTCCCTAAATTATCAAAATATTAATAACTAACTAATTTGTAACAAAATTCATATGATATGATATGATGATATAGGGCTTGGTTAGTGGTTTTCTAAGCAAATCATTATTATTCTTTTAATCAATCCAAGTTTAAAGTTGGAAGAGGTAGGAAAAAGAAATAAATTATATTAGGATTTGCCGATTTGTCAATAAAAACTTTAGTATTATATGCTAATTTTTTTAAAGAATTGTCTTTGAGTATTGTTTTGAGTAAATAAATGTAATTAATTTAATATGCTTAAAGATTTTTAGTATTTTAAAACTGTACAAAGTATAACTTAATTTTTTAAATTTAATAGATGAGTGTGTAGAACAATAATGTATTTAAAGTAATTATTAGAGAGGTTAGGGGTTCAAGCCCCGCTCTATTATGGAGTCGCTATTTTGGCTAGTACTTTATTCCTTACAGGCCGATCCGGTGCGAGTGGAGATTAGTATGGGTTGTGGTATGATCTTCAACACCTTCGGATAAAAAAAAGTAATTATTAGAGTACAAATAGTCACATCCAATGCTTTAACTTATGGTTGGTTATTTTTTTCATTGAATTTTCTGATTTGAATTGAATCAATTACTAGTTGTGACTCAAGCTCAATAGAGTTGAAGAGAAAGAAAAAGAAAAATGGAGTCCTTCTTATGTCCCTTTTAAGTGAATATATTTAGGACGGGTACCATAGGGCACTTTCATCGTTTCTGCCGTAGGACACCTCTTTACTTAAATGTCAAATGAGCTTACTCTTCAAGCTACAAGTGGTATTTATCATTTGGATCCTTGATCACGTTACGCTTGTTGACTAGGAAGCATTGCTGCCTTAATTATAGAGATGCTGAGGAGTTTTTTACTGACTAGATATTTATGCACATATGATTTTCTATTGTTTCCTCGTTCTCGAGCTGGAAGACAAATAATTTTTTCTTGTTCTCTTATCTTATTCAAGATTTGTCATTCTAAGTGAGCTAATTTTACCAAAACTATCTTTTTCTTTGATTAGCTCATGTGGGATAGTCGAGATGTCACTTTTTTTTCACTGATTAATTTCGAACTTATTATTCTTTCATTTTCATAAATATCCTTTTAATTTTTCCAAACGAATCCAATAACCTCTTTGAAAGCGAAAAATTAAAAATTTATTCAATCATTCCATGTTAAGGAAATTGGCCAAGCAATGGAATTAATGCTAACAAACCAAATTAAATTTCTACATTTTTTTGGGCCTATACCATATTTCATCACTTAATTTAAGTAGAACAAGTACGTTGTAGCTGCTTACTCTTTACATCTAGCTGGAGCAATGAAGACCGGTTATTAGACGGATGTGGATGAAAATCGTCTTAAAAGACTAAAAATATTTTATGTATCCATTTCGTATCAAATGTTCACTGCAAAACAAATCTTAGAGGCTCACCCATATGCTGTAGGATATGCTACACATAATTGCTTTCTCGAATGCATGGACACACACACACACACACACAAAATACGGTATTTTTCTAGCCTCTTATTGCTTCCAGAAGAATGTGGCTTCAACTTATTGAATCCACTAGAGGGACACGTCAGTGCAGCAGTGACAAAAATGCCTCTATAAATGGCAGTTCTTGTAATCATTTTGCTACCATTCTTCGCTCCAGTCCCACGCACATAGCCCAAACTTCAACTTTCTTTGCGTAAGTAATGAAGTGCAGTTCGGTCTCAGTAATATAAATTTTTTTAATAATTCTCTGTCTATCTCGTCATTTGTTAATTCATTGTTATTACATAATTCTTCATTTAAATATTTTTTAGGATCACGATCATTAAATATTAAGTCTATAATATATTTCATATACCTTGGAATGAGAAAAATATCACATCTATGACGCTGGTTTTACCGAGTTCAAATAAGCCTCAAGCATTGGGCAGGATTTTCTTCTTCCACTCAATGTCTAGACACCTCTTTAACATCATAATAAACCATTTAAAAAAAAAAGAAAGAAAAGAAAAAAAGACCCAAAGGAGGAATATTACTAGAATCTTTTTACTGCCTAAGTGGATATGTCTACCGTAGTGCGCACAATTCATCATAGGACAAAAAAAGAAAAAAAAGGAAAAGGCCTTATTGTAATGCCTAAGAGGATCTTAGGATTTCTTCACAAGAACATTTACTAAGAGAGTCAACCAAGTATGAAGTTCATGAATAATCAATCTTTTCTGAAAATAAACCAAACATATTGAGTGTCAAACATGCCTTAAAAACAGGATTTCAAAGCAAGCAACAGAGCAAAGACAGACAATACATTCCACTGAATCCAAGACTAGAAAGGCTATCACAAATATTATTTATTTTTTTGTACACATTTAGCCAACCATGGCTGAAGCACCAATCAATCAACTCTCAACTGAAAATCTGAAACGAAATTTCTTATTTATGAGTAGAAAGAACATACAAAGAAACCAAAAAATGTCCACTGTAGCATCAGGATTTTTGCATAGACAGCAGAAAGTAAAGACTGAAAGGATTCTGGTTGAAACTGGAACTCGTTCTGTAGTGATGATAATTTCTGCTCTGATTTCACCTACACAAGTCATTGTGACAAAAAAGTTTTATTTTACTCTTTTTTTTTTAACTCTTAACTATCAAAACAAATGAACGCCAATGTCTGCTAGGCCCATAGTTGAATATACAGGGTACATAAGTCTCCACTGCTGCTAAAGAGGGCTTAATGATTGGGGTGAGCATCGAAAACTCTAGAGGCTACTTAATGCTGAGACAAATTAGAAGAAAACAATTTTATAACCATTTTTATATTGAAGAGAAGGGGGCAAAAAAGTACATGAAATTGGATGAATAATTAAAAGTGGAAGAAATTGGATAAAAAGAGAAACTTACATCAAATTCAATGAGGGCTAATCAAATTCCGTAAGGATATAGCCGAACGCCATGCTGCTCCTTATCCTCGAATTCCCGTAGCTTTTGTCTCAGCTCCGGCTGAGGCCACCAACACTCGAAATTGTTTAAGCTCCTTATGCACCAGAGCTGTTCAGGAATCTTTTTCAAGTAAGCACAGGGGTTGATAATCAAGTATTCTAGTTTTGGCATGGCTGCAATCCCCATAGTCCACTCCTCTAGCCATAGCATTGATTTCAGGTGCAATACCTTGAGGTTCGGAAACCCATAAGAGCCACAACTCAGCTTTCTACCTGAATATGAGTTTTGCTTCAGTTTGAGCACTTGAAGAAGCGGCAGCTTTTCTAGTGCCGGCATGGGATCATCCCTTAGGTTAGTATCAGAAAAACTCAGGTGGGTTAGACTATGAGGAAATAGGTATTCAGCAAGGACTATTTTGGAGAGCCGTGGCATCTTGCTTTCATTTGCCAGCTTCAATGACTCAAGAGAGCTCAATCTGCAGAGGCTTTTGGACAACAAAGATTGATAAAAAATTAAATCTCCCCGTATCTGGAGATTTTGAAGATTAGGCAGTCTGCCCAATATATCTTCAGAACAGCAGCAAGGGTGCAAGGCTGAAATGAAATTGAGATTTTCCAGAGAGCCGCAATATTTTCCTGGATGCGCAGGAAGTGTGATTGAGCCAAAATTTAGATGCCTGAGCTTGCTCATCTTCCAAAATTCATCTGCTGTGTGATCTATATAGCTAAAGGGCATGTCTACGGTGTAGAGGTTCGGAAGATTACTTAATAATGATGGAGGCAGGCTTTTGAGGGAAGGGATATTCAACTTCAAATGTCGCAAACGAAATAAATTTTCAATTCCGGACGGATATTGGATGAGAACAAGAGATCCCAAGTCCAATACTCTGAGAAGTTTGAACATTTCACAAATTTTCTGCCAATCTATGGGGTCAAGGTGGTCGCTTTCTGAAGTGAAGTATAACAAAGAATGCAGGTGCGAGTCATAATTATCTAAGTAGGCAAAATCACTCTGTTGTTCTAAAGCGTAGAAACGTTTGACATTTTTTTGTGATTTACCTTCTGTATCCATGAAAGGGGAAAAGATAAATTCCACCTCGGAAGCCACTCCTAACAATACAGGACGGCAACGACCGGGAATAGAGCATGTGTTGATTGTGCCTCCAGCTCTTCTCTTATTTGCTTCGACAAAGCCTCTGTTGATTAGTTGCTCTAAGTACTTCTCAGCAGTTGCCTCATTATTGTCTGAAATGAAACCTTCAGCTATCCACAGCTGATATAACTGCCTGGTGGATATCTCTAGGTGTGCGGGAAACACAGATAAGTAGAGAAAACAAAGTTTCAAAAACCAATGTTTTGTCATCCCTAATTCCAAGCCTTAAATACTTCTCGAAATGTATAGTACAACATTGTATAATAAGATCAATCACATGGAGATGATTTGTAAATTTTTGTACACAATTTTAATATGCACATCAGAAGAGAGGCAGCAATCTTAGTTGATACTTTTATTTGACATATGATGTAAGAAATAAAACAAAGATTGTAACGTTACAAATTTTGCAATTCAGCATCCAAAATATCACTAGAACTTGCTATACAAGCTTTAATCTCCTCAACAACACGTCGAATTGCGGGCAGGAACACAAACGAAGAGATGGGTATCAAGATCGCATTCGAAACGACTGACAGGGATTGTCACAGTCGGCATTGCTTTTACAAGTGACTGCTTTTGATTCCGGTTGAGCATCAACTGCCGGCATGGAAATATCAAACAACACACCTGCATATATAAATGGCAATCAATTAATTAGCCTAATGTTAATAACACGCCTGCATATATAAATGCCAGCCAATTAGTTGTCATATTATACTTAATTATGCATGCATTAAAAAGATGAGGAAAATAAGATTAAGGAACAAACATGAGGCCACCAAGAGAGTGATGAAAAATGTGGATTTAAGTTTAAGTTCCATAATGTTTATGTAAGCAAAAGTGCAAAACTGAGAGTCTGAGGATAATGATATTATTAAATTTAATATGGGTTGGGTTTGTTTAGATTCATGAGTTTCTCTAGACATTATATACGGGGGGAAATTTAATCCACTTGACAACTAAAAAATTCAGAAATCAAACCTCGATTTGACAAATTAGAAATTTAAAAATTAAATTTTTTTCCATATGCATGCTCTCGTTTTTCTCTCTATCACAACGGTATAATTGGAATTTGATTCTCTTTTCTTACATGTTGCAGGAGTCATGTCCTCCCGTTGAGGTGACAAAATGACTATGGATTGTGCCCGAGTGGAGTACACCACCAGTATGATTATCTCACTCCCTTTCGAGGTTTTGTTGCAGTAATTTCTCATCTTTTATAGGGTACCCTGCTCTTCATTGCTTCTGTAGAAGTCTTGTGAGCTAATTGCTCCCGAATCTTTAAATTTCTTCAATGAGGAACCTTCGTTTGGAAAATCGATTTTCATCTGATCCGAGAAGGTTGCTTTGAAGCAGAGAGCTTACGAAATGCAGCATGCAAAATCATGACTACAAAGCAGTAGACTAATTGTTAGCTCACTCTAAGCAAAGGTAACGTTCATAAAAGATGAAGAAGAGCTTCTAATATTTACCAACATAACTGATAGCAAGTGCACAGAATAGAGCCATCTGAACATTCAGAAGCAGAAGAACAACCAATGTAGCTGCAAAGATGAGATGTAATTACTACTGTGAAGTCGACGAAAGAATTCCACTATTTATCAACAGCTAGACTGTAGTATAATGGAAAGACCTGCCAAGGAAAGTTTAAAGCAAAACTCATCCAGAGAAGGCAAGAACAAAAGTATAGAAGCAGAAGTGCACACATTCATATTTAGGGGTAACAAGAAATGTATCATAAATCACTTGCTCTAGCACAGTACTATTTCATGCTAATTTTCTTGCTTGTTCTATGGTTAGGACCCTTTGAGCGGAAAGAAATCAAATCACAATGCTTATTCTAGCTAGAAACTCCTGAAGTCCATGCTTGAACCCTGTGTCGATTGGTCATAGACTCCATATTCTCCCAAAAGTATGACATTTTTTTCTTCCACTGATTAATGGAACTTAAAACTGTTTTGCCACAATCTTAGTCATACAAACCCTTTCTCTTTACATTACTTCTTAAGGTCATCAGACCCAAACCAGAACATGTTTACTTCCTAGGAGAAATCTTAAATATCTTAATCAATACGGAACTGTGTAGTTCAGACAGCATTCCCTTGGCCAACTAGACGTAACGATTTGCAATGTCCTAGTAAGTCTATGAGTGGAACTAACAGTGCTCTTCCAATATGGAAAAACAATCGTCAAAAACAATTTTTTACCCCATCAACCACATACAGTATAAGACTGTAGCAGGTTATCTCAATATCGGCTGCCATTTTGATTCAAAGAAGAAATATTTGAGAACCCACCACATTGTACAATGCGAACCAGAACCTGCCTAATCACAGGATGCCGATCCCAGTTCCATTTGTCACTACAGAACTTGAAAAAATCCCAAAGTGCCAAACTTGATATCAACCCAGCAAGAGCAAGTGGCATCTGGTATCTATAAGACGGAGACAGAGACAATGTCAGTAGACAGATGATACACAGAAAAAAAAAACTTGTAATACAACTAACACACACAATACTATGATTAAAAAAATATCTCCATCAGTTAAAAACTAAACAATGGAAAGGCGAGACTCTATGAACTAGTGCCCTGAACCAGCACAAATACCAATTCTCCTGGAGTATTTTAAGTATTCATATAGTTGTTTCAAAGCACAGGAAAAAAAAAACAACGCAAAACTGCATACTCATAGTGTTGTTATTTATCAATTGGAACCCAGAAAAAAAAATCTGTAACTTAATTATTCATTTAAGCAGATTGAAACCCTTACAAACACAGGTAAGCAAATCAAAATTATCATTAAAAGTCCAATCAAGTCCACATAAATCTAATCACATCCAAAAGCATCCCAAAATCTCGTTCAATATTCATACAACCACATACAAAAACCGTTCAAAAATTTAATTTTTTTAAACTCAAAATAATAACTCAGAAAAGGAAACAAAATTCTTACAGAGAGCAAGCAAAGAAGAGGATGAACAAAGAAGCATAATTCCTGGCATAACGTTTAAAATTCTCATGAACTCTCAACTTAAGGGTGTGTGGGGAAGATGGAAACGAGTAAGACCCAAGAGCCCCAATAAACTCACCGGTCCAAGACGGGGTCTTGGCTGAGAAATCATCAGTGGTGAGTTTAGCAAAAGGGTTGACGGTAAGAAGAGAGATAAAGGTGTATAAATAATGTAAAAGGCTGTGAGTTAAGGTCGTGGCCGTGGCTGTTTCTTTGGTGGAGGCTGTTGTGACGGCGGTGGCCGACGTCGTGGTGGCGGTGTCGAGGATTTCGAGGTAGCCGGACTCGCGTAGCCATGACTCGAATGCTGGGTCGGGTACGTTTAGAGATAACGGGTTGGATGCGAATACCTTCCCCATTACAAAAAGCTATCCAATTTCGGTTGAATGAGGGTCACTAAATTATCAAAATATTAATAACTAATTTGTAACAAAATTCATATGATATGATATGATGATATAGGCCTTGGTTAGTGGTTTTCTAAACAATTTATTATTATTATTATTCTCTTAATCACTCCAAGTTTAAATTTGGAAGAGGTAGGGGATAGAAATAAATTATATTAGGATTTATCGATTTGTCAATAAAAACTTCAGTATTATATGCTTAATTTTTTTAAAGAATTTTCTTTGAGTATTGTTTTAAGTAAATAAATGTAATTAATTTAACATGCTTAAGGATTTTTTAGTATTTTAAAGACCGTACAAAGTATAACTTAATTTTTTAAATTTAATAGATAAGTGTGTAGAACAATAAAGTATTTAAAGTAATTATTAGAGGATAAATAGGCATATCCAATACTTTAACTTATGGTTGGCTGTTTTTTTCACTGAATTTTCTGATTTGAATTGAATCAATTACAAGTTGTGACTCAAGCTCAAGAGAGTTGAAGAGAAAGAAAAAGAAAAATTGAGTCCTTCTCTTGTCCCTTTTAAGTGAATATATTTAGGTTGGGTACAGTGGCGAAACTAGCATTATTTTTTTGGGTGGGCTATATTTTTTTAAAAAATGAAATTTACTTCTCAAAAAATTTGTTTTATACAAATGAAATTAAGCACACTGCATAAGTAAAAATCTAACCATAAAACTACAAAAATATAATGTAAATAAGAAAAATATTATCAAATATTAGATTTGTTTGTTTTTACAAATGAAATTAAGCAACTAGCAATCATATTGATTCTTGAAAGAATTTTCTGCATCAGATAAAGAAAGAACAGCAGAGAATAAATCTAATAACCTCCTGAAAACAAAAAATTAAAAATTTATTCAATCATTCAATGTTAAGGAAATTGGCCAAGCAATGGAATGCTAACAAACCAAATTAAATTTCTACATTTATTTTTTTTTCTTTGGCCTGTACCAAATTGCATCACCTAATTTAATTAAATACAACAAATACATTATGACTGCTTACTATTTACATCCGAGTAGAAGAGCAATAAAGACTGGTTATTACAGACCAGTTATTAAACAGATGTGGATGAAAATGGTGTTAAAAGACTTGTTATGAAAAATCTTTTAACATAAATCTTGTGTTTAATACACTTTTAGTTCACAACCATGGCATATGGTAGCAATAAAAAAGGCTCTTGCAGGATATATTCAAGCAAATTGGTTAGGGTAACCACAAACAAAAAGGCCTCGCAAATTGTATATATTATCTCTGCCTTACTGTAGTGCCTAAGCGGGTATTAGGATTTTTCCACGAGAACGTTTACTAAGATATTCAGTCAAGTATGAAGTTCATCACTAATCAATCTTTTCTCTAAATAAACGAAACACATTGAGTGCCAGACCTGCCCAGCCTCTGAAACAGGATTTCAGAGCTAGCAACAGAACAAAGACAGAAAATACATTCAACTGAACCCAACACTAGAAAGCATCACGGTTATTATTTATTTTTTGTACACAATTAACGAACCAAGGCTGAAGCACAAATCAATGAACTCTCAACTGAAAATCCGAAACGAAATTTCTTATTTATGGATAGACAGCGGAAACAAAGAATCCAAAAAAAAGTCCACCACCGTAGGATCAAGATTTATTTGTGTAGGCAGCAGAAGTGAAGACGGAAAGGATTCTGGTTGAAATTGAAGCTTGGGCTGCAGTTATGATGTTTTCTGCTCTGATTTCACCTGCAAAAGTCATTAAAGAAATTGTGAAAAATAAGAATTTTATATTAAATTTCTTTTCTTAACTATTAAAACAAATGAACGCCGATGTCTGCTAGGCTCATGGTTGAATGTGGACGAGTATTTAAGTCTCCGCTGCCGCTAAAGAGGGCTTGATGATTGGGGTGAGTATCGGAAACTCTAATGGGTACTTAATGTTGAGACAAATCAGAAGAAAACACTTCGTATAACCATCTTTATATTGAAGAGAAGGGGGAAAAAAAGTACATGAAATTTGATAAATAAAAAAAAGTTGAAGAAATTGGATAAAACGCGAAACATACATCAAATTCAATAGGGGCTAATCAAATTCCGTAAGGATATAGTTGAATGCCGCACTGTTCCTTATCCTCAAATTCCCGTAGCTTTTGTCTCAGCTCTGGCTGAGGCCACCAGCAATTGAACTTGTTTAAGCTCTTTATGCACCAGAGCTGTTCAGGCATCTTTTTCAAGTAAGCACAAGGGTTGATAATCAAGCATTCTAGTTTTGGCATGGCCCCAGTCCCCATAGTCCACTCCTCTAGCCATAGCATTGATTTCAGGTGCAATACCTTAAGCCTTGGAAAACCATCAGAGCCACAAGTCAGCTTTCTACCTGAATACGAGTTTTGCTTCAGTTTGAGCACTTGAAGAAGCGGCAGCTTTTCTAGTACCGGCATGGGATCATCCATTAGGTCAGTATTAGAAAAACTCAAGTGGTTTAGACTATGAGGAAATAGGTATTCGGCAAGGACGATTTTGGAGAGCCGTGGCATCTTGCTTTCATTCGCCAGCTTCAATGACTCGAGACAGCTCAATCTGCAGAGACTTTTGGACAACAAAGATTGATTATAACTTAAATCTCCCCGTATCTGCAGATTTTGAAGATTAGGTAGTCTGCCCAATATATCTTCAGTACAGCAGCAAGGATGCAAGGCTGAAATGAAATTGAGATTTTCCAGAGAGCCGCAATATTTTCCTGGATGCGCAGGAAGTGTGATTGAGCCAAAATTTAGATGCCTGAGATTGTTCATCTTCCAAAATTCATCTGCTGTATGATCTATGTAGCTAAAGGGCATGTCTAGGGTGTAGAGGTTCGGAAGATTGCTAAATAATGATGAAGGCAGGCTTTTGAGGGAAGGGATATTCAACTTCAAATATCTCAAAAGGAATAAATTTTCAATTCCGAATGGATACTGGATGAGAACAAGAGATCCCAAGTCCATTACTCTGAGAAGTTTGAACATTCCACAAATTTTCTCCCAATCCATGGGGTCAAAGTGGCGGGTTTCTGGAGAGCAGAACAACAAAGACTGCAGTTGCAAGTCATAATCATCTAAGCAAGCAAAATCACCCTCTCTTTCAACAGCGTTTAACCGTTTGACTTTATTTGGTGATTTACAATCTTGATCCATGAAAGGCGAAGAGATAAATTCCACCATAAAAGGAACTGACCACAACAAAGGATGGCAACGACTACGAATAGAGCATGTGTTGATAGTGCCTGCAGCTTTTCTCTTCTTTGCTTCAACAAAGCCTCCCTTGATTAGTTGTTCCAAGTAATTCTCAGCAGCTGCCTCACTATTGTCTGGGATGAAACCTTCAGCTATCCACAACTGCTATAACTGCCTGGTGGATATCTCTAGGTGTGCGGGAAAACACAGATAAACAGATAAGTAGAGAAAACAAAGTTTCAAGCAAAAAGGTAACTTGCAACATGTGAAGCCTACAATCCCAAGGGGTGTATCCAATACTTCCTCTATATTTTCTTCTAATGAGATACTTCCATGATATAAGATGAGGAAAGGCCATCCTTGGTAAGTAACTCTCAATGGTCCTCCAGTGGGCACAAAATCAAGCCGAATGTTCTCTCCGTTTTCGAACTGAAATGAGGTGACCATCTCAATTTGAGTGAGTGTTATTAATACTCGACTTCCATTCTGATTATCTGGAAGTATTTCTCGAATAATGTCCTATACATCAGTGCTCCACACGTCATCAAGCACAATCAAATACTGCTTCGTCATTAGATATTCATGAAGAATAATTTTTTTCATTTCATAATTTTTATCCTCTATTTCACTCAACTTAGATGAGGGCATTAGAAACTTAATAATGATATCTACTATTTGGTTAGTTTCATACGGATAAGGCTCCCGAATCCAAGTGTGACAATCAAAATAATGCTTCGCATAACTGCTGTTGTAAGCCTCTCTGGCGAAAGCCGTCTTGTCCAACCCAATGCTATCAAGTATGACCACCACTTAAAGCTGAGGTGGTCCCTCCATCAACAGATCTAACAACTCAACCATTCTATCATCTAGACCCACCATTTCCCGGTTTTTAGAAGATGAAGTTATACCGGCTTCAGCTTCAAGAGTTTTGATGTCGTCCATGAGTTCGGAATCCATGTGCTTAAGTTGTTGTATCCGTTGCTTAATATCAGTGATTCTGCTTTGGAGTCCTTGCAGAGCATCACAAACGTCCTTGCTGTGGCTGCTTTGACTCTTCTGTTCACTGATGCTGTTGATGAATGTGTCAATCACCTTCTCAGCTTCATACGTAAAGCAATTGATTTCATCCATAATGGTCCGAAGATTTGGGTCATCAATTTCCTCTTCTCCTATTTTTTGCACCAGAAGCCAGGACGTTTCATATTCAAATTCACTCAGCCAAGAAGTAACGATTTCAACCTCGGCGTGAAGGTTCTGAATAGGTTGTTTTGTAGCATCAGGCAACGTGACTTCTTCACCAGCTAACACCCTTCTCAGCCTCTCTGAAAATAGTCTGAAGTTGATGTCCATATCTCCTCCTCTCTCAGATTCACCCTGAAATCAGTCCTATAGCATGCAAAGAAATAGTTAAAAAGAGAGAGGGGAAAAAGAAAATATGCTTCAAAGCTCTCAATTCAAACATTAGTGCTGGCTCCCATACCTCCCTTCTCTTAAGCTAGTTCTCCAGTCAAGAAGTTGAATCAAGATCGTTGACTCTCAGATTAGAACAGATCAAGGCAGAATCTTACAATAATCTCGTCTTCCATATGATGAAAAAAGAATAAAGCAGAGAAAAATAAACAGGACATCGTCAAGTACCGATCAAGACCGATTTGTTTTATACATCCACTTTTGAGAAAGAAAGGAAGGGGTAAAAACAATTCCGCTGGGACTATAAAAGCTTGTCTAAAATGAAGAGAACAGAGTACGCACAACAGCGTTATCAATTATTTAATAATTATGCTGTGGAAAAATGCAAAATCATGTCTGGTGGGTGAAATTTATTGCGAGACTTGCATGTATGTATATCACAGATAAAATCTGTATCCCAGGGTTATAAATGTAAAATTACTCAAATAAATGTGCATTATTAATCATGTACGGTGCTATCTTATTTCTTCAACGAGATTTAGAGAAAGTCCTAAATCGTTTGTAAAACTACATACATATCCCGCAGAAATTTGGGGATCTTTTTAGCATTCTTTTTTAAGAAATGAAAATTGATAAAAAGTTCTAATGTGACAAAAAATAATAGTAAATTGTGCAATCTTACAATGTTAACTGAAAAATAGTTATAATTTTTTATTTAACATTATAAATTTTATTTATAGTTGTTTTGTCGTCATTGTACCATTCTTTGATTCAAATATCAATATTATATGAACCCTCACCATTTTGAAAGGATTACATCTTAAAGCACTATTTATAATTATGTTCATTTGAGCCCTTAGTGTTAAAAATATAACAATCCATCAAATGAAATCAATGATAATCGAATTCCAAGTAGGAATCGCAGAAAAATCCGATCTAGGTAGAGCATGTTTTCAAAGTACTCTGGCTGGATTTGGACTTTGGTTAAAAAACCCGAACCTAGCTCGAAAGCTCAAAACAATTGAAATTTTTTGAAATATATGTTATTTTAATTAAAATACAATTTTTAATATATTTAATCCACTCGTAGCATATATTTAAAGTTTTAAATTATTTGAGTCCAACTTTTAATGCCTAGTCTAACAAAGAAGAAACTAAATTTTATAAATTATAAATTTGTAAACTATAATGAAAAAAGTTTTTTTTTAAAAAAATGGAATGTATACTTCAGACTTTTTGGCTTGGCTTGAGAGAAAAAAAAAAAAAAACATGTTTTGCCATCCCTAATTCCAAAGCTTTAAAGACTTCTCCAAATGTATAGTACAACATTGTATAGGACCAATCACACGGAGATGATTTGAATTTTTTAACACAATTTTAATATGCATATCAGAAGAGAGGCAGCAATCTTAGTTGATACTTTTAATTGACATATGATGTAAGAAATGAAGCAAAGATTGTAACGTTACAAACTTTGCAATTCAGCATCCAAAATATCACTAGAACTTGCAATACACGTCGAATTGCGGCCAGGAACACAAACACAAAGATGGGTATCAAGATCACATTCAAACGAATGACAGGGATTGTCATAGTCAGCATTGCTTTTACAAGTGACTGCTTTTGATTCCGGCTGAGCATCAACTGTCGGCTTGGAAATATGAAACAACATGCCTACATATATAAATGTCAAACAATTAATCAGCCTAATGGTAGTAACACACATGCTATATAAATGCCAACCAATTAGTTGTCGTATTATAGTTAATTATTGATGCAGTGGAAGTTTAATGTTTAAATATTCCGTTGATTTTAGAGAATATCAGAATAAAAGAAAAATTAAATTCACATTGATTCAAAAGAATGCCGCGAATTTAGGTGTTAAGACTCGTTGATTCCACAAAATATCGAGAATTAACTGAATTCAAATACTGACACAGAGTTTTGAAAACTGAAATATTATTAAACTCGAATCTCTCTGCTTGTAATAGCTGCAAAAGATTTATACCTAAATTATGAATATTACCCAAATAAGCAATACCTAAAAATTAAGACTCTAAATAAGAAACCAAATTAAATTGGAATACAAATTAATTAAAATGTGAGGTACAATTTTTTCACTTAAATATAATATAATTTACTTTAAGCTAACCAGCCCCTTAAGTATTAAAATAATAATAATAATATAAAATATTTAATTCTAAGTAAAGATGATATAAGCAATGACATAAGTAGTGATTACATAAATAATGACATAAGTGATGACGTAAGAGAAGTATATAGAGAAAGTTAAGAATTCTATAATTTAGTAAGGTATTTATGAAAAATAATCTCAACTATTGATCAAGAGTTATGGTGGCAAAATTCTATCCATCCATTAACCTTAAGAAATCCTATAAATACCCCCTACCCCATTTCATTTTCAATGCAACCTAGAAATTTCACTCTCTTTTATTCTAAGTTATAACATCAAGAGTAGAGAAATCCTCAATTTAGATAGGTCTAGATAAGTCAAGGCCAAGAGGTAAGTAACACTTCAACTACAATGTAAGGACAAAAAAATTTTCATACTTAACTTCAATTTTAACCATTCGTTTATGTTATGATGCTTATTATGATATGATTAGTTATAATCTAAATTCTTATATGGTCGGTTCTACCGCCTAATCTATGATACTTAGTTACATTATGGTCGGCTCTTTTGCCTAAGCTATGATACTTAATTATGTTATGGTTGGTTCGACCATCTAATTTGTGATACTTAAACTTAATTATACTATGGTCGGCTATGCCACCTATATTAAAGAATCTTGTTCTTAAATAGTGTTGTGTGTTGATTTTGTTATGCATCTAGGAACTTCAAATGTTATGACATAAGTTGCATTGGATACATGTATATCATGGATTACATTATGAAGAAAATGTTTCAGAAAATGAATTTATGAAAAATATGTGGTTGTAATACCAATTGACAAAGTTTTTAAGGAGGGTAAGCCCCCAAAGCTAAGTAAAAAGAAATCTTTTGGGGACGACGATACGTAACGCCCAAAAGATAGGTCCAAGGGCATATTGTTTAAAGAGTAAAAGTGTCAGCCTTGTAGTGCAACATACCTAGGGCCCTAATGAAATTGTTTTGTATTTTCTAAGTTTCTTTTAAAAGCATAATATGGTCATCCATATGCATCATAATTTATAAATGCATAGAAGTGTTATCTTACTCGATATTAGCTTATAAAATCCTTACATTGCAGGTAACAATGAGTAGGGCAAGGTGAAGCCAAGTCCTAACCAAGACGAAGTGCATATGGGCATAACAGACTTTGGGATTTTATGATAAGCTCAGCTTTGTTTCAATAAAAAAATAATAAGCATCTTAATTTTATGTAATAATACAGTTTTTATACTAAGAAGTTTCTGTATGACTTACTTTTTGTAAGAAAGTTTTGTTTGTTGTGAATTTTTTTTAATCCGTATTTATAAAAGCACGGTGTTTAAAGCATCTTTAAAATGAATATTTAAGTGGAGTGTTATATAAAATATTCCGAAATATTATAAATTTCAATGTAATTAGAGTTTCTTCAATTTCTTACTCTGCATCATTCCTGCCAAAATGGAGAAAATTTGCCCTCAAATTTTGTATGTTGTAGTCTTCAAGAGCATCTTCAAGTGCATAAGGATTAATTTTTAAAACAGGGTTTCGATATAGACGACGAACTTTAAATTTTCCTACTTTTGCAATAACGTCCATCCAATCACTCCAATGGCGTAAAATAAATTCTTCTATCAACAATTTATCTAATAATGTCTTCTCATATTGTTCGTGTCGAACTTCAACATAATTGAGGAAAAATGATTTCTTCACATAATCCACTAACTGTTGAAAAATATCACAACTATTTTTGTCTTCTTTTGGCAAATCAAGAGAACAATAAGAGATTGTATCAACAACTACCTCTTTTTTCTCCAGAAGATCAAAAGATGTAGCCACAATACCAAGATACTCATCAAATTTCGGTAGTTGATCCAAATCAATGTCTTTTTGTTGAGAATTTGTTGTAGACACCAATAGCCAATTAATATTCTCCCCGGAGGGAATAATATTGTCGAGTGAAACAAAGTTACTGTTTTCCTCATTATCCTCATAACAAACATCATCACGAACAACTTCATCAAATCCATATGCCTGCTTTATGTGTAAAGATTTTCTATCTTGAAGTAATCTTGAGAAATCAAACGCGAAATCTTCAACATCCTATTTAAAACTTCTTTCAAGACAAAATCTTTGCGGCGATGTTGTCATTTCATGATTCAATTGTTTTTCTTCTTTTCCTCTTTTTTCGGGTGTTTGTTTGGGTTTCGGTTTTTTGGCTAAGATCAGAAAATTAAAGAAAAATACTAAAATAGAATAAAGTATTGGGCCAAGACTGAAATTAAGCAAAAGTTTTAGATTTCCTGTGACGGTGGTCGGAAATCGAGCAAGGATGGGTGGATTTGAAAGATTTTGGGCTGGTGAGTACGATGGTGGTGGTTGTTTGTTCGAAAAAGTGGTGTTTTGGCTAGAAATTATGGATAAAGTCGGCGGTTTGAGGGCTTCAATTTTCGGCGGTGTGAGCTCGATTGGCGGTGATGAATGCTAGGAAAAGTTCAGCTGATGGAGAGGAATGGGTTGATGGTGGTGCTTCTGGCCATATTGCACCGGAAAGTGGTGAACGGATGTGGCAGAAATCACGGCAGTTTTGGCTTTTTTTCCGGTGACCTGTAGTTAATCGACGGTGGAAGATGCTTGGGGTTTGATGGTTGGCGATTTATGATCCGAATGGTAGTGGTTGCGTCCGGATCGGTGACGGAAAACTAAAGCCGGCAGCCTTGGACGGTGGGCACAAGTTGAAGCTTTTGCTTCAATTTCGGTTTTTTTTCTTTTTTTTTTATAAAGCTAAACGGAAAAAAATAAAAAAAAAAGGATAGGTTTGGTGGTAGATGGGGTTAGATTGGTGATATCAGATTTTAACTCTGATTTTAAGCTGATGTAGTGGAAGTTTAATGTTTAAATATTTCGCTAATTTTATAGAATATCAGAATAATTAAATTCACATTGATTCCACAGAATACCGAGAATTAATTGAACTCAAATACTCACATAGAGTTTTGAAAACTGAAATATTATTAAACTCGAATCTCTCTGCTTGTAAAAGTTATAAAAGACACTTATTTATACTAACTAAAACTTATCCTAATTTGATTAAAAAACTTATTTTAATAAGATTTATACCTAAATTAAGAATATTTCCCAAATAAGTAATGCTAAAAATTAAGACTCTAAATAGAAAGCCAAATTAAACTAGAATACAAATTAATTAAAATATTACTAAATATTATAAATTTCAATGAAATTATGATTTTTTTAATTTCTTGCTCAGCGTCAATTATGCATGCATTAAAAAGATGAGGAAGAGAAGATTAAGTAACAAACACGAGGCCACCAAGAGAGTATGAAAAATGTGGATTTAAGTTTAAGTTCCATAATGTTTATGTAAGCAAAAGTGCAAAACAGAGAGTTTGAGGATAATGATATTATTAAATTTAATATGGGTTTGGTTTGTTTAGATTCATGAGTTTCTCTAGAATGATATGTGGGGGAAAATTTAATCCACTTGACAACTAAAAAATTTCAGAAATCAAACCTCAATTTGAAAAATTAGAAATTTAAACAATTAATTTTTTTCCATATGCATGCAAAAAATTAGATGTATGTAACTTGTCATATGCTATATATATTCAATCAGATGGAAGATTTTCTATTCATTTGTATCAAATATATGGTATCAATCAATAAATTCTTGTTTTGTTATATATACTTATAGTATCTTATAGTAAACTAAGAAATATTGAAGATCTTCTAGCGTGTTTTGAGTCGTAAAATGTTTTAAAAAAATTCAATTCTAAAGTATAATTAAGTATTTTGTGTCCTAGGTATTATAAAAGGTCTTTGAAGCTTTTGGATTTTTTGACCCATTTGCCAATAAGTGAAACTATTAGCACCACTTTAAACTCCTCATAAATGTTCTCTTCTAAAAGTACTCCATTAAAAACATATGTAAATCACACTAATTTTAACGACACCTATGTTAATTTCACAAATAACCTTATATATTCTTTGTGCTTAAAAAATCATATGAAAACAAAAATCTTTTGTTATGAAACATTTTCACCAATTTAATTTGAATCTAAAAACTAGATAAGAAATACTCCAGGCCATCTTCTTGAGTGGAGCTATTTTAATTCCACAAATGTCCTTGTACACTTCTTTCTCACTAACTTTACTATGAGAGAGAGAAAAAAATTAAAAATATATTTCTTTTATACTAAAAAAGGTTGCTATAAGCTAATCCAATATTATTTTATACTCTGAATGTGACAATTCACATGCTTTTATATGAACGCATAAATTGATAAAATCAAGAGAACAAGTAGCCAAACTGGTAAGGCTCTCATAATTTGAAAATAATGAACTAAAAATTTCAGTCCAACAGAAACCACTAATTTAAGAATAAAATAAAAAATATTTTCACTATAACAACAAAATTATCTTTTATTTAATAAAAATAAAACCCATGTGGGGTTAGAGGAAGAGAGATGGATTGTCAAACATGATTTGATTAAAGTTAAAAATATAAAATTACAATATAAGAATTCTTTTAGAGGTGCCAATAGCTCCACTCTTTTTTTTTTTTTCTGTAGTTCTGCAAGTTCTAGGTGCAGGGTTCTATGAAAGTCTTAGAGGGTGCTGATAGCTTTCAGTAATATGCGTGTAGGTTAAACAATATCGAATTATTAGATGGACCTTTCTACCTCTATTTTACTTATTTTGGATGGGTGTACTTTAGAGAATCTATAAGATAATCATCCTCTTATTTGATCCAACCCAATTTAATTGACTTACCGCTTTATGTTAATATATAATTATATTTTCTTTGACTTGTTAATTGTTATAATAGTTCAGAGTTTTATCGAGGAGATAGCTCGAAAATCAGCACTAATTCTTACTCAAAAGGGAGCGGAAATAAATTATGATAGAAAATAAATTATTTGAGTGCTCTGCGAGTCGAAGACCCACCCTCAGATAAACAACTATCTTAATAAAGCAGAGCAGCAATGTCATTCTTCTCGTTGGGTCTTCTCTTCAAACGTCTTCCTTACAAACAGCTCACCCGCTGTCAGAATCTATTTCAGATCATAAAATAAAAACCCATAACCCAATCAACAAGACCCTCTTCCGTTATCGTAAAAGTTTGCATGATAATGAGTAAATGAAAAATAAATAGTAATTCAAAGCTATCCGAGATTTTTCTCAATTTATCCTTTATGCAATTGTTTATTGTTTATGGGTGTATGATTATATTTTAAAACAAATAAAAAAAAGTTAAGGAAAAGAAAATTCGATAAAGAAAAGCGCTCATTATCCAAATAATAAAAAAAAGGCATCCATCACTTTAGTTTCTAATGTGGCCATCAGGCATTTCTTTGTCTCTTCTTTTTAATTTGTTACATTAATTTGTCAGCATCATTGCTGAAACTTGATAACGATAACTTAACAACGATATCTAATATTTAGTCGGCATCGTCAGTATGAAGGCAGCTCATTATTCAAGTAGCTTAATAAAGCCACGTCAGCAGGAGATTGCTAGTGAAGAATGAAAGATGATCGATCACTAATCCTCATGAAACTGTGATGTAACAAATTATAGTTGGTTTTGTTTGTTAAGAAAGTTAGTTAGTCACAAGTTACTCTCACGTGTAAGTGATTGTATATAAGCTTGTATTGACTGATGAATAAATAAGAATTGAATCTTCTGGAAATCATTCTTCATTTTCTCTGTAATTTTTCTTTAAGCCAAACAACACATTTCTGTTTTCTTTCATGGTATCAGAGCCACAAATGGCTAGCTCAAGTAATACAACTTCAAATCAACCAATCATAAACTCAATTCTAACTTCGCAAACTTCATTTACCTTTGCTGCAACTCTGAAACTTGATCGATCAAATTTTCTACTTTGGCGTAAGCAAGTATTAACTTCAATCAGAGGAAATCGTCTTGAACGATTTATTTCGGAGCCACAAGTTGTTCCAGAACAGTATCTATCTGGAGGATCTGGTGAGAGCATTGAAAATCCAGCTTACATCAACTGGAGAGCACAGGATCAAACACTTCTCGGCTGGCTATTGTCAACTATCAGTGAAAGTATTCTAAGTTCTATTCTCAACTATGACACCTCCTTTGATATGTGGAGATCTATTGAAAAACAGTTTGGAGTTCAATCTGAAGATAAGGTAATGCAACTTCAATATGAAATGAATATTCTGAGGAAAGTTTCAATGAATGTTGAGGAATACTGTGCCAAAATGAAATTGCTTGCTAATAAATTAGCTTGTGCTGGTGATATAATTATTGAGAAGGATTTGTTAATGAGAGTGTTAAATGGATTAGGTCCAGGATATCTAGATCTAGCCTCAATAATTACTGCAAATAAGATGAGCTATGATGATGCTTATGCATTATTATTGACACATGAAGCTAGGCTTGAGCAAAATCAGAGCACCAAAACTATGTTTAATGCAAATTACAGCACAATGAATGTGAATCATCCTTATATGAGAGGAAATTTTAGAAGAGGTGCTTTTGGAAATGGACATTATGGTCGATCTGTGAATAGAGGTTTCAATGCTGGCAGAGGCATGTTTCATAACCAATATCTAAAAGGTGTTTCAACTGGTATTGGTAACTTTGGGGGTTATGGCAGAGGAAAAATGATGCAATCTTTTAGGCCACCTGTGAAAACAAATTTTCATCCCCCAGTCAACATGCAAGCTGATGAATCACCAGTTATATGTCATATATGTCACAAAATAGGACACACATGAGATGAATGTTGGCATAGATATGATGATCCACCATTACCTAAACAGTTTGGAAGGGGCAAATCTTTTGGACCTAAGGCTGCTTATGTAGCTAATTTTGATCCATTTACCAGTTATGCTGCTCTTCCAATTGAAGAACAATATGCTGCACCTTATCCATGCTACAATCCTATGTCCTACTCATCCTATCCAACAGTAGATTCAACTGTTTCTGAAGCTTATCTTTCCAACTATGAAGGATCTGTTGATGAAGGGTGGTACCTTGACAGTGGTGCCACATATCACTTGACCAACAGTATGGCTAATATGAATGTCAGAGAGGAATTCAGAGGATCTGATCAACTGGTCATCGACAATGGACAAGGTTTGCCTATAACTCACATTGGTAATGCATGCTTTACTTATAAAGGATCAAATGGTGCATATAAACCAACATATATCTTACTCAAAGACATGTTATTAGTGCCTGATATCACAAAGAATTTGCTAAGCATATCAAAACTGATAACTGATAACAATCTTTCTGTTGAATTTGTTGGTAATCTCTGTTATGTGAAGGATTCTCTGAAGAAACAAGTGCTTCTGAAAGGAATTACTGAGAAAGGATTGTATAAGCTGCTTCTAAAGCCATCTGAGTCTCTTCATTGTGCTTACTTGTCTCAATTCTTTCCTGTTCAACCTTTATCAATGATGTCTGCATATTCCTTTGACTCAAGTGTTTCTAAAAACACTCAAAATAATTATTCCAGTTGTGTCTCATCTTGTAATGCATCCATTAATAAATTTTTCGGTTACATTTCATCTTGTGATGCATTGAATAATAAAGTTCAGCTTTTACACAAATGTTTTGGGCATCCAAATTCTCAAATTCTGATGCATTTGCTAAAAAGTGTTCCCTCTGTTAATCTCTCCCACAATACCATAAAGCAAGCACTTGAAAAATTATGTGAAGCATGTCAAATGGGCAAATCTCACAGATTACACTTTCCTAGCACAGAAACTAAAACAACAAAACCCCTGGAACTTATACACACTGACTTATGGGGGCCTTCACCCACACCTTCTAGAGATGCCTATAACTATTACATAAGCCTTGTTGATGACTTTAGCCGATACACTTGGATTTATCCACTTAAGCTGAAATCAGAAGCATTAGATGTTTTCAAGTTGTTCAAGTTGCAGGTTGAAAACCAATTTGACACCACCATTAAGAACCTGCAATCTGATTAGGGGGGAGAATATAGATCATTTACACAATTCTTAAACCAATGTGGAATCATTTTCAGACATTCTTTCCCCTATACACACCACTAAAATGGGTTGGTATAAAGAAAACATAGACATATTGTTGAGCAAGGACTTACTTTGTTAGCACAAGCCAAGCTACCATTTAAGTTTTGGTGGGATGCTTTCCATACAACTGTTTATCAGATCAATAGACTACCATCAACAGCCCTGGAACTTCTTACTCCTTATGAGAAAATTTTCAAACTTAAACCTGATTACAGCATGCTCAAGTGCTTTGGGTGTATATGTTATCCTTACTTAAGGGACTATAACAAACACAAGTTTGATTATCACTCAAGCAAATGCATTTTCCTTGGCTATAGTCCAGCCCATAAAGGATACAAGTGTCTACACTCATCAGGCAAAATATATATAGCTAGACATGTTGTATTTGATGAGTCAACATTCCCTTATTCCACAGACTCAGCCTTTAATTCCAATGAGTTTTCACTCTGTTCATCCCTTACACCTCAACAAGTATACCAGTTATCTACATTATCTGTAACACCAATGTCAATTGTGAACAGCTTATGCAATTCTCAGTCAGCAATTCTTACTAGAAGCAACTCACAACATTCAGACAATTCTTCTCACATTGACAATCAACATTCCCATTTGCAAACACATCTACCAGCCACTGAACCATCTATTGAGCCTCAAACTTCATCATCTCCACCTCAAACTGTACCTCACACATCAACTTCCATTCAACCTAATACACATCCCATGACTACCAGAAGAAAAGCTGGTATTTTCAAACCAAAACTTTATATAGCAACTCTTGTTCACAAAGAACCTGACTCTGTGTATGAAGCTATGCAAAATCCAAAATGGCTTACAGCCATGAGAGAAGAATATGCAGCATTAATGGAGAATGATACATGGTCTTTAGTGCCCAGAATAGCTGACCAGAAAGTTGTCAGAAATAAATGGGTATATAGGGTGAAATACAACACTAATGGAAGGGGGGCTAAATACAAAGCTAGATTAGTGGCAAAGGGGTTCCAACAAATTATGGGAGTAAATTGCTTTGAAACTTTTAGTCCTGTCATAAAACCAGCAACTGTGAGAGTAGTCTTAAGTCTAGCTGTGATGAGTAATTGGAAGATAAGACGAGTTGATGTGAATAATGCTTTTCTTAATAGAGAATTATTAGAAGAAGTGTTCATGGATCAACCAGAAGGGTTTATTAGTGCTGAGAAACCAGATTATGTGTGCAAGCTTCACGAGTCTCTTTATAGACTTAAACATGCTCCAAGAGCTTGGTATGATAAGCTGAAAGGATGATTACTGCAATGGGGTTTTACAAATTCCAATTCAGATACTTCCTTGTTCTTAAAAAGAAGTAAATCCTCAATTATCTTAGTTCTTATATATGTTGATGACATCTTAATAACAAGGCCAAATAGTTTTGAGTTAGAAAACTTCATTGCTGAATTCAATACAAAGTTTGCTTTGAAAGATCTTGGAGCACTTTCTTATTTCTTAGGCATATAAGTGCTATATGGTACAGACTGTATTTTCTTGTCTCAGAAGAAATACATGAGGGATTTACTGTCAAAGGTTAACATGCTCAGCTGCAAAGACATTGATACTCCTATGAGTACAGGGATGAAACTGCAGAAGGAAGCTCAAGGAAACCTTGGTCATTATGTTGAAGATACAACACACTATAGAAGCTTGGTTGGTGGAATGCAATACTTGGTATTAACAAGACCAGAAATTGCTTTCAGTGTGCATAAACTAAGTCAATATGTCTCTACACCAACACTGCAACATCTTATGGCTTACAAAAGGGTGCTTAGATACTTAGGCAACACAAGATTATGGACTCAAGTTTATTAAAGATAGTGATCTGAAATTAACAGGCTTCACAGATGCAGATTGGGCAAGGGATTTGGATGACAGAAAATCAGTTGGAGTTTATTGCATCTATCTTGGTCATCTAAGAAGCAACCAGTCATTGCTAGATCTAATGCTGAGAGTGAATACAGGTCTTTAGCATCAGCAAGTGCAAAGATAAGTTGGTTGCAATCACTGTTTTCTGAACTGAGATTACAGTGCATGGAAAAACCTGTTATTTGGTGTGATAACCTTAGTGCTACTGAGCTAGCTCATAATCCAGGTTTTCACTCAAGAACAAAGCATATTGAGATTGATATTCATTATGTCAGAAGCAAAGTTCTTGCTGGGGATTTGAATATTCAATTCATACCAAGTGAAGAGTAGGTAGCTGACATCATGACCAAACCACTCTCATTCACTCGGTTTAGCTACCTAAGAGCCAAACTCAATGTCATGCCCTGTCCCTTGAGTTTGAGGGAGGCTGTGAAGGCAGCTCATTATTCAAGTAGCTTAATAAAGCCACGTCAGCAGGAGATTGCTAGTGAAGAATGACAGCTCAGCATGATCGATTAACAGTCATTAATCCAGCTCATGAAACTGTGATGTAACAAATTATAGTTGGTTTTGTTTGTTAAGAAAGTTAGTTAGCCACAAATTACTCTCACGTGTAAGTGACTGTATATAAGCTTGTATTGACTGATGAATAAATAAGAATTGAATCTTCTGGAAATCATTCTTTATTTTCTCTGTCATTTTTCTTTAAGCCAAACAACACATTTCTGTTTTCTTTCAGTTAGCATCATTGTTGTAAGGCTCTGAAATCCAAGCGTGACAATCAAAATAATGCTTCACATAACTGTTGTTGTAAGCCTCTCCGACGAAAGCCGTCTTGTCCAACCCAATGCTATCAAGTATGGCCACCAATGAAAGCTGAGGTGGTCCCTCGATCAATAGATCTAACAACTCCTCCATTCCATCATCTTGACCCACGATGTCCCTACTTTTAGAAGATGAAGATATACCGGCTTCAATTTCAAAAGTTTTTATGCGATCAATGATTTCGGAATCCATGTGCTTAAGTTGTTGCATCTGTTGCTTAATATCAGTGATTCTGCTTTGGAGTCCTTGCAGAGCATAAAAAATGTCCTTGTTGCAGCTGCTTTGACTCTTATGTTGAGCGATGTTGTTGATGAATGTGTCAATGACCTCCTCATATTCATACGTAAAGCAATTGATTTCGTCCATAAGGGTCCCAATGTTCCCAAGATCTGGGTCATCAATTTCCTCTTCTACTATTTTGAGTAGCAGAAGGCAGGAGATATTGTTAGGAAATTGGTGGGTGAAGTAGAAACGTAGCTAAAATGAAATTGAAAGAAAAATAAACAACAAGCACAAAAAGGACACCAGAAAATTACGCGGTTTGACTTTTAGCCTACGTCCACTATTGTGCAAATTTTAATGTACTCGCAAGCGCACGAATCTATTGTAGTATAGATCAATGGTGATGAGTGTCGATCCCACGAGGAGGTGGATTTTAATTGTGTGTAGAATTAATTTTGTAAATGGGTGATTGGATTTGTGGTGGAAATAATTTGGAATATGCTAAAACTTAAATTAAAATGGCGAGAATAAATTGAAGATAATTCTATTGAAATGACGTACTTGGGTATTCGGATCCGTATCAACATGCATCATGGGCTAAATAATCCTTATTAATGCCAATTAAAATCATGAGGGGGGAATCCACACCTCATGAACCACGCTCTAATCAATATGGTGCTAAGGGCTTATCGTGCAAAATAATAATAACCTTATACTAGAGAGCCGGTGAAACCAAGGCGGTACTAGACACGATTAGTATTATTTATCGACGAAGAGTCAAAACATCCACAAAAACTAGAGGGGAAGAGAAAATAAATTTACCAAATAAAGCCCATGACACATGTTGAGACTTCACCTTCAACCCAAGCTTGAAAGGAAATTAGCTACTCATTATTGAACTAGGGGCAAAATGAGAATTTATTAAAATACGAAGAAAATACAAAATAGAGAAGGAATTACAGAAAATGGATCCCAAAAATGGATTCAGAGGTATCCAATTAGGGGGGGGGAGGCCCCCTTTTTATAGATACATGGAGTAAATCATGACCATCGGATTAAAAAAAGTTTGACGCGTCGATCGATGCGGTTTGACCACGTGGATGAATAGCGGTTTGACCCGATGCAGCGGTTTGGTTGAAAATAATCGTGTGATGCATCGCGAGATTTGTCGTCGATATCACCATCAGACATAAGAATTTTAGTCCAACAGGATCGTGACACCTCATTAGTCAATGCCACATCATCGGTCAATGCCACATCATCGATCCGCTATACGATCGTATACGTGAATAGTATTGTACATGTGAATAGTGCTTATTTTTCCTTTTATGCTCCTCCAAGGTTTTTCCCGAGTTCAAAAATGATGTCCGTTTTGCCGTCTGATCTCTCCTTTATTGTGAAATGACTATAATGCTCTTAAAATACATAAAATACTTAATTAAAATAAAACACATGTAATTAAATCACAAGAAGGTTAAATACATAAAAGTAAGGGTTGTTAGTAAGGCTTAAAAGGTAAAATGACGGTTTTCTCCTTTATAAATATGCATTTTCTAACACTCAACATCCACGGGCGAACACAGAAGGAAAATATTTTACTAGTAAAAATGAGTTACAAATATTATAATATTTTAACTCACTACCCAAAACCCTAATACACTCAAACTCTCAAATCACTAGACTCTTAAAATGCTCTCTAAATAAAGAAAAGAGCTGAAGAACTCAACGATTTACAAATGAAGGGAGCCAGTATTTTTATAGCCAAAATTGACTACTGTTCATTTAATAATTAATTATTATTATTATTATTTTATTAATTTTTCTTTTTTTTTCCTTCTTCAGCCCGGCATCTCTTTTTCTTCTTTCTCTTTTGTTTCTTTCTTTTGTTCCAGTCAAAAAAACAAAAGTAATACTTTCTTCTTCAAAATGGGTGGACCCACCTTCTAGAAGGGTGGAGCCCACATGCCATGCATGCAAAGAAATAATTAAAAGAGAGGGGAAAAGGAAAATATGCTTTAAAGCTCTCAATTCAAACATTAGTGCCTAATGTTTAAAAATATATATTATTGTAATTAAAACATAACTTTTAACATATATTTAATCCACTCATAGCATATATTTAAAGTTTTAAGCCGCCCAACTTTTAAAGCCTAATCTAACAAAGAAAAAACTAAATTTTATAAACTATAAATTTATAAAATATAATGAAAAAAGTTTTTAAAAAAATATAGAATGCATTCTTCAGGCTTTTTGGCTTGGCTTTAACCCAAAAAAAAAAAAAAAAAAAACTCAATGACTTCTCCAAATGTATAGTACATGGAGATGATTTGTTGTGGAGTTGGCAACACTTAGCCTAATGCTAATAACACACCTGCATATATAAATGCCAACCAATTAGTTGTCATATTATAGCTAATTATGCATGCATTAAAAAGATGAGGAAGAGAAGATTAAGGAACAACATGAGGCCACCAAGAGAGTGATGAAAAATGTGGATTTAAGTTTAAGTTCCCTAATGTTTATGTAAACAAAAGTGCAAAACTGAGAGTCTGAGGATAGTGATATTATTAAATTTAATATGGGTTTGGTTCGTTTAGATTCATGAGTTTCTCTAGACAGTATGTATGGGGGGAAATTTAATTCATTTGACGACTAAAAATTTCAGAAATCAAACCTCGATTTGACAAATTAGAAATTTAAACAATTAATTTTTTTTCCATATGCATGCAGAAAATTAGGTGCATGTAACTTGTCATATACTATATATATTCTATTAGGTGGAAGATTTTCTACTTCATTTGTATCAAATGTTTGGTATCGATCAATAAATTCTTGTTTTGTTATATATACTTATAGTAGCTTATAGTAAACTAAGAAATATTAAAGATCTTCTAGTGTGTTTTGAGTTGTAAAATGTTTTTTAAAAAAAATTGAGTTGTAAAGTACAATTAACTATTTTGTGTTCCATTACAGGTATTATGAAAGGTCTTTGAAGATTTTTGAATGTTTTTTGACCCATTTGTCAATAAGTAAAACTATTAGCACTACTTTAAACTCCTCATAAAACCTCTCTTTTAAAAATACACTATTAAAAACATATGTAAATCACACTACTTTTAACAACACCTATGTTAATTCCACAAATAACCTTATATATTCTTTTTTCTTAAAAAATCATATGAAAACAAAAATCTTTTATTACAAAACTTTTTCACCAATTTAATCTGAAGTCCTTGTTCGGTCTATGACAACCAACTTCTCAATTTAGAATTCTTTGAGTTTCTTTTTCCAACTTTTATTCTTATTCTTATTTATATATATAAGATTCTTATAATATGAAATTCATATTATTACTTTATTTTATCATTCCATGGGAAAAGATATCAAAATATTACTATGAAGTAAGTCAAATTAGTAGAAAATAGAATCTACAAACTAGATAAGAAATACTCTAGGCCATCCTCTTGAGTGGAGCTATTTTAATTCCACAAATGTCCTTGTACACTTCTTTCTCGCTAATTTTACTATGAGAGAGAGAAAAAAGAATTAAATAAATATTTCTTTTATACTAAAAAAAACATTGCTAGAAGCTAATCCAATATTATTTTAGGATACCATATTGAATCAGGTCGTTGGATTACCATAAATTGGATGCAGATTTGTAGTACCATAGTTGGATCCATTATTTTATACTCTGAATGTGACAATTCACGTGCTTTTATATGAAGACATAAATCGATAAAATCAAGAGAACAAGTAGCCAAAATAGTAAAAGACAATAAGCCTTTCATAATTTGAAAATAATGAACTAAAAATTTCAGTCCAACAAAAACCACTAATTTAAGAAACATTTTCACTATAACAACAAAATTATCTTTTATTTATTAAAAATAAAACCCATGTGGGGTTTGAGGAAGAGAGATGAATTGTCAAACGTGATTTGATTAAAGTTAAAATTATAAATTTAAGATATAAGAATTCTTTTAGGGGTGCCAATAGCTCCACTCTATTCTCTTTCTGTAGTTCTGCAAGTTCTAGGCACAGGGTTTTATGAAAGTCTTAGAGGGTGCCGATAGCTTTCATTAATATGCATGTAAATTAAACAATGTCGAATTATTAGATGGACCTTAAAGTCAAAAAAAGATTTTATTATTTATTTGAAGTATCAATATTTAAAGAAAAGACATTTGATTAAAATTCGAATAGAAAATTATTCTCTCTTCAAATTTAGAGATTCTTTCTCCTCTTGATTTATATTTTATTACTTTTCACTAGAGAAAGAGAGAAAAGTGTTTTAATTGCTATTGACTTTTCTTTTAAAAAAATAATTATTTGATTAAAATAATATTAACTTATTTCTATTTGAAGAGTCTTTTGGAGAATATCATATTTTTTACTATTCTATTTGCTACATAGGTAAGCAAATAGATATTTGAAAAGTGAAATTTATAAAAGTTTTTGGAGATGCTCTTAGGATCATCTCTATTTTACTTATTTTGGATGAGTGTACCTTACAGAATCTGCAAGGTAGCCATTTCCTTATTTGATCCAATCTAATCTAATTAACTTACTTTATGTTAATTTATAATTATATTTTCTTTGAATTGATATAATAGTTCAGAGTTTTATCGAGAAGATAGCTCGAAAATCAACACTAATTCCTACTCAGAAGGGAGGGGAAATAAATTGCGATAGAAAATAAATTATTTGAGTCATCTGCGAATCGAAGACCCACCCTTAGATAAACAACTATCTAAATATAGCAGAGCAGCAATGTCATTCTTCTCATTGGGTCATTTCTTCAAACGTCTTCCGTACAAACAGCTCACCGGCCATCAGAATCTATTTCCGCTCATAAAACAAAAACCCAGAACCCAGTCAACAACACCCTCTTCCGTTCTCATAAAAGTTTCAGCCAGTTCTTCTTCTTCTTCTTCTTCTTCTTCTTCATGTACATCCTTATCCTCTCTCTACGCTCCGTCAGCGGAGTCTCCTTATCTCTCAGTTCGCATTCGCTGTCAAAAACATGCCTTAGTGAGTTTCGCTTTTTTACTAGTCTGTGTTTTTAAGCATTTTGAATTAGTAATTATTTGATATTAAAAATTGAGGTGCCTTAACTTTTGGGTGTTGTCAGGATATGTTTTCTGAAGCTCTTCTATGTTTCGGTGCAAGTTCTACAAGCGTGGATGAACATGATAATGATGCTGATGAGAATTCTGATGAGGTTGAAACTTTATATTTTAATTTCTTCTTTTCTTTTCTTTGATTATTGATTCATATCTTGTAAAGGATCTTGAGAGCTGCAATAAACAAGAAATGAAACTCATATCCCTTTTGCAAATTGGCTTCTATTTGTGTTAAAAATGTGCTTCTAAATTCCAATGTAATGTTACCAGTTGGCCTTAGATTTTTGTTGACTTTGTTGGTTCACTTGCTAGAAAGGTAAACTAGAGGAAAAAATGAATAATAATACTAAATAAGTACAAAATTTTCAATGTTTGGTATGGAATTGAAAATTGGCTTCTTTCTGTGTTAAAAGAGTGCCTCTAAAACGCCATTATAATGTTACTAGTTGGTCTTAGATTTTGTTGAATGTAGAGTGGCTTCTGAATAAAAACTACAGTTGTTTTAAACATTACTTACAGATTTCTTTTATGCAGATCTATATTGATTCCATATTTCCTGAATGCAAAGACGTGGATGAGTGCATATTAAATGCTGCTAATTCCATAGGCTTGAAAGAGATACCACGTTATGAAGTTAAAATGGGAGAGCAATGCAACTGGATAAAGAAAGCTCAGGTTTGTTTGCTCTCCTTTTTCTCTCTATCACAATGGTATAATTGGAGTTATGTTATGTTAATTTGATTCTATTTTCTTACATGTTGCAGGAATCATTTCATCCCGTTGAGGTGACAAAAGGACTATGGATTGTGCCCGAGTGGAGTACACCACCAGTATGATTATCTCACTCTCTTTGGAGGTTTTGTTGCAGTAATTTCTCATCTTTTATAGGGTACCCTCTTCTTCATTGCTTCTGCAGAAGTCTTATGAGCTAATTGCTTCCAAGTCTTTAAATTTCGTCAATGAGGAACCTTCATTTGCAAAATCATAATGTTGATGTAATCCCACATTAGTTAAGTCTTAAATATAGCTGCTTATTTATTATTGGGTCCCTCTGCCTAATGACATAAGGTTATAGTGAATTTGCCTGATAGTTTACCCGGAAATTCTAAAATTAGGAAGAGTAATCCAAACACACCGACCTGGCATTCTCATTGCAAATCCGTTTGACTGCTGGAATAGTCTCCCTTGCATTTTTACTTCTTTTAATTCTTTACAAAGAAAAATTTTAGCTTTGAGCAATGGTTAACACATCGTATCAATAATTTTTTTTTTTTTGCTCGCTACAGGATGTTCAAGCAACAAATATAATTTTGAATCCTGGATTGGCATTTGGAACTGGCGAGCACGCCACCACTAAGTTGTGTCTTTTGTTGTTACGAAGCTTGATAAAAGGAGGAGAACTCTTCTTGGACTATGGCACGGGTTCAGGAATTCTTGGAATTGCAGCAATCAAGGTAATCAACTATTAATTTTGCTACTGCGGCTATAAATATCGACCCATTACTGTAGCATAATTTGTCTTTCTGTTGTACAATGTGAAACAAAGTCAATTCTTCTGTGAATTTAGTTCGGTGCTGCCATGTCTGTTGGAGTTGATATAGATCCCCAGGCAATTAAATCTGCCCATCAAAATGCTGCTTTAAACAACATAGGACCTAAGAAAATGAAACTACACTTGGTTCCAGACAGAACCTTCCCGGCCTCCATGAATGAAAGGGTAGACGGAGTAGTGGAAGATCTGAGCTCACACAAAATTAGAGGGATTTCTCAGACAGAGAAGTATGATGTAGTTATTGCAAATATTCTTCTTAATCCTCTGCTGCAATTAGCAGATCATATTGTTTCTTATGCTAAGCCAGGAGCAGTTGTGGGCATCTCCGGTATTCTATCTGAGCAGGTAACTTCTTTGCTAAGGTGTTAAAAAGTTATATGTATGCTATAGATGATGAGTGGCAATGAGTTCCTCAGTCACAATTGGTAATTACAGTAAAGTTTCAAGGAGAGGTCTCTACAGTGTACAGTATTTTTGCTTCTTCAATGTTTTCTATTGTTCCTTGTCTTTTGCTGGAAAATGTTATTATACAAAATATTATTGCCAAGAACAAGATGAAGTTGCTGCTATTATATTTCCCAACAAAGTTCTTCATAGTTATATTTAATTGGATTTTAGGCAACATGAAGCTGATTTTGTTGTCATAACTTTTACGCAGCTTCCACATATCATTAATCGCTATTCAGAGTTCTTAGAAGACATATTAGTATCAGAGATGGATGATTGGACATGCGTGAGTGGTACAAAGAAACGAGCTAAAGAAGATCATTAGTGTCGATCTATGATCAGACACAGTAAGCACCCAAGTTCTCACCTATTTAAGTACTGCATCCTATGCTCTGATTGATTGCCGTTGCCAAATTGCCAATGTTCCCTCTCAAGCTTGCGGTGGCAGGTGAACTCTAGGCGCCAGTTGCTGTTGAGAATCAAAACCCAAAATGTCCAGAAGTTTCGAAAAAACTTTCAGTGAAGTTTCAATATATTTTGACTTCAATAAACTTGACTTCAGTAAAGCTATATTGAATGAACTTTTCTAGAGGAGAAGCACAAGGTCTTGCAATTGTCCTTTGGAAATGTTATATTCATTTTTGTGATGCCCGACTTCTCTTGAACATGTGAAAATGAAGAACTTCCTCAAAAGGAGGATTCTAAAAGCACAATTAAGAAAAATTTAAGAATGGCTCATAAAGAAAAACATTGAGGAAACAAAATTAGATTCCAAAATAAATGTCAAGCATTAGGAGAATTACCCATATTAGAATGATAGAATCAGTTTTACATCAGTCAAAAGGTACTGTAAACACATTTCAATAGAGGAATGAAAACTACATATTTCCTGAAGCTGTTTCAATTTTCAAACTGCTTTTGGAAGTACTTCCCAAGATGTTTTCTCCAACATTTCCTTCGAAGATCTGTCTGGACCTCAATACAGCCTTTTCCCACGCTGACAAAGGAACTTTCGATTACCGTGATCATGAATATGAACCAACTAATAACAGCTCACCCAGACGGGAATTAATCATACAGGGAGAAAACAATCTAAAAAACGTAAATGCGGAAACCTAAGAAATACTACTTTCAAATAAACAGCATTACCATTAGTCATTTATTATTGTTTTTAATAGTTACCACACACCCATTCCAACACAAATTTAACCTAATCTCCCTCCAAGGTCGGTGTAAGAGAGATCGAAGCACGTTAAACAACAATACCTAACGAACCTAATACAAGCCTGAATTCTCTAATTACTATCGTAAGTATAAAAGTAAAGGAGGTAAACCCCAAATTAATTATCAACCTATTTAGATTATCAACTAATGACTTTTATCTGGGGTTGTTAGACACTTCAACCAAAATCATATAGATTAAACATCACCGCTTGAGCTGTCTCCGAGCCAAAGCGGGGGCTTTCTTGGGGATGTAAACTTTGTAACTTACCTGGCCAAAATAACGATAATGTTATCAGACCATGGCATATTATAAATTTTTAGTGCAACATTAGCTTCTTATAGTTTAGAGATAAAGCTCTATAGTGTAAAGTCTATGACAAGTTAAAATGCTCACCTCTACCATTTCACCACCCCGCATCACAGTCATAGTCTTCTGCTGATACTGTGAACCTTCATTGGTTTCATCTTGTGGTTTCTTTGAGCTAGTACCTTCACAAGCCAATTGTGTGCAAGAAGAAGGATCATCAGAGGCAGAGACATTTTTAGTTTCCTTATCATTATTATTGTCACCAAGGGGATTCACAGTTGGCGTAGCTTCTACCATAGTCTTATCCACATTGTCCCTAGCGATGGAATCTGCTTGAGGAGGTCCTTGCAAAGTAAATAATTGTTTCTTGGTGGTGCTAGTACTAGATAATTCTGGCTTTGATACTAATACAACTGATGTTGGGTTATTAGTCTCAGAACTAACGTGCCCCTTGGGGTTACTAGCAAGAACCAGCAGATCTGGTGGGTACTGAACATCATGCTTAGCAGACCCTTTGCCATTATCATTCCTGTCAGAAATCTTGTCATTATTTATTGAAAGATCAGCAGAAGCGCTGCTCCGCTCCGCTGCGTGGCTTGCACCTAAAAGTTCATCACCATCTCCATTGGAGAATCTATTTTCTGAGGATCTGGAATTTATGGTGGAGGGTGTGTTCACTTCACAAGAAATCACATCTTTCTGAGTAATAGGAACCTTTGCATCTGCTTGGTACCCCCTCCGGATTCTTAGATTTTCCAAGGCCTTTTGTCTTAATATTGATTCCAAATCATAACCATCAACACTGCCAGAATCCTGGTTCCTTTTTCCCTTTACATCATCATTCATCTCAACCCTATCGCAGCTAGGATTGCTTCCATCATGACCCTCACCGTTCCTGTGACTTTCCGTGACTTTACAGGTTCTGATGTTAGAAACAACAGCTTCTCCCTTTACAATTTCTTCATGCTTTTTCTCTTCAGATGCAACATGTGAATTATGGACTAATTCCCTCTTACTACATGCATCAATACTATCATTGCTTCTGCTAGAAGGGTAATCATCATGATCATATACCATCTCTTCTTTATGCTCATCATTGAACATCCCTGTCACGTCCTCTCCTTCTCTGACAACAGTGATAACCGATCTGAGCCGCCTCGAATTAGCCTCACCTGCTAATTTATCCTCCACATTATGATCACTATATTCACTAAATTGACTGCATAATGAAGAACTTCTCGACCTTGACCTCCTGCTTTTGCTTTCGTTTTTCCCCTTCATCAGTCTCTTCCCATCTTTATATTTCCTCTCAGACCTGCCTCCATTCTTCTCAATTTCACGCTCATCACTGCTACTGTTACACGTTGAGCAACTCCACGACCCACTACTTGAGGAACTAACACTCACACCTCTCCTAGACTTCTTCTTCTTCTTCTTCTTCTTCTTTTCAAGCCTATTCTTTTTCACCCGAAAGTCATCATTTTTCTTTGACCCTTTCCGCTTTTTAACATGCGGAGAATCCTCAATCCTTTCACAACTAGAGGACCGTCTTCGCCTCTTTTTACTGACCTTAACATCTTTCTGCATTCTAGAACGAGACCTTTTACTCCTATAATCACCCTCAGAACTAGAAGATGAAATAGACACTGAACTCCTTGAACCATCACTGTCACTTGAATAAGAAACAGAATCATCCCAACAGCGAACCTTCTTTAACTTATTACTTCTCCTGGTTCTACTTTTTCTTCTTTTCTTAATTTGAACCTATACATACAACACACATCCATAAAAATTAAAAAAAAAAAAAGTTCGGCTTCTATGAAAGAATTAAACTTTGTTCAGAAAATACTTCAACCAATCATAATAATTAATTAATGTTTCATCAATTACGAATAGTGCCTCATTGAATTACTTCGCTAAGCAAAGTAAAATCTGCCAATCTTTGAAGTATAATTGATAGAACATGAAAATAATAGTAGAAAGCAAAAGGAGAAAGAAATTACCTGAGAGGAAATCTTGGATCGTTTCTTCTTCTTAAGAGAAGAAGAAGGTGACTTTCCCATTGGGGTTTCTTTATTTGACCTGCAATAACCAAAAATAAATAAACCAGAGCGCGTTAATGGGTTTTTAAAATATTAAACAAAAAAATGTAGAGGGAAGAAGGCCGGTAATGGTAATTGGTAAAAGGCGACTGCTTTGCTCTCTCTCTCTCTCTCTCTCTCGAAGAACACAACACAATAAAGAGAAAAAGCGACCGATCGTGCCCAAATAATTGATTCAGCAGCAACCAGACAACCGCTGAGAATTAGGCGTTATGACCGAACGATAGCGTTTTACTACTGTAACTTCCAGGTCCATTAATTTGGGCCACGGACCTAGGAAATTGTATTGTATATTTGTTTGCAAAATTAATATTTTAAGTAAGGTCCGGTTATGATTGGTACTCTTAACTTAGGGCTAATCATTTCCTTTTAAGTATGGTTTAAAGGTAAGACCGAATAATAGTTATTAAAAAAATTATTTATAGGTTCAAGTGAATCTTTTCAAATTTTTTGAGACATTAAACAAGGTGTATTATAGTATCTAAGTTCATATTTGATCTGATTAATGAGTAGAGAGAAATTTACTCTTATTTTAAAGGGAATGAGACCTAAAAGGTTCAAACTCATTCCTTCAACATATGTTCAAGACATGAGTATCACTGAGCTATAAACATGTATTTAAGTTTATAATTGTTATTGAATAAACCTCTTTTAATAAAGAGAAAATTTTTTAATGATACATAAAAAAGGGGGGTTCTCAACTTCTCATCCACTGTCGGCTTTGATTCTTTTAACAACCTAAAAAATAGGTTGTCAAAAGAACAATAATACTAATTATTAACAAATCAACGAGGTTATGTGATTGCTACTTGTCTCATATTACTTATTTTCTTTTATACCCTTTAAAATAAGAAAAAAATTGAGATAATATAAAATTAAGGGTAAATACTTGTTTAACTCCTATATGTTAGATTAAATACATGTTTAATCCCTAGATTTTGAAAAATGTCTCAAGACACTCTTGCTATTAAATATTTGACATTCGTACCTTTTTTTTTTTTTCCTTTGCTTTTACGACAATATCCTTACTACAATTTTGAGAACATTAACTGATTTATCTATAAAAAATAAATAATTAATTAATTAACTAATATTTTTTACTATCATATTAGCCAATAATCATTTAATAGCAATTTAACCAATAATTATGAGTTTGAGAGAATTGGTATTTTCATACCCTTACAACAATCTTGCTAATAATTATTTATAAATAAATTAATATCAACCAACTTAAAAATGATGTTTAACACCTTTGCAATAATCTTGCTAAAAAAAATGCATTTATTCTTATTTTAGTTTTAGGATTAATTTAATAACTAACTTTTTTGTAGATAAATTAATTCATGTCCCCAAGAGTGTTGTTATAAGGGTATTATTTTAAAAGTCAGAATAAATGAGGACAAAAGTATAACACAGGACAAAAGTGTAACATATTTAATAGCAGAAATGGCTTCAAGAATTTTTTAAAATATAAAAAGTAAATGTATACTTAAGCCAAAATTTGAAAACTAAAGGGATATTTACCCTGACATTTAACTCATCAGATTGTACAAATAATGTTTGTACAAAAGTTTACATATGTAGCAACCAGCAAGCGCATTACTCTTTTAACAGAATCATAATTCATAGGCAGAATCAAACGGCCAGGAAGGCCGGAACTACATTATGGCTCTCCTCATGTACCCAATGTTTGCAAAAGTTAGAAGACACAATGTGAGAGAAACATGAACCTGGAAAATGGAACAGATAACACAAAAGTACATTAGCACTACTTGTCCACGAGATTCGAACTAAAGTGCTAAGGTTGTCCCAAAAAGGTATACAGCCCATACATATATATACAATAGAAGTGCATCTGTTCTTATTGTCAAAATATTTGGTACAACGATTTGTAGAAATGAAGCTATAACCTTTGCAGTTTCTGAGCTTCACTCTTCAGCGTCACTCACGCTTGGACGGGTATCAATGTAGACTTCTGTTGAAAAGTCGATTTCATCGACAATCCTCCCTCTATTATATATAGAAACACATATAGTTACAGTGTAAATAAAACTGCCAGCTGGATGCCAACCGCCAAGCCAAAAGAAAAAGGGTATTTGAATGTATAAAAGAGAGACATATCTCATGCACCTTTCAAGAACAAATTTTCCTTCTTTGTACTTTTGGCTCTTCTCGCGTGCTGACTCCTGAGGGGAATAATCAAAAATACGAACAAGAAGTTAGCACGATCCTTCCCAAAATATAGGTGTGTGTATTTGTTAAGTACAATGTATGTGTGCAAGCATGCGAGAGAGAGAGAGAGAGAGGGATACATATTTCCACCCAACGATTTGACCACAAGAGCAGCAAAATATGTCTGCTACAGTGTGCATTCCCGAGAGCATCAGCCTCTCCTCCGAAGCTCCAACTGTGATGTTCACACTGAAATACAAACTCCATCCCATTACAAGTAAACTCAAGAGTGTCCATCTTGATTACAATTTGCTCCTCTGAATATAATTATTAAAAGGATAGATAACAAAATGGTAGCCAACTTGACTTCTTTCTTGCATGATAGATGGAAGAAAAACAGGATCACTTGTATGTATTCTCAGCCTCTTATCAAACAAGTTAAATGATCTTCCAAAGAATGACAATGGATAAGACCCATTTGAACTCATTTCATTGAGAAAATGATCATTGGCAGCGAGATTGCACAGCTCCATATTTCTACAACTGATACTAGCAATAGTAAATTCTCAACTTGCCCCATATGTCAAACTAAAACAAAGTACTCAACATACAAGTGCATTTAATATATCATACACCATTCCATGGATTGACATAATGTAATATTAAAAAACAAAGATTTCAAACATGGCCACATGGGTAGGAGAACACATAAAACTGTGTTCTTGTTTTGAGAGTTTCAGACACCTGTAACAATCTAATAGCAGTATATCTTTACATCATTGCAGAGTTTATGAAAGAATTTCAAAAGATTTGGGTCATACTGCAGACAAAAATCATTTGAATAGTGCCAAAATAAAAAAAAAAAAAAGAATTTACATGCAGTTGAAGAACATCATGATTGTTAATGCTTTCAAAAGGAACAATAAAGAAACTATGGATCACAACCAAGTAAAATGAACAGTAAAACTATCATAATTCTTCATAAATTAACAAAGTTTTGTGCTGAATCTATCCACAATGGAACTTACGCGCTATTGAAGAGATATGCTTTCCCTCTGCGACAATGAAAAGCCTGACCAAGTCAACCAAAACGAATTTATCAGTGAAGCACAGCAGTACAATTACATCATCTGTGTATAAATCAACCAAGAAGAATCAGCAATTTAAAAGCAAGTCAGACAAATGCAAGAAATAAACAAAAATTGCATCATTAGGACTTCCCGCTGAAGATATAAATTTGATGAAGTAGTGTATGACCACACCTAGAAAAAGAGGGCTAAGGCTGAAGTCAGCTTATCCGCTTGTCCAAGAAATGGAGTATCTGTCCAGGAGATTGAAAAGCAGCCGAGGGTGCAGAACTTGACTTTCATCCATGATGTGATGGGTCAAAGATTACCCATTTAAGCTTCACAGCCGATTTACATTCCTTTTTAATATGGGAAGCTGAAATCTATCAGGTTTTCTTAAAGGGGAGTTTTTTATGGATCTTTTGTAAGATTCTGGGTCATATGCTAGCAAAAATAAAAATGTCCTTCGGAAGCTTTCTAGGAGAAGTTTAAGCTTAAAAGCTTTTGAGGAACTTACACTTTTTAACCAGGGAGGTACCAGTAAACAACTAGCTTTGACCTTGATATGCACAAAACTTTCTGACAAGGATGTCAAGCTTCTGATTGATAAGATTACAGCAAAAAGTTAAATATTCAGCAAATTTCTTTCATATACTGGTAGATGGCGATCAGTTCAATCTATTTTGTCTACAATGCAAGTTTACTAGAATAGTGTGGTTATTTGACCAAATCAAGTGAAGAACAAAGCAGAATGGGTTTGCAAAGCTTTGTTGTGGGATGATCCTTGGAAGGCTTTGCTGAAACAGAAAATAAAGTGGACTGTGTTAGAAGCACAAACTCCACTAAAAGGGACAACCAGAAGGAGCTTGCTAAATTCCTAATTGGAATTCCGTTATAGAAACGAGCATTTGGATACTTGGAGCCTCTTTAGTTATCTCAAAGAGGCTCAATGAATGCAAAACTATTTTGTGCAGCATTTACCATTACCAACTTGAATAAAATTTACGAAAAAAAAGTTGGTGCCAGCTCCATACTTTAATGATTCATCTGATGTCAGTGGCATTCTCGTTTCGCCCTGTTTATGGCAACAGCTTTCTCCAAAAAGTCATCAGCAACCCAACCTTGAATTATCTCCTTCATCCTTACTCTCACCACTGAGCACAGTGCAATTATCAGGGCCAGAATACCAAAAAGATGGCCATTACAGAGGCTCATTTGTATGGCTGCAACTGCAAGACCTCAATCTAGTTTGGGTAGGAAAGCAGTAAACAAAATCACCACTAAGTAGATAAGCCCACCTCCCTTGACATTTCCAATACATATGGTGAATCTTTATTCCATTCGCCGAGGACATAATTTCGAAAGACACCATGATTAGATTAAACAGGCACCCCTGTCTATACCAAGATTATGTACAATATTTAATTAACTTAAGCAGGTTTCAACGCATTCAATTATGTACCATCTTTCAAGTGAAGGTTTCTACTTTCCACACCATTCATGATTTCACATGCAGTTCTGATGTTCTAATAAACAACACAGATTATTAATTAAGAGCACATAATCAGCAAAAATTGTTACTTCTCATGTTCCGTGAACTACTTGAACGCATAGCAAACAATCGAAAGACAGTAATAATAATAAACATAATTAAGTACCCGGGAAACAAGATCTTCAGGAAGGGCCAAGTGGGTTCTGCAGAACTTGCATCTGTAAGACCTTCCATCTAGCTCCACCACAAATATTCTTCCCATTTTTTTTATTTTTTAGCTTTTTGCTTGTTGCAACTGAAATCTGAAAACCCTTTTATCTTTTCGCTTCTTGTTCTTGTAACTCAAACGGCTGCCTTGAGTTCAGTTTTGGATTCAGACAGTGTTTAAGATAAGACACGACGCATTTTTTCGGCTTTCAGGATCTGTTGCTGACATTGCCCGGTTAGTTTCGTGACGTCGCATGATTGGGCTTGCTTCTGTTTCAGATGTTAATAGCCCACATATCCCTTCAGATTGGATCGAGTAAATTTTGTTGTCAAAATTACTCTCCAATATTTTTATATTTTGTTGCCAAAATTACTCGCCAATATTTAATATGTGTAAATCACTGCTTCTGCATCTGAAAAGGATTGGTGTAATTGAAAATCCGTGGGTGTACTTAGCAACTTTCCCCGGTGTCAATTGACCCGAGCTACGTTGTGTGCTAATTTTTCAATAAAATATTAACCGTGGGAGAGAGTTTTGAGTGGTAGGGACATAATGAATTAGTTGTTTACTAAAAATAATATGTAGACTGCTAATTAAAGGTAGACAATGAGCCGTGCCGTCTCCGTGCCGTGCTAAAAAAATCCATTAATTTTTTTTTTTAAGCTCACAATCACATGTATGTCCAATGTGTCTAAAAAAATCTACGTATCTAGCGTGTTTTATTTAAGTCCGCATGGCTCACATACTTTTTTAAACTCATCAGCCTAATAATAATAATAATAATAATAATAATAATAATAATAAATTTTATTATCAGTTTATTATAATTTCACAATTATATATTTAATTTCACAATAACTAATAATATATAAATTTAATTCCATAGATCATAATAATGATTAATTAAAATTAAAATTACAATCTTGAAATAACAATTACTTAAATTAAATTTTAAAATTTTATGCTAAAAAAATATATTAAAATTTTGAATTTCAAGGTATTTGTAAAATCATAACATTTTATATTTACTTTTCATTAAAAAATTTTACTTTGATATACTTTTCATTATCTTATTGATGGTAGCGTCTTTTCTTAATATTACGTGCGCTTTTAAGTCAGTGTTTTCATCCTCTAATCGTGATTTTTGCGCGTCTAAAATTTTGCATGTGTGCCTTATAGAAACGTATTCGTGCCGTATAGACACGTGCCGTACGGGCACATGTCGTGCCACGTGCCGTTAGACCCATTAACCATCTCTACTTGTAATTAATTAATATAAAAAAAGAAAGAATTTTGTTTACACGAGAATAGCTCAATTAATTTGACTCTTGCAACGGAAATGAGAGGTAAAATGATTTATTCCCCCTCATACTAACTTACCTACCTTTGAGGTAAAATCGAGACGCGCGTTGCGTAATTTCCCTAACATGTCACTCATTGAAGTATAAGTCGTAATCTCTTTTGAAAACTAATTACTGATTAGAGATTTAATATTAAATTACTTAATTTCATCTTTTCGTAGTCCTTAAAGTGAACGTTGGCCCTCCATACGACCAAACAAATTTAGACAAAATCTGTTTCAAATATACATTTATAGTTAATATGCATAGTTGTAGATGTTATTAAACTAGATCAAACTTCTTGAAATGTCACAAGAGGTCCGGTATTTGAGTGAGTGGGAAAAGAACATAAACAATTCTTAATTTCTATATCTTTCTAATTTTTTACGTCGCATTCATCTATCTGAACTTAAATCTTTTTATGAATGAATGATTTTCGACAGTTGCTGCGTTTTATCTATTCATTGAGGTGTAGTTCTAATTAGGTGCACTAATCAATTTTTTTTAAAAAAAAAACAATTCCACACCATTCGTGTTCAAAGTTTAAAGTTTTCTTTCGATTGGGTATCACAATCCAAACAAATCGTAAACTATATTAATTCATCTGTAACTTACAAATGCTGCTTCAGCCAACCCCCAACCTTGCATTTGCATTGCTTTTTCTCTGTAAGTGGGGACACGTGTGCTATTTGCTTTGGGTGTGTATATGTTACAGATGCTGTAACATAGCAGCCTCCGTTTGTTTCGTAGTGCTTTCTTCTACTTGTCCAATGCTCCCAGTCATCGTCACAAAAGGCCAAAACCCCCACCGAAGGCAGCATTTTTTAACTAACACGCCCGTTACACGACAGCCCAATGAACTGCAGCTTTAATGCGGGTCACTCACTGGAGCCGGAGCGAACCTTTCCCTATCCGCTAAACTCTCAGCTGTTGCTTCTCTTGGAAGCACGTCCGCAGGCTAACACGTGGCTAATTTCCGTGCGTTAGCCGACGGCCAGCCATCAGCTGTCTGTCGTCTTCGACACGTCACCACCAAACCCCCCCGCTTATAGTTTTTCAAACATTCGTACAGATACCATGTGAATCTTTACACGTGGACACAGAAGACTGGTGGGAGAGGTATTAGCTTGATGGCTTCATTATTAAAGAAAGAAAACCGCGGTGTTCGTTGATTCCAGACGACGACAGGCAGTCCGGGACCCACAAAAAAATGCGGCTGCCGCGCCTTTTCTCGCGAGACTGATTCACACGTGGATCCATTGAAAAATAAACACTTTTGAAAGTGGTTTTTGTTTTTTTTTTTTAATAAAAATATTGGTATTGTTTTTGGTCTTAGATTTTTTAAGATTGCGCGCAATTAAAAATTTGTATTCTTACTTTATTCGCCTTTACCGCCATTTTGGGTGTTTTCTTCTTGTTTTTTTTTGAGTTAATACTTTGTGTTCACTCCTCTAACCAAAGAATAATACATTTATGATTACTTTATTTTTTTCATTAGAGCGAATAATAAATTTTTTATTATCACCTGACATTTCTTGAACACGTAAATAATAATTCTATATTTCGATTATAATGAAAAGTTTAGGATAATTCTTATTAAATTCCTTGTAGAATACACTTACGTAAACCAATCCTACACATTAAGAATTTGTTTATTAAATATTTAAAATCTGAAATTTTATTCATTTTATTTTTAAAAAAAATTGACTTATTTAATTTTTTATAATTTATGTCTGATTTTTATATATTTACATCTAAATAAAAAAGTGAATTTTTCTTATTGTTATATGAATAAAAAAATATTTGAATGTGAATTAAATATTATATCCCCAAATTATCTCCGTGAAATATATTTATTTCTTAAACGATAAGACCTAATCTTTTTTTCATTTATTTGACAAAGACATAAATGTCAAATAACTATGTTTAAATTTTTTAATAAAAATAAATAAAATTCATTTATATTTAAATATTTAAAAAAATGTGCCATTTAAATATTTATATTCAGATTTTTAAAAAATAATATGTTCATATTTTAAATTAAAAAAATAAATGCTACCTAACTTTCATAACTAAAACTTAAAAACAACAAAAAATCTAGTTCGAATGAATTAAGTATGCCACCAAGCCACCGATAGCCAATGCCATTAACTGTTTCAAGTCCTCTCCATTTTGAAAGTTCAATAATTTATTTTTTTCTATAATTTGTGAATAAGACTTTATGTAGTTATGAGTATATTACAAGTCAATTATTTCAAATTTTTTATAAATTTCAGATTGTAATATTTGTAAATTATAACATTAAAAGAAAAATCAACTGTTAATGTTAAAAACAAAAAACAAAAATGTTTTAGAAAAATGAATAAAATATTCTTTAAAAAAAAAACAATTGCTTTTCAATCGGACGGTGGAGGTTCGCAATAATTTAACTCGTATCCCGACAAGTACCTTGTGAACACGGAATTAGTCTCCCATGGCCCCCACGTTTGGACGCCTATCGCGGAACACGCTGATTCGGTGTCGTATAACCCAGCGGCGGTTTCACTGTCGGTGCCGCCTAATAATTAATAATTAGCAAAATCAATAAATAAGAAAAACCAAGAAACAGCCAGCCACAAGAAACTCATTTCAAGTTAAATGATGACTCTCCCACCACACGCTTTCCATTTTCATTACCAACCGTCTGATTTGAAACACCCTAGGAATCGTTTGATGGGCAGACATGATAACAAAAGAAAAACAAGTAACAAAGTTCGAGAATCACGAGGAGATTTAAGTGGGGCCCACTTTTGTTTCTCGCCATGAAGCCGCCCCTCTTACCCGCTTCTGAATTAAAAAAAGTAATTAAATCAAGTGGGGCCGCAAGGGGTGACGTCAGCGGAAAAAATACTAGTAGCGTAAGCTGCTGAACGCCGATTTTCTCGCCGTTTCGCAAAGCATGGCTTCTAAGTATTGCATCTCACGACCCGACAGCGCCGGCGAGGCGGCGACATGTTTGTACTTGAATCATACCTTTTTTTTTAATTAAAAAAAACTAAAATTCTACACGTAAAATGTAGTAAATAAACAAAAATAAAATTTTTAAAATTTAATTAACAATAAGCTTGATTGTAGTAAATAAATATAACATAAAATTTAATTGTTGCATTTATGGGATAGAAGATAACTATACTCTAAAAAAGTATGTCATATCTCTTCAAGTTTGATTGAGGACTCCCAATTTAGGCACCATCAGATGAAAATAAGTAAAAAAAAGTTACTAATAGGGGTATAAAACTAATAACAAAATCTTATCAAGACATTCTTTTTCATTGTTAAGTAAATGAAATAAATATTACGTTTCGATTGTAAAACATATCCAGATAATCTATGAGAAGTGACAGTTATTACTGCATTAAAAAATAATGGATAAACTTTACAATTTAATATTTTCAAACCGTCCTCCATATTTGGGTTGATGATTTTTTTTTTATCTTCCTAATAAAAAAAAAATATATATTTAAATTTTAAAAAATAATAAGTCAATTTTTACACCAAACATAAACAGTTTTCATCTTTGCTCATCGCCAGAGTACAATAATTTTTTTAAAAAAAAAGGCTTTAATTTTATTCATGCATGTATTTGACTTATCTGATTTACATCTTTTTATTTGGTTTTCTCGGCAACCAAACATAGGCATTAATTAACTTGAAAAGATGGAAATTTTTTTATGATGAACGAGAAAATCATTGAATTTGACTAAAACACTTAACACTCAAAATCAAACATAGATCATAAAAAAGGGGTTCTCACTTCTCTTATATCATTTGACTAAGCATTAAACATATATATATTTCTAACGGCAGCAGTTAAAAACAACGTGGAGTAACCGTCCTAGATTTTCCAGTTGCAAAAACAAAAATACGAAGATCGACCAAAGGATCTTGCTAGGGTCACTATATACACATCACCATCGCCGTACACGTCAGCATTAGCTTCAGTCCAAAAACTCAAGCCACTTCAGGTGGAGGAGGGAGATTAAGATCAAGATCAAGATCAATCAATCTTCTCTCAGACGAACGAGGATCGTAATCAACGACGACCGATGACGAATCGGAGTCGCTCTGGGTCCCGCCGGGATAAAAACCAACACGGCGTGCATCACGGTGAGTCGCAACAGTACCACCGGAGGAGAAAACGTCGAAGAAAAGGACCGGACGCGCCGTGGCGACTGGGAAGCACGCGCCGGCATTACGGTAGCTGTTGAGAGCGAGGTTTAGCTGTGGCAGCGGCTGTGGCTGTGGCAGCAGCGTCGGCGGAGGAGGAGAGGATGACTCCACGGTGCTGCTCTGGCTGGGGCTGCGGGCGAGGGTGCCAAGGATTTCGTTTGGCGTTGGGAAGTTTGTCTTGGCTTTGGCGCCGCGAAACTCACGCGCTGCTGCGTCGTAGGCACGTGCTGCTTCCTCGGCGGTGTCGAAGGTGCCGAGCCAGACGCGGGTTTTCTTCCCCGGGTCCCGGATCTCGGCGGCGTAACGCCCCCACGGCCGCTTCCTCACTCCTCTGTATCGGATCTCCATATCCTTCGAATTCGGATTCGGGTTAGAGGATGGTTTGTTGAGCTTATCTCTCGGAGCCATTTTGAACAGAGGAGCAAGTTGTTTGTTAGCTCTTGAAGGAAACGAACGAGAGCAGTGGCGGCTTTTATAGAATAATATGCGGGGAAGAGAGAGAGAATGTGTGTGTGTGTGTGTGTGTGTGTTTGTGTGTGTTAAAGCGACACCGCTTTTGTGGGCGCTTGTTGTTGGGTACAGTAAAAGCAAGAGATGTGGTGTGGCTTCCCTTACACGAACTAATATTCAGTTCAATTATGTTGCCTAATGAGACTACGCCACGTTGTGACCTTAGGGATTCTTGTTATCGTTGCATGGTCGAAATATTTAAGAAATTTTCTATCTTATCTTATGGCATTCAATAATCCTTACGCACCTTATATTTAGTAGACATTTATTTATTTGACACCAGGATTAAATGCCGATATTTTTAAACGATTTTTTTACGTAATTAATTTTTGATGCACATGCACTAACTAAAATGGCCCTGGATGTTTATATTTACATTGTTGAAAAAAGAAAAAAAAATATATTAATGAGAGCCTGTATTTAATGAAAGCCTACTGAAAACGCTAAGGGCGCGAGCACGCCACTCACGTGCTACGGGGCTTCGCTTTTTCACTCGGCGCGGTCAACGATGACTTTGACTCTGCTGTTCCAAAAAAAAAATTATGGGCTCCAGACGCCCTGCCGCAGCAAAACGTAGTGGGTCCACACTAGACATGATAAATGTTGAGCCCCCTTACTAGTAGACGCGTGGCACGCGGTTTCCCTAAGGAAACGTGGCAGCATATAAGTCCAAGGGCGGCTATGATAACGGCGGTTATGACGGCAAGTCTGTGTGCCGCTTTCTGTTTCTCTTTTTTAACACGAACGGGAATAACGGCGGTTCATCTATTTTTAGATATTTTCTTTTTCTATTTTTGATTGATGATTTGTCGGCTTTCTCCGTCCTCTGGCCGCGTAAATCGGATCGTATCCACCCACCCGATCCCGCGGAGATGTTGACTCACCAGAATCGGACGGCTATTATGGTGATTCCCGTTGTGATTTGACACGTGTAGATAAGAAGTCGTCGTACAGACATGGGAATGAAAATAGTCAGTACTGCTTCATATGAAATTCTGCCACGTGAATTTTTTAAATACTAGTGGACAACTTAATTTTTTTAAAATTTTAAATTAACATATTTTTTCAAGGTGTGACTTAAAACTCTAGGATGCAATATCTGCACCATACATCCATCCATTTTTTTTTTTTGGATTTTCTTAAGTAATATTTATTATAATTTATACTTAAATTTTGTAGTATAAAAATAAATAAAGAGCGGAGACACTAGATGAATCAATGATGAATTTTATTTAACTGTAAGCTACATTTATGTGACGCCCAAAACTAAGTGTAGTTTAGTAAACCACTAGAAACAACACCCCCACTCGTTGAAAACTGAAACAATTGTCCAAATTTAGTAAAGAATAATTCAATGTTGCAAATGGCAGAGAGCTCAAAAATATTAATGAGTTAACTTGTATTTGTTTGGGTTTGGAAGCATGAACTTGAAGATAAGTTTCTTATTTATTTAATTTTTACCCAATTAAACATAATCTTTAGTTTTAATTTTAAACAACCATGGGATGCTTTGTAAAAAGAATAAAAAATATAAATATAAATAAAAACACACGCACACTACCATTGGATTAAGGGTGCGTTTGAGATTGAGGTGCTGTAGTTTTTAAGGTACAGCTGCTGTGGAAAAAAAAGTGTAATTATAAAATAAAAGTTAATAATATATAGTAAATGTAAATGTTAAATAATAATGTTGATAAAATTATTAAAGATATAATAGATTTTTCATTATACAAGTGAAAAATCATATCAACATACCTTCCAAGATACAACAGCTAATGTTTATCAAACACTTTAGTACTGTGACTTTTAAGCTATAGTTGTCCAACTTCAATTTCAAACGCACCCTAAGTGACCTTAGATTAGAATTTTCATACCTTAAATTTGTGATTTTTTTTTACAATTTTGTAAGAAAAGTACTTATATTAACTATCGTTAGGCAGTATCTATTGATACTAAAGAATTTAATTCTTTTTGCCAAAGATTAGGGGCAAATGTAATTACCTACAACATTCTTTATCTCATTCCATCTCTGCACAAATTAAATGGGACCATGATATTTGGATTGCTGATTACAATAATATTGCTTTTTTTCTCGCCAAAGTAAATTCATAATATTAGTTGCAACCCAACACTAGGTAGGGAATATATATATATATATAATAAAAATTTCAATTCCGAATTGAGATTCGGGATTTCGTATTGATGGAGATGTGATTGATCCACATTATTAGGACCAATTTAAAAGCAATGGGATTCGGGTTTGAAATTGAACCCAATTGTAATTTTGGGACATGATTAAGATTTATCTCAAGATTTCATAGGATCCCAATCTGCTCAATTATTTAGCTAACAATGTGTTCAATTTTATTTTTTCTTTAACATTATTAATTATACATTGCGTAATTTGCAATGTTCTTTATTTTTTCAATTATATTGGAGATAATGTTATTTGAGTTGTTAATGGAAACACATATATTTTATATATATTAATTTTTTAAATTAAATCTAATCAAAGCATGTAAACAAAATTAAAATATTAATTGAGGTGGGCTATTCGGGATATTTGTGATAATTGAGAAGGGACGGGATTTTGAATCGTCTGTAATTAGTTTTAATTTTGATCCCACAATTACAAATTCTTGGCCATCCCAGCCCATTGTCATCTCCATATTTAGGGGACCTATTTAATTAAAGGGATAAATCTGTATTTTTTTGAAAAAATATAAGAAGTTAGGGATTCAAACGTAATTACACATTCTCCAAATAGAATCAATCCAAACGAGGCTCAGGTAAAACCGACGAACAAAATGCGTTCCCGATTTCGACAGTTGAAAAGAATTTACCGGGAACACTTCCAACAGAAATTCAAATTCCATTCTCAATTAACAACCCAATTCTCAAAACTTCAATCTTGCAACTCGGTTACTTCACATAAAACCCTAATCCCCATTATCAATTTGCAAGCCAGAAACTCTGAGTTTCTTTTTCTGGGCAGAATCGAAACAGCTCAGTTGGTTCATTCACTCGCTAATTCTGATGAAAAGTCCGAGTTTCAACGTTACCCAGGTGATGAAATAGCAATAAATGTTCAAAATATTTTCAAGACCTGTAGCGTCAGCACAAAAGGAGAAATTGAGAAAGCTCTGAACCAATGTGAGCTTACACTAACTGATGATTTGATTGTAAATGTTATTAACCGTTATCGTTTTGATTGGGAAGCAGCTTATACATTCTTCAAATGGGTGTCTAGAGAAGGTGATTATTCACCCGGGTCTAATGTTTTCAATGCGATCCTTGGTGTTCTTGGGAGAGCGAGGCGTTTTGTGGAGTTGATACAACTGTTTGATGAAATGCCTGAACTAGTGAATGAGAAAACTTATGGAATCTTGCTTAATAGATATGCAGCTGCACATATGGTAGAGGAAGCAATTGGTGTTTTTGATAGGAGGAAAGAGTTTGGGGAATTGGATGATTTGTCTGCTTTTCAGAATCTATTGTTGTGGTTATGTAGGTACAAGCATGTTGAAGTGGCTGAAACTTTTTTCGAGTCTAAGAAGAATGAGTTTGGTTATGATATAAAGACAATGAATATTATTCTCAATGGATGGTGTGTGTTGGGGAATGTTTACGAGGCAAAAAGGTTTTGGAAAGATATAATTAAATCTAAATGTGAGCCAGATTCTGTTACTTACGCAACTTTCATAAATGCACTAACGAAGAAGGGGAAATTGGGGACAGCATTGAGGTTGTTTCAAGCTATGTGGGAGAAAGGTCGTAAACCTGATGTGGTTACTTGCAACTGTATCATTGATGCACTTTGTTTCAAGAAAAGGATTCCTGAAGCTTTGGAGGTTCTTAGGGAAATGAAGAATAGAGGTTGTCTCCCAAATGTCACAACTTACAACTCGCTGATCAAGCATCTATGCAAGATTAAGAGGATGGAAACGGTTTACGAGTATTTGGATGAAATGGAGCAGAAGAATGGAAGCTGTTTGCCTAATGAAATAACTTTCAATTACCTGCTCAAGTCTTTGAAGAAACCCGAGGAAGTTCCTTGGGTATTGGAGAGAATGGAGAGAAATGGATGCAAGATGAGCACTGACACATACAATGTGATTTTAAAGTTGTATGTAAACTGGGATTGTGAAGACAAAGTAAGACATACATGGGAAGAGATGGAGAAAAAGGGGATGGGACCTGACCAGCGATCTTATACCGTTATGATTCATGGGCTGTATGACAAGGGAAGGTTAGAGGATGCTTTATCTTATTTCCATGAGATGAGATTGAAGGGAATGGTACCTGAGCCAAGGACTGGGATTTTGGTGAATGATATGAACATCAAGTTGAAAGAGAGAGGGGAGCAGGGCAAAAAGGTGATAAAACTCACAAGTCTAGGACTAAAAGGGAATGCATGAAAGAAAAAGGGAGATGAAATCTTGATATTGGGGAATTCCTAAGAAGCACAAAAATTCCGAAAAGAAAAAAAAATGTTTTTCCAGTTTAGGAGTTAGTATTATACTCTTATTTGAGAAATTTTTCTAGTTGAGTTATAACAGTCCCTGCTAGTAGTTATAATTATATTATGGAATAAACGCTTTGTCTGAGTTTCTCAGTTTACATCCATCAAAAGATGTCATAAGCTATTGTACCTATTCAGCTTATACTCGGTAAAGCTTAACGTGGTTGCTATTGTAGCTTCAAATTTATCTGCAGCAAACAGCTTAGCCATATTAAAGTATTACACAAGCAAATGCCAATGAGCAGATGTAATAAGTTCTAATCGACAACTACAGTTTCATTTTCTTAATTCATTCAACTCAAGATTGGTTATAAACAGCAGCAGCGTATCATTCAATGGTCATATTTCTCACCTCTTTTCGCCCCTGTAAACTCAACATGACATCTGATACTAGGGTCATATTTCTTGATCTCAAGTTTTACCTTACTCTTTGTATTCCTCATCTTGACATAGAAAATTCCGGGCCCAGCAGATGAAACAAGCTTGATAACTTTTACATTCTTCTTCTTCCTTGTCTCTCCCCACCCTTTCATTTTCCCTGCTCCTCTTCTGATGGGAGTCACCACCCCTTTTTATATACTCTTCTTCTGTGATTAAAAAACATTTTATATATCAAAAGATTCTAACACTCAAAAATGATGATGAATGCAATGCTTTTAGTTTAGAATTCTGTGCAAATAGAAACAGCAAACTTTGATGCAAGCAGCGGCACACCTAGCTACACTGAATCAACTATATAAAGAAAAAACTGGGAAACACTACAATTCACCAGTTCGGTAAAACCATTACTAAAGTAAATAAGAAAAAGAGTAAAAAACACGGAAGGGTTTTTCTATAACCAAATGCACTGTTAAAACTCACTTTTGTCTTCACACACAACCTCATCATTTTACTGTTACAATTTGGTCAGCAAATTCACACTTTCAACAAAATAGTAAAATTACTCATTGGACGTTAACTAGAGATACGTGCCCCTATGGGCCAATCATTTATCAACAACACATCAGATGAAATTATACTTTACAAGAATCCTGATCTTTTCTTCTTACAACTGGGTGTCTATGTCCATGGCCAAGCTTATAACTTTATCAAATAATTCTTGATTTCATCTTTATCCACTAATCATTACTACGGAATTGTTTTGACATGCAGATCAAATTGTTGAAACGGGCATGTCCAATGACACATAATAAAAAATGAACAATTTTCTATTTGTGAGACTTTGAAGAAAAGACGTCAACTTTCAAAAGTGGGTACCTTTCTCAAGCTGGAGTTGGAAGCATATCTTCTTGCCAAGCAATCAACGATTGTCGAGTCGGCTTTTCAAAAAAATAGATCACCAAACCCCTACAAATGAACATTTCCCAGAATTTTTACCCAGATAACAAGCTTTACTGAACCATGCCTGATAATTCAGCTTATATACACAGCTTGGTTAGAAAACAAATGGGTTGACTCATTTTTAAGAATCGACAACAGTTCACACAAAAAGATTCAAACATTTCTAGTCCAGTCTCTTGTTTTTGGTAGCGTTAATATTCCCAGCAATTAATCAGAGTGAACAAAGAAAAGGTTACTTATTTTCTAAGAAATAACTACCTTTTACAAAAAGAGACCTAACTTTTATTGTTTTACCCTCTTGTATTTGGTAGTTTTCACTCTCCCAGCAACAAATCAGAGTTAAAAGGGAAGGTCACGAGTAACTACAACAGAAAGAGAAAGGCATAACCTTTGAAGAAGGGAGCTGGCTAAGTTACAGAATCTGTAACTTACAGATCCAGCTTAGCCAGCTCTTAATTGGATGCATTTGGATGGTTTTTCCTCTCTCCTCAGGACACGTGTGCTCTTCTCCTTGGGTGTGTATGTTACAGATTCTGTAACACAGCAACCTCCTTGAAGAAGACATTGTAATCTAGACTTGTGGAGAAACTGAAGGACGTGAAAGTGGTCAAAGTTGACTGAGTTGAAGAAGAAAGGTGGGTTTTGGAAAATGTGTTTCTTGGCTTGCAAGAAACAGCAAAGCAACGAAGAACAAATGCCATCTTTGTCTCTGTCTCCTCCTCTCTGTATAATTGAAAGTTTGAAGTTGACGTTTCCTGTCCTACTATCTGTAGCTTATCATGAGACTTTTTGGATCCACACTATAATGCATCCGACAAGAAGCAGGTGTGTCATTCTATTTACAAGGAAATGAAAGTGTCACACAATAAATACAATGTCAACTATAGTGAATTGCGTAATTAAATTCAACATATCAAATGAAAACAAATTGCATAAATACTTTATCATACAAAATGAATACATTATCAACTAAAATAATCACAATGTCATTCAAGGAACACACTAACCAAGTACATTGTCCAGCAATATTACAAGTAATTATACAAACTACAATGACTGAAAAACGAAAAGTCTTCATGTAGATTCAGCTATCATTCCTTATGTTCCACATCTCTTGAGCTAAATTATCTCGCCAAATAGTCCACTCATTTGAAAGCTCAATTGACTCAATAAATTGTGTTTCATCAACATTGTCTCGAATTCCATCGTTATCTATTTCTTCTTCCATGACATTGACGAGCATTTCCTTTCTTATGAAATTATGCAACATACAACAAACAAAAATTATACGTCGTTTTGTTACAATATCATAAAAGGTAGGACTTCTCAATATATCACATCTCTTCTCCAATATCCCAAAACATTGTTTAATCACATTGCAAGCACTTGAGTGTTTCATATTAAAAAACTCTTTTAGCATATGAGGTTGCTGTCCATCACGAAATTCGCTCAAGTAGTAATGTTCTCCTCTATATGGTGAAAGAAAATCCATCCCATTAGTGTAGCCAACATCAACCAAATAATAATAACCTATTAAGAGAATAAGAAATCATCATATAAAAAAATTATTCGCTAAATAGTATATCCTTACAAGCTAAAGAAAAATTGGTTAGATGTATTACCATGATGAACTTTTAACCCATTTCTTTTAGTTAAGGCATCTCTTAGCACGTGCATATCATAAGGTGAAGCTTCCCATCCCAATAAGACATATGTAAGTTGCATATCTTGGGAATAAACCCCAAGACATTTATTGTATTCTCATTTTTCCTAGTTCTATATCTTAGCTTATTGGGCCTCTGAAACATGAAATTCTACAATAAACCATTAAAAAAATAATGAGTTAATCAACGAAAGTGTATTAGAGAAGACATTGATTTGAAGAAATATTATACTTACTGTAAACCACTTCCATTTTGGTTCCGTTAAATCCTCCATAATTAGTTCAGGTTTTTTCCTAAACTCCTTTTGACATCTAATCATTGCCTTCAAATACTCTTGGAAACATTTGCTAACTGTTCTTCTGAATCTTTTGATGTTAAAATCAACACCCCCATTTTTCATGTGATATACTAAAATCAACAAAAACATTGCAACCCCTATGGAGGCACATTTATACTTCTAACCAAACTCCCTTTTCACAAAAAAGCTTACATAATTTGAAAAATGTTTGTCTATTCTTTCTTAATTGCGACAAACATTTCACATCACTTTCAAATACCAAGACATGCAAATGGGACAATAGTTGTTTGAACTCTCTATAGCGAATTTGGACATTCCAACCTCCGTTCATAAGGTAAGCGAAAATAGGAAGACATAGCAGTGCACACATCGATAATCATTTGCAACATGACAACTACTTCTTGTATAACTACCAAGACTCTCTTCTTTTTTGCTAATAAACAAGTCATCCTATAGCTGAATAGGGAAAAATAGGGAAAAGAAAAGAAAATTAGATAAATAACATTATAGGCAGTGGCCTTAATAATCAGATAAAAGATGCAGTTGTCTAGTATAAAGATAACAAGACATTTTGATGTTTGAGACCAATGGTACATAAATTAAATGTAAATATAAGATTATGATAAACTAAGAAGATAAGTTTAGGACCCCAAAAAAAGAATAAAACTAAGAAAAAGTTACAAATAAAAGTCAGCAAACATTGAACAGCGAGCAATTTGTTGTTTATTGGTCATAAGATTCAAACTTATACAAGAGTTAACCTTATCATTTGGATCCACACTTTGGTTTATTAATTTTAAATTTTTGTAGATTGCTTACGCAGTAAGGACAGTAGTGAGTGATCAATAGTAGTATCTTTTAGAAAAAAAAAAATTAGTACTAAAAAACTGACTAATTTGGAAAATTCTTCCAATTTAGTTTCGTATTATATTCCATGAATAAATGCCGTGATTATAGATAATATTAATACTCAATGACCAACTTAATTTTCATTTAGACATTGAAAACCTTCGACAAGCATTTCAAAACATCAAACCCATTATACGAGAAAATAAGGATTTACAAAGCTAAATCTACTGAACCCCATAACAGATCATACAAGCAAAGAAGTATTTTTTTTTTAATGGAACTTCAACTAAGTGAGCTAGGAAAATATATTAATTAAAAGAAAGTGAAAATAGTACAAGAGAGAAGAAAGAGCAAATGCTAGCCAAGCCCCATAACAGGTTGATGTGAGCTTAATTTATTTATGCATGTTGTTTACTTGAAAAATAGGTTTGCACAGAATTCATCATTCTGTCATTGAGATTGTTCTTTTATTGAGATTTATAGCACACATAAAACCATTAAATCAGGAAACTAAATCACAGATTTAAGGAAAGAATAATTTCTAGGTAGATTTTCCTAAAATACATAGATTTGCACCTAAATAGATATGTTACAGCTAATGACTAATTTACAGCTAATATATAATTATAGCACATTATTTTTCTAATTTTCTAACACTCCCCCTCAAGCTAGTTTGAAGATATCCTCCATAGCCAGCTTGCCAACTAGAAAATCGAACTGTTTTGTGTGTAGTCCTTTGGTAAAGACATCAACCATTTGTTCTCCAGTAGGAATGTGCTCCATATGAACTAATCCATTATCTATCTTCTCCTTGATGAAATGCTTGTCAACCTCCACATGTTTTGTGCGGTCATGAAGGACTGGATTGTGTGCTATTGAGATTGCTGCCTTGTTGTCACAATACAACTTCATAGGAGATGATTTTGTCGCTTTTAACTCTTCCAACAGCCTCATAATCCACATGATCTCACAAATACCATGAGCTACAGCTCTAAATTCAGCCTCAGCACTGCTCCTAGTGACCACATTCTGTTTCTTGCTTCTCTATGTAACCAAGTTACCACCTACAAATGAACAGTATCCAGAAGTGGATCTTCGGTCTACTATGCTTCCAGCCCAATCTGCGTCTGTGTAGGCTTCAATCTGCAAGTGTCCTTGTGACTTAAACAGAAGTCCTTTGCACGGTGTCCCTTTTAGATACCTTAAAATTCTGTAGACAGCTTCAAAGTGTGCCGGTCTTGGGGCATGCATAAACTGGCTAACCATAATAACAGAGAAGGATATATATGGGCAAGTATGGGATAGATAAATCAATCTCCCAACAAGTCTATGATAATGCTCCTTATTCTTCATATTCTCAGCTTCTGCAAGTTGCAGTTTCACATTGGGTTCTATAGGGGTTTCAGCAGGTTTACACCCTAGCATACCTGTCTCGTTTAACAAGTCGAAAACATACTTCTTCTGATTTACAAAAATACCTTCTCTAGATCTAGCAAACTCCATCCCAAGAAAGTATTTTAATGCCCCCGAGATATTTAATCTCAAACTCCTCAACCAGTTTCTTTTTTAATTTTGCTAGCTCATTACAATCATCCCCAGTTAACACGATATCATCGACGTATACTATCAAGATAACTATTTTACCATCATTTGAATGCTTGTAAAACATTGTATAATCAGCTTGACTTTGAATATATGCATAGCGCTTTATCACCTTGCCAAAGCTCTCAAACCAAACTCTTGGTGACTATTTAAGTCCATACAAGGACTTCTTCAATCTGCACACTCTCTCATTTCCACACCTTTCTTCAAAGCCTAGTGGAGAACTCATTTATACCTCCTCCTCAAGGTCTCAATTAACGTCCAATTGGTGTAAGGGCCAATTAGAGTTAACACCAAGAGACAACAGGACCCTAATTGAGTTGATTTTAGCTACCAGAGCAAAGGTCTCTTGGTAGTCTATCCCATAGGTTTGAGTAAAACCTTTTGCAATAAAACGAGCTTTGTATCTCTCGATACTCCTATCTGCCTTACTCTTTATAGCAAACACCCATTTGCACCCCGCAACCTTTTTTTCCATTCGGAAATTCTACCATCTCCCAAGTATCATTCTTTTTCAAGGCATTCATCTCTTCAAACACAGCCAACCTCCAATTCGGATCACCAAGTGCTTCCTGAATATTTCTAGGCACAACAAGTTTTGAAATATTTATAGTGAAAGCTCTATAATTGTCAAAAATGTTTTGATAGGAAATATATTTGGCAATAGGATGTTTGGTACAGGTTCGGGTTCCTTTTCTAAGGGCAATGGGGAGGTCAAGATCAAGATTCTGTTCAAGGATAACAGGGGTTGGTTCTAAAATATATTCAGGTGCAGAGTTTTCTTCCCTAGAATCTGATCGTAATGGTAGGTTTAAGTCAGTAATAGGAAAGGAAGATGAAGGAACATAAGAAGGATTGCCTAAGGCATATGGATGACCATTGCTTAGGGCTTCCGGTTGACCACGTGCTAGGATAATGGCCTGGTCTCTACCACTTCTAAGGACACCTTTCCTAGAATAAACCACAGGCTCAAGATTGTTTCTATTTTTTTCCATTCATAGTATTTTTTTTTGTCAGACCAATGTTAGATTCGGTTTCTTTCGGTCTAGTTTCCAAGGTTTCTTTTTCAAAAAAAGGTATCAAGTAATGTGCTAGGTAAGGGTTCAGCAATTTCCCAAAAATTTGGTTCAACTATCTTCTCCCCTTGAAGCAAATTTTTGGTAAAGTATGATGTATTCTCCATGAAAGAAACATCCATAGTGACAAAAAAATATTTTGTAAGGGGATTAAAGCATTTGTAACCTTTTTTATTGGGTGCATACCCTATAAAAACACATTTTTTAGCTCTTGGATCTAATTTAGACATTAGCCTCTTTGGAGTGTGCACATATGCTGTGCAACCAAATATTTTCAAAGGTAAGTCAGAATTAATTCTAGATTCTGGGAATACTTTTTTTAAGCAATCCAACGGGGTGATATATTGTAAAACTTTAGTAGGCATCCTGTTAATAAGATACGAAGCTGTCAGTATAGCATCACCCCATAGATACTTTGGAACATTCATATAAAATATCATGGCTCTAGCTACTTTTAACAAGTGCTTGTTCTTACGCTCAGCAATACCATTTTGTTCAGGTGTGTCAGAACAAGAGGATTGGTGTAAAATTCCTTGTTCATTTAAAAAAGTTTCCAAAACTTTACTAAAATACTCTGTTCCATTGTCCAATCTCAAAATATTAATTTTTGTTTGAAACTGAGTTTCAATCATCCTATAAAATTCTTAAAAAGTCTGTTCTACATCAGATTTTTCTCTCATTAAGTAAACCCAACACAGATGTGTATGATTGTCAATAAAAGTCACAAACCATTTTTTTTCCAAAAATTGTGGTCACTTTTGAAAGACCCCAAACTTCACTGTGGAATAAATAAAACGGTCTTGAAACATGATAAGGTTTTGGAATATAAGATTTTCTTTGACTTTTTGCCATTAAACAACCCTCACATTGAAATGATAAAGGATTAATCCCTTTAAATAGCACTGGAAATAAATGTTTTAAATAAGGAAAACTTGGGTGGCTTAAACGATAATGCCAATCCATTATTTGATCCCGAGCAGATAAAGAACTAATACTATTTAGCCCTTGAACTATTTTATTACTAAGAAATTTATCCTCGAAATAATAGAGACCATTAATCATCCTAGCACTGCCAATCGTCTTCCCCGAGCTCTGGTCCTGAAAAATGCAATAGGATTCATAGAAAATAACAGAACAGTTAAAGTCTCTAGATAGTTTGCTAATTGACAAGAGATTACAAGTAAGTTTAGGGACATAGAGAACATATATAAGATCTACTCTCTCATAAAGTTTTATAATGCCTTTTCCTACAATTGGTGAGATATTACCATCGGTTATCCTAACCTTTTTATTTTTGGGATATGGTGAAAAAGTCTCAAACAAAAGTAAGGAATTAGTCATATGGTCGGATGCTCCTGAATCTATTATCCATGGAGTAGATTTAAATTGACAAGATAGAGCATAAAATTTATTACCTATGTGTGCCACAGAAACACTAGGAACATTGGGCACCGAATTAAATTTTAACAGTGCAAGAAGATGCTCCATCTGCTCTTTGGTGAAGGGGCTAGTCTCAACCTCATTAGCAGTAGGGTTGGCTCGGCCAGCTTTCCCTTTCCAATCTGCAGGTTTCCCATGAATTTTCCAATAAGTCTCACGGGTATGGCGAGACTTATTACAAAAATCACATCAAACTTGCTGATTTTCATCATATTTGCGTTGCAAAATAGGAGCCTTGCTTCTAGTCATGGAGACCGGGGCAGAACCTTCAGCAACCCCAGTTCCCTTCTTGCCAAGCATCACATTCCTCCGACTCTCCTCTCTTCTCTTCTGACTTCTTAAAAAACGTCACCAATTGAAGGTATAAGCTATCTTCCAATAATTCTCCACCTCACCTCATCAAACTCGACATTCAGTCCAGCCAAAAACTTAAAAATGCGGCCATCCTCTACAGTCTTTTTATGATGTTGAGCATCCTCGGGATATTTCCACTCACAAGTGTTGAAAAGGTCAAGGTCTTGCCAAATCCGCTTTAAGGAATTAAAATATTTTGTGACATTGTGCTCCCCTTGTTGCATCTCTCCGAGTTTGAGGATCAACTCAAAAATCTGTGATTGATTTCCGAGATCAGAATACATATTATTTACATTCTCCCAAAGCTCTTGTGCCATTGGATAACACATATAATTAGAGCTAATATCTTCTTCCATTGAATTCACAAGCCAGGTCATTACCATGGAATTCTTGGCATCCCATGTAACATAGGCCGGATCATCCACTGCAGGAGCCTTCTTTTCACCAGTCAAATAGCCCAATTTTCCACGCCCTCTAATATACATCCTAACTGACTAAGACCATCTCAGAAAATTGTCACCATTCAAACGAATTGTGGTGATTTGTACAGAATGAGATTCTGAGGAGGTAGCACTGATTTTTAAAACATTCGTGCTACTAAGATTGTTCATGGAGGATTGAAGGATAGTACTAGAATTAGATGAAGAGTCAGACATGGTTTTAGGGTGCAAGGATCAAAAGGAAGAAAAAAGGAATTCTGGCAAGATATTCTTCCTGCTCTAATACCAACTTGAAAAATAGGTTTGCACAGAATTCATCATTCTATCATTGAGATTGTTCTTTTATAGAGATTTACAGCACACATAAAACCATTAAATCAAGAAACTAAATCACCAATTTAAGGAAAGAATAATTTCTAGGTAGATTTTCTTAAATACATAGATTTGCACCTAAATAGCTATATTACGGCTAATGACTAATTTACAACTAATATATAATTACAGCATATATTTTTTCTAATTTTCTAACATGTTTACGTAAGAATTGGCTAGGCGTTCCATTAGTGTTGAGTTTTATTAGTTGAGTCAGTGAGTCATGTTAGTGAGTTGTATTGGAAGTTAATTTGTATTTTAATTACTATTTTCTAGCAGTTTCATTTAGTTATTATAAGTTACATTGTCATGTAACCTGTGTTGTATTTAAACTGGAAAAGTGAATGAATAGAGGAGGTTATTCACTTGCTTAATGCTTCTTTTCTAGAGAGAACGGTTCTCTCGAACAACCGTATTTTTCCTTCCTTCTTTATTGCTTATAATATAATTTAGAACATAACATTTGGTATCAGAACAGTCGTTCCATGGCTGAAGCTACAAGACAAAAGAAAGATGCATATTTTAAAGCTTTTATTACTGAGAAGATTGAGAACCAAGATGCAATCATGCAGGAGGTCCTTAGCAAACTTCAAAGTTTGACATCTATGTGTGATAAACTGAGTGTTCAATATGCTCAAGTCAGCACAAACGTTGGCAACCATTTAATGCCAAGAGATCACTCACAAATTGTTGAACCATCTAGATCTTCTATTAAATCTGTTGACAATAACCTTGTGCGATAGCTGAAGTTGCACTTTCCAAATTTAAACGTTTGACTCCAAGTGAGGCAAAGGATCGGCGAGAACGTGGATTATGTTACTATTGTGATGACAAGTTTGCTCCTGGACATAAGTGTCGTACTCCTCGCTTATTTATGATTGAAGCATCTCATGAAGATGATGAGGTTTTAGATGAAGAAAGTCAAAAGGCACTTGAAAACGTTGCTAGTGATTCAACCTTAAGGACAAGGTTCATTCCAAGGGGGGTAGAATGATGTGAGCTTAATTTATTTATGCATGTTGTTTACGTAAGAATTTGCTAGGCGTTCCATTAGTGTTGAGTTTTATTAGTTGAGTCAGTGAGTTGTAATGGAAGTTAACTTGTATTTTAATTACTATCTTCTAGCAGTTTCATTTAATTATTGTAAGTTACATTGTCATGTAACCTGTGTTGTATTTAAACTGGAAAAGTGAATGAATAGAGGAGGTTATTCACTTGCTTAATGCTTCTTTTCTAGAGAGAACGGTTCTCTCGAACAACTGTATTTTTCCTTCCTTCTTTATTGCTTATAATATAATTTAGAACATAACACATGTCTTATACAAGTAAAGAAGTAAACAAACTACTAACTTATTACATTTCATTACATATAAGATTACAATAATTACCGGTTAAAAGAAGTAAAATTGGATGATCTTAACCAATGACAATTTTCTTTGATGGAGTATTGGAATAGCAAAAGAGATCACCTTTCAAATCAGAGAAAAGACAGTTAAAGAGGAGAAACTAAATTTAAACAGAAAATTGTGGATTCTTTTCATATTGCTATCAAACAATTTACACGGTCAAGTGAGGTTGTATGCATCCACCTGCAATATAATCCCTGAAAGAACCTTTGATTGGACCACACCAATATCTCGTTCACTTGCTCTACGTAAACCATGAAATCCCCCTTTACCAAGTATATCCAGGTTTCTAATCAATCCTCTCTAACTAGAAGATGAAAGTATTCCACAGTTCCTTTTTTTTTAAAGTAAAAAAAAAACTTTTCTTCATAAATTTGCTAATGGCTTCGAAAAGAAATAAAGAATTATCAAAGAGCAAAGGTGAAAAATGAAAATAATTTATTTAAAAATAAAAGTATCTGGGAATCATCTCCCATCACTATTCATAAAATAAATAATTTATTTTAATCTCATTGCATGCACGACTAAGCAAAATCCAGACCAGCACCACGATTGTTTATAATTATAATTATACTTTGGGATTTATTTTTTATTAAATTTAAGGGTATTTTTATAATTATAATTTTTTATTTTTAAAGCTTTATAAAATAAGAATTGTCTTTTAATTTATTTAGAAATAAAATTGTCATTTTATTTAAATTATATAATTGTATTAGTATAAAAGTGACAAGTTGATACAAATTTAAAAAGAAAAGTGGCGCAAAAAATATGTTAAAATTTTATGGTAGTTAAATAAACAGAAGACAAAAAAGAGGTGGTTCAATAATAATTTTCCTTCAATAAAATATAAAAAAAAATGTTCGAAGGTCTACCTTTTCAGTTTTATAACAAACAAAAGATATCACCATCCACTTCTTTTCTAGGATTGAAACCATTTTCATTGATTAAATTTAGTAGTTGGGCTAGTGTCTTTGAGCTAATGCTTTTGATAAGACCATCCCATGAGGATCCCCATCGATTCTGAAGGTTTAGTCGTAGTTTTGCTGCATACTGTGCATTCTGAATATGCACTGCCATGCGGTCACACATTGTGAATGTGTTAGTACTGTATGTTACCAATTCAGCCCCTTGCTTAGGGTTTTTGCCACTTGCTACACACGCAGAGCAATTTAATTCAGGGAGCAGCAGCCAGCATATCATTCTTACAACACAATCTTTTCTTGCCATGCTGCTGTATCAGAAGTTTCAATGTGGACCTAACTAGCCAATGCCAACTTTGATAGGTCAAAAGGCACATCAAATGTACAAGTTTTAACAAAAGAGGCAGAAAAATGAAGGAGACACATAGTATAATAACAAAAATGTGACAATTCACAACCTCTACATTAAGAAACAGAACAACTTATTTTTCCACATGCTCCTCCCTTTTCATTGGACCGTTTCTGCAGGAGTAGGGGTATACCAGCCATGGTGAATCTCCACAGCCTTCTTTCTCCTAGCAAGCCGGGACTTTCTGCAAGCACCAGTGTTCCTGTGCAACGTTCCCACTTTCACTGCTTTGTCGATAACTGAATACGCCTCTGCGATCAGCTTCTCAACTGCAAGAACTTCCTCAGGTTGTGCATCAGGTTTCTTCCTGAGCCCATCCAGTGCTTCCAAAACCTGGAATCAGAGAGCAAAAACTTTATGACACAATTACACTTAACAAAATAATCTCCATTGCATATTTTCAAAAAAGTTTTGCATATATTTGCATAAGCAAAAACATAACTTTGTGACGTTGAAGAAATTTTCATTAAAACCCACCTCATCCTTCACTATAATCACGGTTTACCATTGTGCACACAAATCAACAGCAGTAATATAAGCACACAAACAGCCATAAAGAGAGACAGGGGGAGAGGAGAACCCCTCTCTTTCACGTATAAATTAAGAATTCTCTTCATCCACAGCCATCAAATTCCCAACACTTGATATGACTCATCAAATACCATTATTCCAATTCTAAGTTCTATGCATGATACAGTTTTACAGATGAACTTTAAAACGCACTTTACTGTTATTACCATATGACCTCCCTCAAATGATTCGGTCAATGGTAAAACTAAAATCTAGAATTGATGCTGCCCTAGTTCTCGCACAAGGAACACTTTTTCCAGGACAAAAAGCCAAGAACTCCATGAGCATCCGCATGATGCACAAAGTACAAGATTTTTTCAAAATTAGAACTCAAGCATCTTACACTAACTGTGATAAGTTAAAACAAAAAATGGCGAACCCTTTCAAAATCCCTACCATAACTATAAATGGCAACAGAACACCCTCAAAAGCCAATTCAAGATTTTGACTTTAGAAACTTTTATTTAATGAAGCGTTTCGAGTATTATTGCAGCCAGAATAGGTACCATCGACATGTGGAGATGGGTCCTTTTAGATGAGGATGCAGCATAGGAAACATGCTCTCTCCTTGAAAAATACACCAGGCAACATGGCTATCTGTGTCCAGGAAAGGACTACACAAGCCTCACATATATATTTGTCTTTTCAATTTGCATGCTGTTGAGAAGAAATGCAGTTACAATAATGCGCAAGAATTCTTGATTTCTTTCCATTTCTTAAGTACATGGAAAAAGAAAATGAGCAGCATCACTTAAAGCTCATGTCTTATACTAGCATTGTCTCATATTCCAATTATTAACAAATGCTTCATATTGTAGAAGCATGTAGAACACTTAGGAAAACTTTGAAGAAACACTATCATCTTTGCCAGTCTCCCTCCCTAATTCTCAACAGATAATACCACTCCCTCCCTAAAAGAGTTTAATTCTTACTGAATAGTACCAAATACTATATGAATTTTAATCAAATGCAAAATGATGGTGCACAAGAGATAGTGTGAACTTTACTGGCAGCAAAAAGACCTATTTATTTCAGAAGCACAGCTTCATCCGTTTCTAAACAAAACATTTCTATGTAAAAGAAACCATATTATCTAATAACAAGGAGTGGGTAAATCTAAGCAAAATACATAAGTTTTAAAACTACGTTTGCAAATTCATCATATACCTTCTTCATGCGGGTTTTGACTTCAGATTTCCTAGATTTGTTATAGATGCGCCTTTTCTCAGCTTGACGAGCTCTCTTTGCAGCTGAATCAGCTTTCTTCTTAGTAGCTGCCTCGCAAACAACTGAATGACGCATTGGCCTCTGGATTGGGCTCATTGTGAGGGAGCCTAGATTCACAAAGCACCCAGAATTCACTCAAAAGCATCCCAACGATTTAAATAATAAAGACAAGTAAAGAAACACCAAATAAAGAGTTTCGTTAAAATAAAGTCTGCAATTTTGGACTAAAAAACTCAATTTTGAATAACTACACAAACTGTTTGGTTTAACTGGAGGTGGGGTTTTTTTTTCCCCCCCTTTTTCCCTTTCCCAATTCTTTAAAACTCACAAAATGAACCATCAATTATCAGCTTTTCACCATTTTCTTCATATTTTTCAACTCAACCAAACAGGAAAAAGAAAAGAAGAACAAGAATTTGTCCAAAAAAAAATGATACAAGAGAGAGTGAGAGAGATGGGTGGGTTAGAAGTTACATTACATTACCTGTGGAGAAGACATTGTGGGAGAGGTTATTGGAGAAACAGAGAGATTTGAAAGTGGCGAAGCTGGAGTGAGAAGAAGAGTTGTTGTTTAGTGAGAGGGTCTTGAATTTTGACTGAATCGTTAAACAAGACGATGATGATAAGCAGTGAAGTGCCATCTCTCTCTTTGTTTTTGTTTATCCACTCAGCCACAGTGGGGGGTCGGACGGGTGATGAAGATATAGGGCAGTTCCTCTTTAGTCCATCTGTTGTGTAATAAAAAAATCAAATTAATAATCTCTGTCTCATCCATATAGAACGACATGTCGTTCTTGCTTGTCCTGACGACGTCGTTTCTGGCCGGCCATACGCAGACTCTACAATTCTATTTGCAAAATTGTGGCAATCTAATAGAGGTCGTTGCGCCTAAAAAATTTGAGGAAATCAATCAACCCCCCACACAGAAGGCCATGGATTACCACTAGCCAACAAGGCCCAGTAAATATTTGGAACACAAAAACAAGGTTTGATGAATAATAATAGCAATAATGATAATAATAACCTGGTAAATGAAGCATTTTTCTTTAAATTTCGAGTTATTTTTCTTTAAAAAAACTTTCGAGTTAAATTCATGAAAATTGCAAGGAGGAAAATCACAGCTTCCCTTTTATTTTGTTTTATTTTTCTTTGGTTTCGTGCTGTATTGTGGTGTGATTCTTCTTTGCAGCAGTAGCAAAGCTTTCATGGTTTCACATCCCCCGAGTCCCATGGAGCAGTGCTCTACAATCTGTGTCTACCCCGTGAAAGTTGTGAAGTTCCTTAATGGCCCAACCACATTCTTGCAATTTAAATGTAAGCATGAGAGGTTAGTCCAGACTCCGGACATGTAACTGTGAGGCTGATTGCATAAAAAGTTCAAAAGTTTTATGTCAAGTAAGCGTTTAGGCACAGAAATTTTACAAGGCCTTGGAAGTTTTTTCAGTCAACCCAAAAGCGAAGATGCCAGAGTCCTTGCCTCAAAAATGGCCTTGTGCTCTAGTCCTGTATCTTAAAGAGAACTAGAATCTCTGCTCCGTCATCACTACAGGCTGTGCTTCAACACTCTTTCTTGCTAGATATGGACCCCTTCTAACCGCTTCATCAAGCTGCATACACAAGGGGGCAAAAAAAAAAAAAAAGAAAGTACAAAAGAAACATCAACCAAGATGAAGAGCCATTGAAAAATTGGACCAGAAAAGATTCATATAAGAGCCAATGGGAGAGGTTTCGGGTAGATCGAGCTTTGTCAGCAGATGCAGCATGCAACTGGAAATGCAAATCACATTTCTTGCATAACCGGTGTCTGCCTATATCACCAGCTATGACAAGATTGCCCTCCCAAACAAGGAGATACCAGTAGAAGAAACTAGGAAAGAAAACAGCACAATATGTCAAAGATAGATCTAACCTTTTCGCCTATGCCAGCAAAAGCGGGGTCACTGACAAGTTCACTCGAGACAAAAGCCTTACGAATTGCCTTGCAACAATTGTATCTAGCTTCCATACCTAAAATTTTATATTAAATACTTGAGAGAGAGACTTGATTTCAAACCTCAAAAGAAAGGAGCAAATGCTCAAACATTCACTTCCATGAAAATTCAAAATTGTAATGATCGCAGCAACTAGAAAGACAATACTCTGTAATCACGCAATATGCTGATTACTACAATTAGGAGGTGAATAGGGAATTGAAAATAGACCTATTTTTGTTGTTTCAGTACTTGCATCAGTCACTGTGTTTATTATCTCTTGTTTTGAGCAAAGCTCCATCAGGCACCATGGCCGAGCCACCAACCCAGTTATCATTCTGTATCCCTGAAAATACACACACAATAATGCCACATCAAATTTCTCTGATTAAAGGTCTTCAACAGCTGTGAGCATAAAATTTAAAAAAAATTTAAAAAAAATAAAACAAAAATTGGATATAACAATTTCAAACGAATCACAAGCTCCTCCAATTTTATATGCCGAGCATGTTCTATTCTGCCCTTTTTCAGGCGCAAAAACTTATCAAGTGTTCACGTACTTTTTAGTTTCATAATAGTAAGAGGTAAGCTACAAGTTCCAACTCACAGTGAAAGAATACAACGGTAGTCCTGGTCAACAAGGAAGGCTTCAACTTATGAGAGGAAAAACACTATAGTGCCTGACCTAATTAGTCAAAAAGTTAAAAGGTTTTGGGCTTTGCATGACTATCTTATAATAAACAACCAACTGAACCACAGTAAAGTAATCTTATAAGTAAACACCAATTCCCAAAGAATCAAAAAGCAACTGCTCACTAGACTGGTGATGATGACTTAGTGGCGTCTATTGTCCAGACCTTGACTTGGTCAGAAGCACTTATCAAATATATTTATATGATGGTGAATTACATAAGAACTGGGTGGGCCTTATCTCCATTTGATACGTGTAAATTCAAATGAGTAAAAACAGAAAATAATTTACAGGGATGCAAACAAAAACTAAACACATACAAATAAATAAGCTTGAGAACATTTCAGAGGTAATTTAATTCGATTCAAGTCTTTTAGTTTTACTCCTCCTTGGTGTGTAAATAGAACTCCCATGGAAGTCCATGAAATTTTTATGAAAATCTACAGCATGTTTTTGCTTACTTAAATCTTTTCCTAATTACTCAATTTTTAAGCACCATAATAAATAAGTACCCATATCCATTATCCTTTATCAAAAGGAACCTCCTGATGCAAGAGTTGGATTACACTGTAGTACATGGGAGTATATTAGAGAGCACCCATATAGAGATAACTAAGCAGAGACAAAAACAAATAACCATATTTAAAACAAAAGAAAGATGATTATAACAATAACTGAAAATAAATAAACTTTAAAAAGGCTTTTATGGGTCCACCTGGACTCTTTATTTAGACAATTATACACCATCAGGCAAAATTTTAATTTGTAAATATTGGATTTAAAATTCTCACTGCCAATCGGATTTCTGCGGCCTGTTGAAGAACTGATAAAAAGAGACCCTGCCAATTATACCACAAAAGCTTAGTGAAACTTTCTTAGAAGTAACAATAAACTCATATGAACAAATCGACTTATTAATTGAGATGATTCATAAAAGTTATTGTAAAATTAACGCAAATGATATAGTTACAACGACTCACAGCAGATACATAACTTAATTCAACACCATATATTCATTCAATTTGAATTATTACTACAAACAGTGCCCTTCCAATTAAAGAACAATCTGATTTACCAAATTAGTGCAACTAGAGAAAGAGCCGTTGAACTTACTGATGGTGTTAGTTTCGAACTCCTGGATGACACTTCATAAATCAAATGTCGAAGACTTTCTTCGGCATCGGCATTCAAAATTATTTTGTCTTCAGATCGAGTTTTTCCTGCGATGTTTGCTAGACCATGCAAAGCAGCCTGTTTACCATTACAAATTGTCATACAAATATTAAAGAAAGAAGGCACAGCACCAAGAAGTTTGCTGAGATAACGTAGATAACATTACTTTAAGCACAATTCTGACAGCCAGTTAAGTCCTAATGCTGAAAATTTGAAACAACAAATTTCCTTTATGCAAAAGGTCAATTAAAGAAAAGCAGAGCAGCAGCCCACAAAAATAAACTCACTACAAAGGCAGTTTTATTCAATATGAAAAATGATCAGCTACTGAAACTTCCCAGTTCTGTTGAATATAAAAGAAAAGAATATCATTAGCTTACGATATCGAATTCCTACATTTCAGGGATTCAACTTGTTATCACTTCCATTAGGAGATTAAGGTTAGAGAGAAAAGAGAGATCCAGGAGAAGTAAAGCACACATGATTTTCCTTCCCCCCCCCCCCCCCAAAAAAAGGACAATAAAAGTGACAGAACATGTGCACTTACCAACTGTTTACCATGTCCTTGCCTATCAAAGGCAGCATCAATAACATGTCTTGCAGCTGGTGGCAAACACAAGAGTAGCAGTGTAGCTCCTTGAATTGCTAAAAGGAACACAAATCAGTAGAAGTAAATCTAGAGTTCACAAAGATGGCATGAATAGGTTGGTTAAGCTAGCTACTTAGAAGTGAACAATGAAGCAACAAGCTTCAAGTCCCCAAAATTAACAATTTCAGATTCTCAATCTGAAACATGCAGTGACATACATACATGAGCCTATTTGACCCAATGCTTCAAGTGCAGATTCACATTCATCAGAATCTTGATTTTGCAAAAACCCCAATCTTCCATCAATTGCTGAGACCACAGTTTTAGCACCTGAATTGACGAGAAACATAAGCACATTACAAACCCAACTACTGATCTTGGAAGATAAACAGTTGCATCCACAAGGGAGGGCGTCTCAAAACAGAGCTTTTTCTAATTTGGAAAAGGATGTACATATATGATAGCAGGAAGAAATTCTAACAGGTATGCAGCAGTATAGTCAAACCATATAACAACTTATTGAAAATCCATTTTCGCTAATGCAGCCATTTGGTCAAATGAATTCATAGGGCCCTAGTGTAAGTCAATAACCACATAAAGAATAATGGTAGTTACTGAGGTACCATACAAGCCATTAACCAGAAACACAGAAGCAGGAGGAAGGTGCTTAAGTAGTGCTCTCCTGCATGAGAGGTACAAACTGTAGGCAATTTACGTTAAGCATGTAACACAGCATCATTCCACAAATCATACATAAGGAACTATAATCAATTAATCACATGCTGCAGAACAGCTAATACATGTTGACACATTTCTACACTTCTGGAAAATTTGGACTACAGGTAATCATATACACATTGCTGCTTATTCAAACATAAAATCAAACTCCAAAAGTAAAGCATTAGTCTTACTAGATTCATCAATGAACATGTTACTATCATCCTTGGATAGAAGCCTTCCACTTATCATTATTGCTCTTGATCTTAAAATTGTTTCCGTTGCCGAGTTGCTACATGAAAAGAAAGGACTACGATAACTAACAGATCACGTAAGGAATTACAAAACTAAACTGAAAAATTATCAATAAAGTACCCAATGAGAGAACAAAGCAACTGAAGCAGAGTGGTCCTAGACAAGAATTCTGCACTATGCTGAATCTCTGCCAACTTCATCCATTGAAACCAGTATTAAGATAACCACAGAAGACAGAATAACGAAGAGAAAGCTTTATATAATATCATATTCAGATAAGAGTCGTCATCTCCAGCCCATAGCCAGAGTCACTCATTAATCTTGTATTAAAGATAAAAGACGTAACAGATTTGATCGGTACAAGTAGAAAGAGCAAGAGATTTAATAAATGTAGTTGATTAACAGCCAACCTCATACAAGAGCTCCAAAATGCTCAAAGTTTCAAGGGTATCATTTTTTTTGCTGACCCCTTCCTCCAATAAAGTAAGCAGATTTGCTTTGAATATTACTGATGCCACCGATCTTGAAACAGAAAATAGCTTCACGATCAGAGATAAAACACGCACTCGTCCCTGAATTACCTTTTTGGGTTAGAAGGGATTTACAAAGAGCTTGTAACAATCTAAATTGCTGGATGTAATGAACAACTTCAACTAGCTCAGCTCAATGATTTAGAAAAGATGTTGACAGAGTCATTTATGTCCAACAGAACAGCGCACAACTATCTTAACTATAATTACATGTTGAATTCAGAGAGAAATAAATAGAGCCAATAATTCCAATAGTACAGAGAAATCAACAGAACTGAAATATTTCCATGGCTTAGGAAAACTCATCTCAAACAAATCATATTGCGGTTAATAAAACAGAAGGCATCAACTCTCATACCAATGATGAACACTGTGCCACCAAATTTCCAAGGTCCGTAGCTGCTTTGTTATCGGCTGGAAAGATGATATCCTCCAAAAAGTTGCATTAGAGTATCAGCAAACTGAATTAAAGTAATCAGTTTAAAAAGAATAGAAGTAAGCCTAGCAAAGCAGAATAACAGTGGTTAAGTTCTTACAATGCCTTTTGGAAAGCCAGCTAACTTCTTTATTGCATCCATTGATGCAGTTGCAACTTCTTCATTTCTACAAAGGACAAAGAAACACATTTCAGAATTTACACAAAAGTCAATCTTCAGGAAAAGATGATGGTAATACATATAACAACAAAGAAAAACAGCATAGGTCATGTGCGTAAACCTATTTTTGGTCAAACACTTAAATGTCATATTATGCAACATATGATTGCAAGTTCTCAGTCCAAAAAGAGTCGTAGTCAATAATTCTACTGCCAGACTATGCAGTTCACCACTTTCCTTTCTATCTAACCTGATATGATATGGGATTACAATGGAAAATCGAAATGAAGAAGAAGGAGATAACGTCAAAAAGAAAAAGAAAATAAAATTGTCATTACAATTGATTGAAGAAAGGCCTACTTCAAGTATGCAAATATACTTTCTTACCCATTAATTAGGCAATCTAGCAAAAGTGGATATATCTCATAATCAATAAGTAGTTGAAGAGCACAGGAAGCCTCTAGATCAGAATCCTCCAAAAGGCAAGTAACCTGTATGCATTTGGCATGGTGCTAAATTAGTTGTATTGCACACAGAATAGCAAGCAATCATTAGTAACACCAAATCTAATTCCATATCATAAGTTTGACTTGCATAACATAGATAGGCAACAGCACAAACAAGAACTTTGAATAAACCAACACAAGTACATGTATATAGATAGAGAGAGGATAGATAGTCAGTGGCAATTGCTAATGCAAGCCAATTGTTCTAAGGCATGCATGAAGTTACAGCCAACTCATAACCAAGAACAGGCATTCAATCCACCATGTCAATCTATCAGGACTATCATTTTGATTTCAAAGAGAACAATGTTCATGTTGTGCATCTGTGTGCGTATATGCAATGTGCGTAAGAAATGCTACTTTACACAAAGTTTGACGTAATAGAAAATCTAGAACAAACAAAGTGTCAAAAAGCAAAGAAGACAGCCTACACAGTAAGAAGACACACAGGATGTTTAAAATGTTAAAAATGTTTCAGAAAATTAGATAAACTTGAACTCCTACTGAAAAAGATAAAAAGACATGAGGCAAGATTCAATTCAAACACTTAAAGCAAAATCGATAGTTACATATGTACTCACAGTCTTGCAAGCCAAACGTTTGACTGAATGAGAATCTGCGGTCAGACCAACTTGTACAAAAGGCTACAGAAAATAAAAGGAAATAAAGCATAAGGAAAATAGTTTAAAAACCTAGATCCAATTAATTAATAACTTCTTCAACCCTGCCCAGTCCCTCCAAAAGTACATGTAATAAGCATAAGGAAAATTTCACAAGCACAAAGGTATACACACCATGTAATGTGGGATGAGAGAAGCACCATATTTTGTTTTAAATATCCGTTCTAGACAAACAACCAGAGTATCTTCCAAACCAGGCACATCCGGTTTTGTTTGTAAAGTGCTGCAATCGGTGAAAAGAAACGACATCAAAACCAAAATTAACTACAATACAAATACAGACTCATTACACTTGGGGGAATAACCTCCTTCCAAACAATAGCAAAACATACATATACGATTGAAAAAAAAAAGAAAAAAAAGCACTAATACAACCTCACACTAAAATTTTAAAATTGAAGTAAACTTGTGTAAATACTGCGAATCAATGTTAAATTTATAATTTAGTACCAACACAAGCCAAGTCAAGCCAAACTGAATACATTTCTCTCAACCTCCAGCCTAGCTTCGTTGAGCTCAAAGGCAGAAATCACTCAATTCATAATATAAACACGAAAATATTTGTTACTTATCCAACATGTAAACTAAAAAAGATTGTAAAAGTAAAAATTATTATCCATTTATAAAGCCAGTAAGTAAAATAACATTGCAAAACAATTCATAAGTAAGCCATAAAAAAGTAAATTAATAAATTGAAGTTACTTGAGAATAACAGAGAGGGGGAACCGGTCGAGGAACTTCTTCGCTGCGGCGTCGTTTTGAACACCTGAAATGTTAGGTGATTAAAACGGACGATCTTGCTTAGATTATCTTAAAAAACAAATAAAGCAAAAGTGAAAGTGTGGAGAGTGGAGAGTGGTTACCAGGATGATAAGCGAAATCAGAAGCTGAGTCGAGTAACTGATTCGAATCGTCCATGGAGAGTTCTTCGTCCATAGCTGTGAGTCTGTGAGTGTGTGTGTGATAGAGAGAGTTGAGTGTTGTTTTTTTGGCTTGCAGAGAAAGCTGAAGTCTCGAGGCCAAATGTGCTAACATGTATTGAGGGTGACGGACAGACGGACATAGAGTTTAAAAACGGCACGTGGACATTGCTTTGAGTGCGTGTCACACGACCAACTCATGATGGAGCGACTGCGAATCGAATCCATAGTTTCGGTTGCGGGCCGGCAAAATATCCGAGCCACTTTCAACCTTCAAATAGTCATCCCATTTTGGGTGTCAAGAAAACCCGTCTGGACAGGATCCAACCCGAATCCAGCCAATACAAAAAAGGGGACCCGGGCATTGAATTTCAAAACCCAATCATTTTCAGGCACAGCACCAAAAACTCAAAACTCTGGACGTTGTATGGTTTCTTAATAAGTAAAAAAAAATTAAATACTATACCCCAAAAATCAAAACTCAATCGAATCATAATCCCTAAATTTCTTTCGACCTATAAGCAAAACACAAGTAGCAGCGCTGTCATCGGTTGTCGCGCCTCCAACTCTCCAACACTTTAAGCCAATAGCAGCCACCACCCACTGTCGGCATCATCTCTTCTCAATTGTTGACTCGCTGGCCTTGGCACGTGGTTCGCTCCATCTCTAATGCCTCTATCACAACCTATAGCCACGTTTGCCCTGCCGACTCTGCCACCATCATAGGCATTGTCTCCATCGCCACTTTCTCAACCGCCATCAACATGCATGTTGCCTGTGTTGGGGAAAAATCAGGTTTTTAAATTTTTATAAAACCTTTTGAAGATCGCTCTCATATAATATATAAGAATTCGTATTCTAAATCGTGAAAATCAATTGGCTTTTTTTGAAGTGATTTAGGCTCCTAGATCACGATCCGCCACTACCACTCCTGTTAGATCACGATCCGTCACCACCACGCTTGTTAGATCACGAATCTCCAATGATCAGTTCGATCGCACTTGACGTGTGGGCGCCTTTATCACTACCAAAGCAACGAGAAAATTTTTCTCAACAAAGAGAAAAATCTTTTTCTCTGATCGTATAAAGCTTCACCTACTTTCTTTAGAAAATAAACCTTTTATATCACCCTTTAAATAAAACCCTATCCAAATAACGCCCTAAATAAAACTCACGTTATTTTCTTTTCAATAAGGGACCCACCTTGTAAAATAACATAAGGCCCCTTATACAAAAGTTAATTAAATGGAGCCTCCCACTAAATGATATATTTAGGCTTTTGACCCAAATAATAGTTATCTTACTTATTAGTAGTCAATTAAACGAAAGGGATCATTTAACATATACAATAATTAGTAATTAAACTAGCCCAATTATTTAATTCCAAATCTACTCCACTAAAAGATTGGGACTTCCATAATTGTATGCTCGAATAATAAAGCCACATTGATTTCTTTTATCGCACAATTTGTACCACATCGTTAATTAAATTGATATCTCAACTCCAATCAATTTAATAACATCTTATTCCTTGATCTTCTTGGTTTTCTAATGATCATTTTCAACATACTAAATATGTTGACACACTGCAGAATTCTATGATCAAGTGAAAACCCATCAAGAGATGTGTTGTACAAATTCTATATTGTTAATCCATAACTCCAATACTCATAATTGCTCCCACCAAGATACCGGGTAATCTTGACCACAAGGATGTGTCGTGCCCATTGGTAACTCAAATGGAATAACAATTACAATCATGAAATCATAATTAACTCAAGATTAAGATTACAGTAAAATCAACGCCTATGAGATTTAATAAGTATGACAGTTATTACAAATATAATTAAATCTCATATGTGATCCTGTTCAATGTAGTCGTTACATCAATAAATTCATACATGATTAAGACAAATCATTCAATGAATTTATTATTCTATACCTAAATAAAGTGCCCAACTTTATTTATCAATCATGAACTAAATTTATTTAATCATAAGATAACTTGTATTTATGTCTTCTGTGAATCCACATGGTTATCACATAAATACATATAATATGATTAAATGGACTTTAATACAAGTATTAATGCAATTAAGATATTTGAATAAAATACCTCATTTATTTTATTAATCGGAAAAATAGTTTATTACAATTAAATAAACACATATGCTTTTAAAGAGCATATTTTCCCAACAATCTCCCACTAGCTCTCAAAGCATATTTGGCATCTCACGCATGCCCATGGATTCTAAGTGCAAGTTAAAGGTTTCCTGTATGGCCTTAGTAAAAGGATCTCAAGTTTTTTGTGACGCAACGAGTAACCTCCACATCACCTCTCTGCACTATATCCCTTATAAGATGATACTTCCTCTCAATATGTTTTTGTTTCTTGTGTCTCCTTGGTTCCTTAGATTGAGCTACCGCACTATTATCGCAAAATAGTTTGGGTGCAGCAGTACCACCTCAAGATCTTGTAGGAACTTGCGGAGCCATGCCTTCTTTTTGATGCCCACATATTCGGCTTGTGGAGTCTGATACAAGATTGTTTCACACTCCTCCAACTAATAGCTCCACTTCCCAATGTAAACACATAGGAAGTTGATTTTGAATCCTTATCGACATAAAGTCGAATCAAGATAACCCACTGGAATGAGTTCATCACTGAATACAAAAGCATATAATTTTTAGTTCTTTTCGATACTTCATTATATGCTTGACCGATTGTTCAGTCCGGATTAGATTGATATCTACTAACCATCACTACCGCAAAATGATGTCGGCCTAGTGCAAAGCATGGCATACATGAGACTTCCCACGCCTTCCGCATAGGAACTCGTCTCATTCTCTATCTCTTCGATGTTTTAGGTGATTGATCCTTAGAGAATGTAATTCCATGTCCGAATGGTAATAAATCGCCTTGAAATTTTCCATGCTAAATCTAGCCAATATCTTATCGATATAGACCGCTTGAGACAAGGCTAAAGTTTTATTCTTTCGGTCTCGTAGTAACTTGATACCAATAATATAACTTGCCTCTCCCAGGTCTTTCATATCAAATTGTTTTGCTAACTAACTCTTTATTGTAGTCAACACTCCTATATCGTTTCCAATTAGGAGAATATCGTCTACATAAAGAATTCTGATTTTTCTTGAATTTTCTTGTACACACATGGTTCATCAATGTTCTGAATGAATCCAAACGATTTTATCGCTTGATCAAATCTGATGTTCCATGACCGGGATGCTTGCTTCAATCCATAAATGGATCTCTGCAACTTACATACCATGTGTTCTTGGCCTTTTTGTATAAATCCATCTGGTTGCTGCATGTAGATGTTTTCTTCAAGATGCCCGTTGAGAAAGGCAGTCTTGACATCCATTTGCCAAATTTCATAATCTAGCACTGCAGCAATGGAGAGGAGAATCCTGATGGATTTAAGCATAGCAACCGGAGAAAAGGTTTCCTCATAATCGATTCCCTCTTTTTGAGTAAACCCTTTGGCTACTAATCTTGCTTTAAATGTTTCCACCCTTCCGTCTACTCCTCTTTTTCTCTTGTAGATCCACTTGCATCCTATAGGTTTTACCCCATTTGGTGCCTCTACAAGTTCCCAGACTTTATTGGAATACATAGATTCCATTTCTTGATTCATGGCCTTTTTCCAAAATTCAACATCTCTATCTATTAGAGCTTCGTTGTAACTAGTGGGATCTTGTACATGTTCATCTGAGATAGCCGTATAGGTTTCTCCCAAAAGCATGTATCTGGCAGGTAACCTAGTTACCCTCCCACTACGACGAGGTTCTAAAAGTGATGGTTGTTCAGGGTTAATCCTGTGTTGATCATCCGGTTGTTTGCTTCTTTGCATTGAAAGCTGAGCATCAACCTGATCACCTGACAGTTCTTCAAGTATTACCTTACTCTTAGGTTTGAAGTTATTCATATAGTCTTCCTCAAGAGAAGTGAAATGTGTGCTCACGATCACTTTTCTATCTTGAGGACTATAAAATAAACCTCCCATTGTTACTTTGGGATACCCCACAAACATACAAACCTCAGAACGTGAATCCATTTTGTCGCTTTGGTTTCAAAGACATGGTGATCCCTCAATACGGACATGTCGTAAACTTGGTTTGCGACGACCATAATTCTATTGGGGTTTTAGGCGACTTAGATGGAACTAAGTTCAAAAGGTGCTAGTCCCCAAAAAGAGATTGGTAATGACGAATAACTAAGCATAGATCTCACCATATCCAAAAGAGTTCTATTTCTTCTTTCAGCTACCCCATTTTGTTGTGGTGTTCCTGGGGCAGTCAACTGAGATACAATCCCATTTTCAACCAGATACTCTTTGAAATCTCCTGAGAGAAATTCACCACCTCGATCAGATCGAAGTTTCTTTATGTTCTTATCTAATTGCTTTTCTGTCTCAGCCCTATACTCTTTGAATTTCTCAAGAGCTTCAGACTTATGACGCATCAGATAAACATAACCGTATCTTGAGTAATCATCAGTGAAAGTGATGAAATACTCATAACCTCCTCGAGCTTGTACATTGATTGGTCCACATACATCTGTATGTACCAATTCAAGTGGTACTGTTGCACGTACTCCTTTGGCCGAGAATGGCCTTTTGGTCATTTTCCCTTCTAAACAGGATTCACAGAGTGGCAATGATTCATTTTCTAATGGACCCAAGAGCCCATCTTTGATCATTCTCTGTATCCTATTTTGGTTTATATGAGCGTAAATGCCGAGGTAACATTGGTTGGAAGAAATATTTTTTTCTTAGATAAATGTGTATGCTCATCATTATTTATCATGTGTCATGCATAGAATGGATCATTGGACTTAAATGATATAAATTATCTTCCAATGTACCGAACAAATAAGTCTCTTATTATGAAAGATAAAGCAGAGGATCCAAAATTTACGGTGTATTTGCTTTGACAAACAAGCTACTGAAATTAAATTCCTCTTAATGTCTGGAACATAAAGACAATTATTCAAAACTAAAGTCTCATTATTGAAAGATAATAAAACAGATCCAGTCTTCACTGCTGACACAAACTGTCCTGTCCCTAACTGCAGCTTGACGCTTCCTTCACTTATTTTCCTGGTTTCCTGAAACCAATAAAGTGAATTACAAATATGATTAGTTGCTCCTGAATCCAACACCCAAGTGTCAATAGGATTCTGAACTAAACAGGCCTCAATTACAAAAAGATTTCCCATACCTGATTTCACAATCTTAGGGCAATCCTTTTTCCAGTGACCTTTCTGTCCACACTTGAAGCATTTGCCTTTCGGCTTGCCATCTTGCTTGGTAGACGGTCTCTTTTTCCCAGCTTTCTTCTTACCTTTCGGTTTAGGCCGGAAGATGAACTTTTTTCAGTAATATTTATGCTTCCCAGAGATTTCTCAGCACGATAGATCTCTTCAGCAGAATGGAGTTCGTTCATCAATTCAGTTAAGGTCATATTTCTTTTGTTCATGTTATAATTGACCTTAAACTCCTTGAATGTTTCTGGCAGAGATTCTAGCACCATGTCAATCTTTGAGTTATCATCGATTTGTGCTCCCTGAATCTCAGCCTCATTCAAATAGTCCATCATTTTGAGGACATGATCACGAACTCTTGTGCCCTTCCCCATTTTACTGTTCATAATTCCTTTCAGCGCTGCTTGTCTCGCTGAGCGAGTACTCTGCCCGAACATCTGTTGGAGACTATCCATTATTTCAGTGGCAGTCTCCAAGTTCTGATGCAGAATATTAGAAATCGAGGCTAAAATGTAGCACTTTGCCATTTCATTGGCCTTTTGCCATTTCTCATAAAGCCTCCTCTGATTTCTATGAGCATCATCCGCTGGAACTGGGGGGCATGACTGGGTTAAGACATATTTATAATTTTCAGCAGTCAGGACAATGAATAGATTTCTTTTCCAATCTATATAGTTCTCTCCAGTGAGTTTGTTTTGACTCAAAATAATAGTAAGTGGGCTCAGGGAAGACATTTTCTGAAAAATAAAACAAAATAAACATGCATAAATACTTTGAAACAATATTCACAATAAATGACAAAAATGCAAAAAACCATAAATGCATTTTAATTTATTGTAACGATAATCTAGTACCGCTTTGACAAGCTATCCGTTGGGGAAGTCATGTCTACACTTACTAGACCCAATTATCCATTAGATCATTTACTTTCATGTAAAGACATGATAAATAATTATCGTTATCCCTTTGGGCCTAAATTTGTTAACAGAGCTTCGTTGGGAAGGTTAATAACAAACTTTAGTTGAGTGTATAACCATTGTTTCAATCTACGTATTTTTCATATCAATAGTCACCGTTGGGGTGAACAATCGATTGAAAAATATTTTAATTTTATCTTTGAAGAAGTTCATCAAATAAAATATCTAATATATATACCCTCCGAAGGGAGCATCACCGTATCATGAAGTCGAGGTATATATATAATTTTATTATTGAACTAACAATGGAGCCCGTGGGAAAATTATCTTGAATTTTCCCTCTCCCACTCAATATTTTAAAATTGGTTTTTCCTTTTTTAAAACATACATATTGTTAATTGCATGCTTCCTATAATATTATCTAGATGACATCAAATATTATTAAGCATATGCAAATATCAAACAATATAATGAAATTCATTATTAATGAATGACATGTATCATTATGCATAGAGTGGCACTACCTATTCTATATGACATGTTATCATGGCATGTTATCATCCAAAACATAACATATAGAAAAATAATTAAATAATCTTAATTCATGGCTTTCCTAATAATGAAAAATACATTAACCCTGAGCCTAATCTTCATTGGGCTTCTTGTCAATGTCCATCTTCCATAAACTTGTTTTTGTTAATGGACTAAGGGAAATTGGGCTTTTAAATTTATAATTGGTCCAATTTTAATTTTGAAAGAAAATAAATAAATAAATAAATAAATAAATTTTATTAAAATAAAACTTTTGGACCAAAAATAAATTTAATGTGTTCAATTTTATCTATGCATTTTAATCCATTAAGCCCAAATTTTAATTGGGCCTAAAACTAGGATTGTTTAAGCCCAAAACTGATTTTGGATTTAAACGCAAAAAATTAAAACATTTCTGCCCGAAAGAAAACTTATGAAACCATAGGGACCTCCATGATAAAAACCATGAAACCCTAAAATCATATTTTTCTTTCTTTCATCTTCCCCAGCCGCCATCACCACAAAGGGCAGCTGTTCGAGACGCACGGCCTCCGTCACAACTCCGACGAGCGACCAAACGCGCGCCTGCTGCTGGACAGCACACACAGGCCGCTTTGTGGTGCAGCAGCATGCCTTGGTTTGTGACGCGTGTTTTTGCGTTCTTTGGTTGGTGGCCGAAAAAAATTCCGGCCGCTTTGATCTCATTTTCCGGTGATGAATTACAAATTTCCAATGCCAATCTTGGCTTACAAAATTTTAATTACATTAAAATAAATCAAGAGGGAAACATGGTGATAAAAACCACCCCTCTTAGATCCAAACGAAAAATACGTAAAATCTAACCATGAATTAAGACAAACCATAAACATGCTTTATTCATATATTAAACAAATAATATATATCCGAATAAATTGTGCCACTCTAATACATAAATATCAAGATTAATTTCATACGAAATTCTTATATATTAATATGAGATATACCAATTGTTGGGAAAAATCGGGTTTTTAAATTTTTATAAAACCTTTTGAAGATCTCATATAATATATAAGAATTCGTATTCAGAAATCTTGAAAATTTGAATTGGCTTTTTTGAAGTGATTTAGGCTCCTAGATCACGATCCGCCACTCTGTTAGATCACGATCCGTCACCACCACGCTTGTTAGATCACGAATCTATAATGATCTTGTTATGACTCAGTTCGATCTTGACGTGTGGGCGCCTTTATCACTACCAAAGCGAGAAAATTTTTCTCTCAACAATGGAGAGAAAAATCTTTTTCTCTGATCTGTATAAAGTGGCTTCACCTACTTTCTTTAGAGAAAATAAACCTTTTATATCACCCTTTTAGTGAAAACCCTATGCTCCAAATAATGCCCTAAATAAAACTCACGTTATTTTCTTTTTCAATAAGGGACCCACCTTGTAAAATAACATAAGGCCGCTTATACAAAAGTTAATTATATGGAGCCTCCCACTAAATGATATATTTAGGCTTTTGAAAAATTAGTTATCTTACTTATTAGTCCAGTGGTGCGATCGATTAAATGAAAGGATCATTTGGGAACATACAATAGTGGCTACAATGTGTAATTAAACCAATTATTTAATTCCAAATCTACTCCACTAAAAGATTGGAATTGACTTCCATAATTGTATGCTCGAATAATAATTCGCATTGATTTCTTTATCGCACATCGTTAATTAAATTGATATCTCGCCCAATCAATTTAATAACATCTTATTCCTTGATCTTCTTGGTTTTCTCTAATGATCATTTTCAACATACTAAATATTACATGATCAGTGAAAACCCATCAAGAGATGTGTACAAATTCTATATTGTTAATCCATAACTCCAATACTCATAATTGCTCCCACCAAGATCGGGTAATCTTGACCACAAGGATGTGTGCCCATTGGTAACTCAAATGGAATAACAATTACAATCATGAAATCATAATTAACTCAAGATTAAGATTAAAATCAACGCCTATGAGATTTAATAAACAGTTATTACAAAGTTAATTAAATCTCATATGTGATCCTGTTCAATGTATTACATCAATAAATTCATACATGATTAAGACAAATCATTCAATGAATTTATTATCTATACCTAAATAAAGTGCAACTTTATTTATCAATGAACTAAATTTATTTAATCATAAGATAACTTGTATTTATGTCTTCTGTGAATCCACATGGTTATCACATAAATACATATAATATGATTAAATGGACTTTAATACAAGTATTAATGCAATTAAGATATTTGAATAAAATACCTCATTTATTTTATTAATCAGAAAAATAGTTTATTACAATTAAATAAACACATATGCTTTTAAAGAGCATATTTTCCCAACAGCTTGTGGATGAAAGATTAGTGTGTTCAATTGTAGATAGGGATGACAATTTTTCCCGTAGGATCCCATCCCATTTGGGACTGCATTGAGATATATTTTTGTCCCATAAAAAAATTTAGGAACGAGAGTGGTACTTTTTTTTATCTCACTTGCATATACGGGACGGGAGTGAATTGGTAAATTTTGTCCCATCTCATCTCATTGCCGATTAAGAATGAAAATTTTTTCAATTGGGATGAGATCCCGCAGGATTTCATCTCTTTTGGGATGGGATCGGGACATATATTTGTCCAAAAAATATATATATATGGACGAGAGTGAGACGTTTTTCTATCCTACTTATATATACGGGACAGAACTGAGATTGGTAAATCGCATCCCATCATGTCCCATTGCCAACCCTAATTATAGATATTTAGATGAGAGAAATGAAAGAATAACAGTGAAGGATTTTGCAGCAGGTTTCTTTTGTGTGTGGAAAGTCCTTTTGATGTACATATATTAATCTTTGTAAATTATGATTGCATGAATTTTTTTTTTTTCTCTCAGCTAGCTGTTATCATGCGTGTTGAGAAGCCCGACTCAAAAACCCGTGTGTGAGAGGTGTCGGGCTTGACCCAGCCGGCACTTGGAAAAATCCGGGCTTAAACCTGAGTTGGGCAGCTATTTTAGCCATACGGGCTGGTCCCGGGCAGCACCAAACCAGGACCGGACCCGGGGTGTTGCCATGCTGCCATTTTTAGTAATTTCTTCGCACTTTATTTCTAAGGTTATAAGCTTCAACAGCCCAGTTCTAAAAGAGATTTGCAACTTACCACACGAACTAATGACACCCAATGGACTAACATTATGCACTCATAAGTCGTAAGTTGCATGTGATGAAATCAAATAAGCTTAACATCAACTCAAAATTGAGCGCTGAATACAGCCCATAAGCATAAGCTAACAACTTTAGATGTGAATTTTATTAAGTAACAATGTCAAATAATTATGAGCAATTAAGTAAAGATTCTTATTTTGTTATGCAATGAACGTTATGTTAATAAGTTTAAATTTAATATATCCTGTATAGTAGTATTATGGACAAATATAATATTGGCTAGTGTTATTTTTTTAATCATTATGAAATTTATAACTGAACACATAAAAGGTTGAGGAATCCGTACTGCCATTCATGCTTTGATAGAGTGTAGCACCAACTCTTTTCTTCTCTTTGACTCCTCAAAATAAAAGATTGGATCAAGAAAAATTGATATAACAACACTCAAGGAAGTCAACAGCAAGTACAGAACAGCTATGGTAAATCAAGGTACAAAAATCACCTCTATCATCAATGTACCTGAGTGAAAATTGCAAGATAAAATGGATTTATTGTTATAGATTTTATAATTAATAACCTTCGAGCATTCATATTTAGGCAGAACAGAAAAATTTGACAGATAGATTTATTATTATAGCAATCGGTTTTTGTTGTTGGGCCTTCCCTGGCCCATTTTGAGAACTCATGAAATGTCTGTCTTTGTCTCCTCCTAGATTGAGCTAAACTCAATTCCCCACACAGAGAACAAAATAATTAAATAAAGAGAGACAAAATTGGCAGAAAAATATCGATCAAAGAGCATCAGAGATATAAAAGAAACAAACGTATTTTCGATGAGGATCCCGTAATTACTCTTTCTCTTTACACAACATCCAAACCCTAGCTTTTGGACTTTTGACACTTGGTGGTGTTTTGGATGTTTCTTTTTGAAACCCTACGTAAATAAAATTCAAAGTCCAAGCCAAAAAAGTTTTTTACATTTTGCCCATCTGAAACTTTCACTGAAACCCCCAAAAAACTTAGAATAAGAATGGTACATGGCGTGCTGTGCTATTTCCATGCACAAGCTGTCTAGCTGCAGCGAGAGTTCTGGTCCCCAAAACAATACCCCAAAATGTTAGCATACTGATTGCTTTGCCGATCATGCACAGAACACGTGCCCAATTTCAACCTTTATATGTATATCGTATTGTATGTATATCCTGACCATTCTCACATCATCACCACCACCACCACCATCATCTCATTTGTGTGGAGAATCAGCAGAAGGAGAAAAACAAAAATTATGTGTGGAATTTTTGGTCTGTAATTTCAGATTCTCAGTTCCTGCAGGTACTGCATTTTTATATTGTATGTTTTTAATTATTTCTTTGCGTAGGTTTGCATGTAGATGCAGTCGTAGCTTTAGTAGGCTAATGAGTTTTCATTTGAAGATTGAGTTGGCTGTACAAGCATATGATCCATTTCAATGATTTCGAGAGTTACAAATTTGCCATACATTAACTTAAAAAAAAATCTACTCCCATTGAAATTCATAAAGAAATTTATCCGTAATTCACATTTTTACGATAGAAACTTTGAACAAGTCCATGGAGTGAGGGCATGAGCTGCCATTGGACAAACAAGCCAGAGGCCTGAGCAAGCAGTGAACTTCTATGAAATGACATTTTTCATTCAAAATGCATCTAAAATTAATATCTAGGTGCGAGCAGGGCAAAGTGTCGGGCTGTGGGCATGTAAAAAGCAATGTTATTATTGACATAGTAAAGAAGGAAATGTCACAAGGGGAGTAACAAATTTTTCACTTGTGCATGCAGGTGGGGGCAAAGGGGCATGACCAAGAAGTAGCTAGCTAGTCCTAGCTATTTGTAGCTCAATCCTAGACCAAATAACCCAGCCACATGAAATATGAGGTCACGACATTACAGGCCCTACAAAGGACCACCGACCACCCCACCCCTTGCTTCCATTATTCACCTAATTTCAACTGCCAATTTAATATGATGTATACTTCACCCGGCCTCTTCGGAAGTATATTTTTCCATTGCCAAGGGGAAAACAACACGTCACATTGGGGTATTGGAATTGAAAAATTCAACACATCGGTGAAACCGTATGTCATTATCTTAGAAGGAAGCCCAGAAACACACGTGGATTTTCCCCTTTAAAGCAATCATCTTAATCCAAAATGTAAGAATCAGATTCTCTCCTGAGTAAATTATATTAATATAATTAATAAATTAATAAATCTTAATCATTCACTGACATTAAAATACATGTGACACAAGATCCCCTTCTAATCAAGGGTGATATCCAAAATGTAAATCCTATTACACTCAGGTATAAAAGTTGGATTTCATGAATAAAAATCAAACTACCTTTTTGTTACCAAGAGCTGCTCGGACTCTTGGTAATGAAAAATAAAAAATGATACAACAAGCTCGGACTCATGCGTTGAAAATTAAATAATTTGGGCCGCTTCTGATGGTATTTTGTCTGAATATGAATGCCATTGTTATAAAATAAATAATAAATAAGCACTTCTTAGCAAATCAAGGCCAGCTCCACATGTACAAAGATTGACAATGCTCAAATACCGGACGCATAAATTATCTTTTATAACATCAACATGCATGGAATAGCGGTTAATACAAATCCATGCAAAGCCAGCTAACACACTTATAACAATCACTTTCTATGCATCAACACAAACACATACTAAATATATAGTTAAAGCAAAAAGTTCTGATACTGATAGAAATTAACACAATACACAAAAGAAATGAAACCACTTAAATCTTAGTACTACAAGTTTCACTTAAAAGCCAAAAGCAAGTAGAAACATCTCAATTGCCAGAGAAAGAGTATAGCTTGCAGCTACCTCCTCAGTAAGTCCACATGCAATCAAGCTCAGTGGGACCCACATTCAACCTGCCGCCACCACCGCCACCGCCGATGTCCTGCATCACCGTTGACCAGTTTGACCCACCACCGCCACCCTGAAAGGGAGGAGGCGCTACTGAAGAAGCAGGTGGTGCGAAGAAGAAAGGAAGCTGAAGATTCTCCTGCAGAGACCTCAAGTTAGGGAAAGCATTCAAGCCAACATTGTTTCTTCCAAAACGAGCAAACGGGTCACAAGCAGCGCCGGCACCAGCAGCAGCATTGATAACAGGTGCTGGTACTGTAGTAAAGTCAAAAGCTGAGGAGCTGGTGTTGAATGTGGTGGCAGTGGCTGCCGAAGCTGCGGCTGCGGCGGCTGCAATGGTGGAGAAACAGGACACGTGCTGATCAGAAGGAGCGTGGCTTTCATCATACGAGCAGCTGTCATTGGGGGCAGTGGTGGCGTTAGCAGCGGCAGCAATGGTGGGGTGATCAAGGAGAGGAGGAAGAGAAACTGATGAAGGGGAGCTGGGTTCCGGATACGAGTGATTGAAGGTTGAAGATGACGAAATGGTGCAGCTCAAACGACTTTTCTTGACGGCGTTTGCGACGGCAGCCGCGGTGGCGATGGCTCCACTGCTCTTTTGAAATACTCTTGAAATCACCCATTCATCCTGGCAAAGAAGAAAAGGTTAATAATCAAAATTCAAAAGTGAAGTGATGTACATAAAATGCATCAAGCAACTGAAAAAAAAAAGTGCTATTTGCAACGCAAAATGTCATAATGTATGATAAAAGGCTAAGGAGGCTAGCTTTTGCTTATCAAGACAAGCAAAGTGGAAAGCAGGAGAAAAGAAAAAGCACTGGATAATCTTTATGGAATGATAATGCTATCGTTATACTAAATAACATAGGAATAAGCCAAAGGGGATCATTACGAGTATGACGGTTAGACAAAATTTTGATTCAAAAAAGCTGAGGAAAAGGTAAAGCTAGGGCAATCATGTTCATGCCATGCAAGAAGCTTAACTTTTTAGCCTGACATAAAACAGGGCTAAGAGTTATTTAAGTTGTATCTTAACACCAAATTAAGTGTAAGATGTGTGTACATTGTTTAAACAAGTTGTGATAAGTAAAGATGTGTACATGAATGAAGAGACGTGAGGTGCCTGCCCACTGAAATAACATTAAAATGTTGTAGAATAAATCACAATAATACTTGTGATATTAAATTTAAGCAAATGCCATTTTGAGTTTTCAGCCCACTTAAATGACAAAAACAGCATTAGAGCTGGCCTTATCAATCAGTTCTCAATTGCACTGTGATAATAACTACCATGATCCATCTTGTGATCATAAGCATGAGTTGTTTCAGAGGAAAAACAAAGATAGCTTAACGGGAAAGAGGAACATGAATTACTTCATTGTTTGTAGTTTGTATTATCTCCCAAAGAACCATACATGGCCATAAACCTAACAGCAAAACCCTAAACACTACTAAAATGTCTAAAGAAATATGAATGTGCGTGTATGTGATATATATAGAATACCTTGGAGCTTCTGGAGAGATATTGATAAGCAAATTTGCCTTCCAGGCGATACTCATGCATAACCCAGTTGCTTTTCTCTCCTTTAGGAGCTCGGCCTCTGTAGAAAACCAAAGTCTTCTTCATGCCCACAAGAGCACAAGTCTTGGAGCTGTAAATCTCTCTGTCCTTCCCAGTGGCCTTCCAGTAACCAGCCTCCGTAGCTCTGTTAGTTCTCAGCCCAGTTGGGTACTTCCTGTCTCTCAGGCTAAAGAAGTACCACTCTTTCTCGCCCATCTTTGCCTTAGCTGCAGAAGCGAAAACAAAAGTAACAAACAATGTCACAACAGATTCGCATATCAAGTATGAACAATGGACAAAAAAAAAGGGGGGGTTTGTCAACTCAGCTTACCAGGAAGCTCCCAGGGCTCACACTTGTTGAGGTCAACTTCGGCAATGGCTCTGCCAGTGAAGTTGCAGTCAAGAACTTTCTTGAGAAGGTAGTAAGTGATGAGTTCTTCATCAGTTGGGTGAAACCTAAAGCCAGGAGGCAAATGTGCATCACTGTTGTCAAAGTAACTGTAGGTGATCTCCATGACTATGAGCAAAAATAGCAACAACAAAAGAGTATGAAGGCAAATCAACTAAAAACTCAAACAGAGAAAAGATAAGTGCATGGGATGATGATGATGATGAGTAAATAAAACAACAAAGGGGTTTTGTAACTTAGTTGTCTAGTGTGTTTGAGAGAGTGTGCTTATTGGTCTAGTTATATGGGGGGCGCTTGGGTTGGTTTCCCATGGGGATTTGATGAATCAAGTGACAGGAGAAAAAGGCGAAATAAATAAAAATATTAGATCAATAAAAGCCATAAATAATAATAATCTCTTTGTTTTCTCTGATCTGTCCTGTTCTATTTTCTCTCTGTAATGGGGTCATCTGCTACATTACATAATAATGCCATAGCCTGAGAGTAGAAAGAGAGAGAGAGGAGGTGATGTATGTCTCTGAGGGGGTGGGCTCTGTGGGGTTCTGTTTCTGGCATTGAGTATGCGTGCGTGTGTAAATTGAAAGAGAGGGAACAGAAAGTAGTTTTATGAGAGGAAAAAAAAAAAGAAAAAATTTTATTGAAAGAGATTGAGATTTTCACCATCTCTCGATAAAGCTGTTTCATATCTCACCCTGTCAGCACAGTACAAGATTAAATTATCAAACTCGACAGGGACCCTTTGTGCTTAAACACGCCACCTTCATTTCAATATATCTACAATTATTCTTTTTATTATTATTATTATTATTATTTTTTTCCACAAAATTTGCATAAACAATGTATGAATACCCCCTTTAAATGAATATCATTATTTGGATATGGTGTGTGTGTCCACAAGCCAAAGTGAAATGTTCAGCTTGAGCTTGAGCTTCTGCTTCTGCTGTGCTGCCGCTGCTTCTTCTGCAAATCTTTAATAATGCGGAAGACTGAGGCCACAGCTGCTTTTGCTAGTTACACTTACACATAACAATCTTATGCTAAGGAAAGAGTGCATGCATGGGCAATTTTTGACACAAAAGACAAAATGATTTCCACAGGGAGAGCGGCTAGCTAAAAAGCACCGGTACCCAGAATCCTCCTTTGTACAAAACAAGCAAGCTAGGCTCTTGTTGGTGTAATAAATTAATAATTCAGTACTGGGCTGATGCTTCTTGACACTCTGGATTTTGCATACTAAATTTTTCTTGTAACATGGCCAGGCCCCTACCCATATTTGTAACCAATGCGAAGTGCTAGTTTTTGGCGACAGTTCTATTACTTTTGCACATAAAATTCAATTCAATCCTCATCTCATAAAAGAATTCTGAATCATGCAATCAATATATTATTCTACATGCTACTTTTTTGCTGTTCACATTCATGTTTGAAACACTGTAAATCTGTAAAGATTTTTGCAATGTATAAGGAAAGCAGGATCAGAGTATCAGATCTGCTGTGTGAGTGAGGTCGAAATCTTTAATTTTACTCATGTGATTGATCCACTTAACTGTTTCAAAATCCTAGACTTTCTCATATTACAAGCCAAGCGTCATGTCCACTCAGCCATCATTTTCACAGATTCATATCCGAAATGGCAAAAGACTTGCTGTGATCTGCAGCTGTAGCAGACTATACATATGTCGTATGCTGCTCATGACAAAAATTTTCGGCAATAAGAACCCCTCTCTCATATTCTGGAACAAATAAATAATTAAATTTATTTAACCATGACTAAATTAGTTCAGTTCAATCTTTTCCAGTCTTGATTTGATTTTTTTTTTCCTTACAAATTTGAACTGAACTAAAAGTTTCTGTTTGTATTAAAACAGCACCACGTGACATGATTTAAGGAAGCATAAGAAAATTAAAAATATATATATATTAAACTTTATAACAAAATTAAAAAAAAATCATAAATATTCAAAAAATCGTACCGAATCGAAAATCTAGCTCGGTTCTTTCTCTAGTTCGGTGCTTATCGATTGTTCAAAATTCAGTACTCCAAATTATAAGTTCAGAAGGGTATCAAAGGAAAAACGGACGTATACTAGAAATACTCTAAAAAGTAAAAACTTGTAAAGAAGAAAGAGAACGAATATTACTGAAGCTGGGAATTGTGAAGAAAGGTTAAAAAAGAATTAAAAGAGAGAAGGATAAATGATGGGAGTGGTTGAATTTTTTTAATTATTATTATTATTATTTCTTTTTTACAGCAACAATAGTAAAAGTTTAGAAAGACTGACTTTTTTTTTTTCTTCCCTCTTTCTAACTAGTATATAAAGCATTTATATTATTTGTTTTGTGTTGGAATTTGCCAAGTGATGAATTGAAATGATGAAGCACACCATGCATGCATCACTTCGAGCAATCCCATCCATCCATCCATCCATCTATCAAAATCAAAAATCAACAAAAAGATTGATGGTATGAGATTCTGACGCGTCATGCTCGGATTTTGAGATGACCCTTCTTCACAGGCTTTACATCAAATCATATCAATATCATCAATCTGCAATTCTGCATTTCTGCACTCCCTCTCTCTCTCTCATTTTTTTTTTCATTTTATTGTTGTCAAGGTTTCTTCACCAGTAACTATCCGAAAAAAGGCAACAAAATCAACCCCCTCGATCTTCTCCTGTTTTAGCCACCTGATGACCTGAATTACTTTCACTTTGCCTTACAATTTACGGCTTCTCCTTCTTTCTCTCTTTCATTTCCCCATGTTCATGCTACGATACGATGATTTTTAAGTTCCAAAACTTATAATAATAATAATAATAAATTTCCTAAATCACGTGTAATGTAACTTACAATCACATACATAAAGAATGTACGGTGTGGAGTTCATACATTATTTACATGTGTGGTTATAAATTATATTACATATAACTTAAAATTTGTCTACTAATAATAATAAGCGTGAGTCATTCCACATTATTTATTAATGTTCCTACTTACTCGTTCAAATAAATTTTATGAACAGAAAAATTTACTGATTTTTAACATTGTACAAAATAATAATCCCTGGTCACATTACATATATAATTGTTTTAATATTATTTTCTTATCTAAAATTTATCGAGATAACGATAAGCAAGCATAGCCTAATACGTGGAAGTGGGTATTACAGGAAAATTGTGCATCCTTACATTTTATGTTATTGTTTTGTACATAAATGTTATGATTGTAAATTATGTGTTATAGCTAGAAAATAAACCCTAGTAGGAATTCTATAATTGTCGCCAGTTACATTTACAATTTATCTTTTTCTCATAAGATATAATTCAAAATGCAAAAATTACAAAAATAATGGTATATATATATATATATATAATAACATATGATACATAATAATAACTTGTAAATATAGTCACAATCTTGTGTGATACAGATCATCTAGTAAGCAACAAAAATGCGAAGTATGACATTAAGAGAGAATTGAATACCAAAAAGAGACAAAACACGTTCGCACATTTATTAAAATTAACACCACGGATTCGTGAAAAGGTGTCAAAATTAATACTCTGAATAATTATAATTGTTAATGGATTTAGCAAATAAATGATTTTCAATGCAGTATATTATTTTTCTTCCCTGGTTTTGTATTTATAACGAGACCGCTGGACTTCAAATCACATAAATGTTTGCATTTATTTAATCGATCAATAATTTACATATACAGTGATGTAACTCACATAATGCAGTTATAAAATATAACATATTGTCCTCTTATTATGTTATTATTTTTTTGGTCTTATTACAGTACCTCTCGTACTATTAAATATTAGGCTTTTAATATATTCAAAATTTAAAAGTTTATAAACTTTTGAAAAATTTTAAAATCCGCTCGTTGGGATTGAGAGGAGCTTCAATTTGGGAACAAAATAATTCTCATATATTCATTTGTTTTTAGTAGTCCAAAACCTACACACCAATAATGTATGTATGTATGTAATCCAGAAAGCAGTTGACTTTTTTTTGTCTTTAAAATTTTCATAATATATATATAAATGGTTATTTATTTGCTGATTTTTAAAAGTCTGAAAATAAAAAGAAATAAATAAATAGTGGGGAATGGAATATATGAAAAAACAAAAGGGACACGGTTAACGAGAGAGGGCGTATGGGGGGATTACACATGACGACAAGGTGAAGTAAGCCGCGCCGCCCTCCGCCTACGGCTCTGTGCGCTGCGTTTTGGGAAGCGAGTCCTAAAATAATGTCCAATAATTAATAATCTTTTTTCATTATTATTATTATTATTATTATTATTAAATGTATAACGTGAAGCTCTGCTTAAATAGTGACCACCACCCTTTGCTGCGTACTGGGCCCCACCCACGCCCTCTCTCACTTACATTATAGTCCTTGCTCTGCTCTGTTTATATCTGGAAGTTTGTCCAATCATCTTTTGGGCTCTGTGTGCCTGCTCCCCTCTCATCTTCACACGTGTACCCATCTCACTCACTCTCTCTCTCTCTTCCCCCTTCCGGCCTGACCCACAGAACACTATTTTTTATTATTATTTAATCAAGATAATGAATATTATTATTTTATAGCGTAATATCTTTTATATGTCATTTTATCTTAAATTTATTTGATAATTATTTTTTGTGCTTGATGTTTTAGTTTTTTTTTTTATCATTAAAATAATAATTTTATTAGTAAATTACTGATGTCAAAAAGTATTTTAAAAATTTCACAAGGTATAATATTTATAAATTTTCGAGTTATAAAATTATTAATTGATAAGAGCATTATTATTTTTTGTATATAATTATTTTTTTAATTTAGAGGGTTGAATTATTCTTCCATAGGTTAGGATTAAAATAGACTGCTACTATAGTTTCAGTTCAAAATTCAGTTAACTTTAATGGTTTGATGGTTAAATGATCAAAATTAAAATATTTATTGAAACAAATAATTGTCATAAAATTATTGGCAAAGTAATATATGAAAAAACATTAGGTGATAAAATGTTGATATCCCTAAAGATAAAAAAAATCAAACTAAATACTAATTTTTTGAACTAAATTATCACACAAAAACACCATTTTTTCCCATTAAAAAATTAAATTCATTGTTCACGACAATAACGATACAAGTAATTTTAAATACTTTTTTAAAAAATAAAAAATAATTAAATAATTGACTTAAACTATAGACACTAAAAGTGAATTTTGGAATGATAAATATTGAAACATTTAGTGAAAAAAAAAGTAATTGTTATAAAATTTTTGATAAAGTGATATATCAAAAAGCATTATGTGGTAAAATATTAATACCCCTAAAGATTAAAAAAAACATAAATTACATACTAATTTTCCTAACTAAATTATCATATAAAAATACTGTTTTTCTTTTAAAAATTAAATTCGACGTCTAAGAAAATAACCACACAAGTAATTTTAATATTTTTTAAAAGTACAGAAATTAATTAAATAATTGACTTAAACTATAATCATTAAAAGTGGATTTACCGCTGTGCTAGGTGATTTTAAATCAGAATGACTTGTGCCTTTGACCTTTTGATATGTTTGATGACAATTCATTTTTCCTTTTTCACCTTTCTCTAGCCAAATATTGACAAAGCTGAAATGGGGCTCTGGCTATGGTACCGCCGTTCCTGTTTTTCGGTGATTTAACCACTGACCAGTTTCATTGAGCACCATGCACTCTTTTCTACTTATAGTTTTTATAAATTCTAAAGTGAAAAAATTCCCTTAAATTGTAGAAAAATATTATAATGAGAAATTATTAATAGTATATCTTAAATTTGCGTTTTTCTCAAAAATACTACAATATTTTAAAAGTGTATCAATCATTCACCTTAAATTAATAAAAGTTATCTACTAATTACTAAACTATTAACTGTCGTTTAAAAGTGAACAGAACTATAGTGAATTTACGATTTTACCCTTAAAAATTATTGTTTGTATACGCTTAAAATCTCTTATTATCACTGATATATCTTTAAATTATCACTTGTATCATATGAAAAGACCAAATTACCCCTTTGACGTCATCATATTTAAACAACAACTAACAATTTTGTAGACGACAGATACATGTTATCAACTTAGGGTGGATGGCTGATATGTCATGAAAGTGTTATAGTAAATTTGATAACAGAGTAAATTAAGGGTGTACAATTGATAATTTTCATATTAGAATTCATTAAAATAGTGCAATTCTAATAAATCCCAATTAAAAATAATACTTATATTCAATAACCAGCAAACTCAATAATCAATTTATGTATGGATTTACAATTAAATTGACATTTATCCTTATCATTTTTTTTTTGTCTTCCTAGAGAATTTTTATTAAACTCACTAATATAGCTAAAATTGCAATGTCATATTAGTACGAAGGTGGGGTTGCATCTAAAAGGTACTTTCATAATCTTTTTACTAAAATTCCTAAATGATAAAATGAAATTCTTTATTTTGAACTAATTTAAATTTTTATTGTATTACCAATATTCAGGAGGATTTAAAAAGTTATAGTTTATGCAGAATTTTTATTCACTTAAAAAAAAGTCCTTAAAACTAATTTTGTTACAAATTATGTTAATAATAATTTTTTTTATAAATTAATTGGTATAAACAGTTTTTTTTTTTTTTGTGGTGAAAATAACCCCTCCAAAAATACATACCCATTAAAATTAAAAAAAAAAACTAAATCTTAATAACTTCTTTGATGAAAATCCCATAACAACATTTACTAATCATTTACTTCTTCCTTGTTTTGCTTTCTTCCCTTTGGTGGATGTGTGCTGGTGCTTCTTTGGTTTCTTAACCATTCTTGGAAATTTTATTAATGATGCCCGATGAAAGATGAACTCAACTGATATGATTTCTTGAGAAAGATGGAGTTGAGTGGAAAGGAGGAAAAATAATGTCGTGATTCCTTATGGAAGATGAAATTATGAAGGTGAGAGGAAACTAAAAAAATTATAAAATCGATTCTTTCTTTTTTAAAATATAAATTTAAGGGTATATTTATCTATTTGTTAATATCAGTGTGCTATGAACTTATGATGATTAATATGCCTTGGACGTGAACAAAAAAATGCTTAAATACTTATAGCGTATAGTAAATAAAAATAAGTGTAAGGCTCTAAATTAAATTTTGATAGTGTACATAAACAGACAATATTATAATACTTATGAATATTTTGTAAATAATAAATAGTATAAGAGTCTTAGTGAAATTTAACAGTAATTAAGCTACCAAAGACAAAATGGATTGATTCCCAATTTTTTCTTCAACAAGCTCATCATGCATTTTTCTTTTTTTTTCCTGCAAAACCCAATGATGCTCAAAAGTGAAAACACTAGACAACTTTTTTTTTTGACAATGTGGGTATGTAAGATCACTTATCACTTCAATTGATTTCATTTGATATTTGATTTTCGATTCATATAATTGTAGATTCTTTCTCCCTAGTCCCCTATACTGTAACCGAGCCAAAAGCCGAACAGAAAAAATTTCAAGGAGATTCGGATTCCATTGTCTATGCTATGCATGCTATCTGCATTTTAATTGAAGCAACTTGTATGTACGTGTGTTTGTGTGTGCGGCATTTGCGTCAAAAAGTTAATGAGCGTTCTTCCACCAACCTACACTGCTAACAGCAACAGGAAATGCCCTCTGCAAGGACACTCTCCAAGCTGGCTTCCAAGTTTTCTTTCAATAGGTACAACTTGAAATAGAACTTTCAAACAAGTCCTAATTTCACTTGTGAAGTGGATCTAATTAAATGAAATTGATACATTAGAGTTTTATACAATTTTCTTTTTTAATTTAATGCTACTTAAAACAATCGATAGAATGACTCAGGTAATTGTTCTTTTTTTTCTTTTTATAAACTTTCATAACTTTCGTGTATTTCAAATACATAAAATAGAATTTGACCAATTTATAGGCAATCTATTCTGGTAGATAGACGAGGAATAATTATTGATAATTTACTTAGATAAAAATTTTCAATTGGTGCAAGAAATTTGAGGTTTAAATTCTACTTATGCGGGCGTAAAGAAAATTTTAATATGATATTAGTTAGGGGTGGTAAAAAATTCTCATAGATTCGGGGACCGTTATGTTGGGGTTGAACAGTGGGTCTAATTTACCTTTATTTTATAAAAAAAAAAATTGGGTATAGGTATGACTTCTTATACCTCTTGATTGGGTGGGTTAGGCACAAGTATAAAACACTAATATTCCAACTTGCTCACAAAACTTATTTTACTATTGACTATTTTTTTTTTAATATTTTAAAAGTTAAAATTAGCAGCTAAATCAAATAAACGTTAGAGTATGAAATTTAAACCCTAAAACATAAACATTAGCACTTAGCAACTCAGTAATCAGAACAATCATCTAATATGATATCCCTAGATATTTACACGGAGATTTTAGTCGTATAATAGACTAGACATTTACCAGACCATTTAAAATCTTGTCTTAATTGAAAGCAAATGATAATAGAATAATGTTCGAATCAACAATAGTTAAAAGGAGTGAATGATGACAAGAAAAATGTCAAAGTGGAGGCTTTTATTTTCAATCCAAATATTTAATAATACATCGATTAAAATTGAATTTAACAATCATCAAATTGTAATCAATATTAACATAAAATTCAACATAATTTTTTTAAAATAATTTTAAAATAAACTGCTACATGTTTATCTAGAGTTAAATAATTAAAGTATCAATTTTTTTTCTTTTTTAAATACATGCAGATGTTAATATATATATATATAGGGTATAAGAGAAGAGGAAGTGTATCTCTTAACTTTTATCAGGGGATCCCCGACCCATACTCGTTAAAACCCACAGTAGATAAAAGATCGGTGGTGGAAACGTTCTCTTCCAAATAAATGGGTGCGGATACAAACATTGGCATTCGAGCACAGTGACCTTTGCCAATCCTATCACTAGTTGTGTAATGTTATAGTTACAAAATAATAATAATAATAATAATAACAGCAGTACAGCACATTGGTAAATAAACATTGATGAAATCGACATTATTGGATGATCCAATAACCCGTGTTTACATTTTATTGGAAGTGACTAGAAATGGACTAACAAACATCTCACTGCAACAATCTGATTCATCAAAGTGACCGCAGCCACACAATGGGAAGGTTGGTTGATATTTACTTGATGGGAGCGGGGGCAATGATCTTGATGTGATTTCAATTCTTTGATTTATTGCAAAATGGTCATTTGATTTCAATCAAACCAATTATCTTTTTCGAAAATAATTTTAAAAAAAAAATTCAGCTAAAGCCTTTTTGGGGTCTTGTTGAATTGATCTTTTCAATCTCAAATGAAAATGTCCAAACTAAAGTCAAATGTTGAACATAAACTATGAAGTCCACACTTCACATCGACAGACAAATTTATTTGCTCTACGTCAGCGAATGGGCAGACTTCACATCGACAGTCTTGTTTCGTTGACGATATTATTGCTCTAATTTTTTCAAAAAAACTCTTTTTTTTTTTAACCTTTTTCTTTGTGTATTTTTTATAAGAAGACAAGTACATCAACATCAATTAATGGTGATGTAAAATAGTTTGTTGATATGTACCATATCAATAACCTACTGAATAAAAAAATCATTAGCTAATAATACGCTTCAAAGTTCAAACAACACAATCCAAAGTCAGAAAAACTTAAAATTGAAGTAAAGTATTTTTTATATTTAATTTAATGGCCAGAAGTAATTTGAAAACAAAAAGCTAAACTTCAATTTATCTTTGAGATATATAAAGAATCATAATTTTTAATTTATCTCTTAAAAGTATGAAGACTTCAGTTTAACCTATATTTTCGTTCAAAAGATGAGGGCAAACAGAGAACACATTAATGATATTTTTTTTTCTTGCTTTCTTAACAGTAAATAAGGGTAAATCAATATTTTCACATGAATAAATAGAAAATTGTCATTCTAAGTAGGGCTAAATTAATGTTTACCTTAATAAAATGAACTACATGACTTAAGAGTTGGCAAATTTAGGTTCGAGTCAAACCGATCAAATTAGAAAAAAAAAACTAATCCAAACCTATAATGTGATTCGATCCGACTATATTTGGATTGGATAAAAAATTCAAATTAAGTTTGGATTCGATCGAGTTATGATTATATATGGATTAGGTCGAGTTTTCTTAGTTATTTTGATTTTTTTACAAATTATTTTAGTTATTAGAATTTTTTAAATTAATTATCTGATTGTATTATATTTTTACCAATTTCCAAAAAATAAAAATAAAAACTACTACTACGAAATCAAATGAATAAAAATTATAATAAATTACTACCACAGGGTAGGATCGGGTTATTTGCCCACCCCTAAATTTAGTTTCAAGTGTTAACCAAATCAAATTTTTAAGATCGGATCAAGTTTAACCTGATCCGCACCCGAACTTTTTTAGATGAGGCTAGGTTATTTGCGCACCTATAACATGGCTTGAGCGAAAAATCTTAGAAAGAAATAGTTGTGGCTTTGAATCTAATCCATTTTATTGACTATTGAGCCTAGTCTGGGCTTTGGTTGAGCTCCCAATCAGACTTTAGGTTAGAATTGGGCTGGGCTTGAGGCCCAACAAAATGACAAGGAGCTAATTTATTGCGTGGATACTAATGGGCAAAAGTCGACATTATACAATAAAATTTATATAGTCAAAATATTGGAATCAAACTAATTTTATTATTATAAGAAAGTTATAACTTAATAGATATTACTCAGTTGTCCTTAGTGCAAATGATATAGAGGTAAAATATGTATTACATTAATAATTAATTAATAGAGAATGTCAAATCTAATATATAGATATTGATAAGAGAGATATATATAATTTCAAAAAAATGACATATTTTTTTTGTAAAATTTAGATAATTATTATTATGTAGAGCCAAGTTCCTAAAGACGGGATCTAAAAAAAATTATAACTTATTATAATCCGGAGTTTATTCTTATTTATAACTAGCCTGAATTGGGACAATGATTTTTTTGTGACTACTTAAAGGTTATTTTTATAAAAAGTATCACTATAGAGAGATTTTACTATATAATTAAATAAAACCAAACTCAATCCTTATACACTATTACAAAACATTTCTCACACTTGCTTCTTGGCTTTAACATTGGATTGGAAAATCTTATGGTGCATTAACTAAACTGAAATCAGAATGGACAATAATGAGAATGATAAATGGAAATTAAAATAAACTATTTATTTGAACTATAAGAATCGAAATCAGAGTGGGTTAGATAGTAACAAATTACTAAAAAGTACTTAATAAACAATTGTCATAATGATTTTTTTGTATTTTAATTATTGTCATTATTTATTCAAAAAATTTAATATTAATAATTATTGTTAATAATATACTAATATATTAATTAATTGTAAAAATTTTTATCATTAATAATAATAATAATAAATTAATATATTAATTAATTATAATAATTTTTTAACTAAGGACAAAATGAGTATTTTTTAATTTTATGGGGGGGGGGATGATCAATTTTACGAATAGGAGATTGATTATAGGGTAAAAAGACAAGAAAAAAGCTCAGGCCCATTGTTTTTTAAAAAATAAATTTATAAATTAGAATAATATGATTAAAATTGAAAAGTAATTTAAAAATAAAAAAGAAAACTTAAATTCTTAACTTATAAAATCAATGATGATTCAAAAAAATGAAATTTATGGTACTAAACTCTCTCTTATGTGTTAATTAAATAAAAGAGCGTTTGAATTAGAGAATTCAGTATTAAAGAAATTTAAAATTTTGAGCTTTTATTTGCTTTATTTATTATTTTGCTTAGAAATGTTCATTTTCTTTAATTTATTTATCATTATAATAACTTGTTGATCATTCGTTTACTTCAAATTTATAATAATTTAAAAAATTTTAAAAAATAAATAAAGCCTAAGTCCGACCCGAGCCCAGCCCAGGCTCGCAATGGGCCCGACCCAAGCCCTCACACTAAACGTGAAGTGGACTCGGGTTTGGGCTTGAAAAAATCCAGCCCAAGTCAATCTTCCATTTCCAAATTTAAGTGGGTCCCATGATTTTAATTCATATCTCCATTTTGTGAAATAAACGTTGATAATGATTATAATTCTGAATTTTAATTCTCCATTTAAGAAAATAAACGCACCATTAATGTAATCAGTATATGCATTTTCTTTTGCTGGATGTTTAACGTATTTACCTTTTTCTAATTATGTAAAAGTGAACATGGATGTTATGAAAAGCAATCAAAGAGAGCACCTTAAATTTTTCTTTCTACGATCTGTAGTCTAACTTTAGTATTCTTGTATCACCTAGATCTAACACGTGTAAATGTAATCTACAAGCACACCTGAATCTAATTAAACAAGAGACTTTTAAGCCAAAAAAAAAAAAAAGGAAATACACTTTTCATCATAAAATTTTTCTTAGTTGTCAATTTATTTGATGGTATCATATGGTCAAAACAAAATTGTACAACTTGTTTGGTAAGTTTCAATTTCTTAGAAGGTTGTATTCGGATAGACGTCCAAAAATAGTAATCTATTTGCACCCACTCAATTATTTTGATGAATCATCAAACTTATCTTGAACCTTTTAGATGGAATGTGTGACTAACCTCCTGTAACATCAGCCGTTGGATGTGGAGTGAGAAATTAAATGGCAGGAGCAAGAAGTTAAAAGAAGATGGGAACCGGCTTGGATGTTAGTTACATAATCTGCAACGTATACAACTCCATATATATATATATATATATGTAACACAAAAAGATTACACCACTGCTCATAGCTTGTATGGAAGTTGTGACTTGAAACTTTGAAAAGAAGACTCATTGTTAGCTGCTACCTTTGGCACATAAACTCAAAAGGGAAGGCGGATTCAAAAATACAACTACATTTCTTCCAATAATCAGGTAATTCTTTTTAATTCTACCGATTAGCAATTATATTTATAATTTATTTCACTTTGAATCTTAACATACTTAGATTGATTCATCCAGAAAATATACAGATTAAGTAGTAATGCCGTATTAAAGTGAATTAATGATCGATACTGTTCAACTTATCAATTTTGGTATTAATATTAGTAGTTTAATATTTTAGTATTATCAATATGATAAAATGAAACGATAATGATTTTTTTTTTTACATTATTAAATAAAAGTTCTCAAAAAAAAAAAAGAAAAAAAAAAGGCAAGAGAACGATTGTAGAATGAAAGGATAGCCCGTGAATCGTGAGATCAAAATGACTTTCTCTGTTTGTAGAGCTATGATCACATGTGATGATTCTATAGGTATCTTCCAAATAGTTGCCAATTAAAAGCGATCAGTGATGATCACAATCATTGCCCTCGCTTTGGGTTGCGGGTAGAAATAGAGTTTAATAAATTTTGTTTGGAATATCCAAGGCTTTATGAGTGGGCCACTTGGTGAGTTGTGTGGCTTTGATTGGTCTAGTTATCTGGCACCATCACCATGAATGTGCCACTCTTGTCCTTATCTCTTTGTTTTTCCATCTATATTCTCCTCATAAACTCCGATCATGATATTGTAATAAATTAAAAGAAAAAAAATTGGGGTAATTTTTAAAAACCTCTCTTGAGATTTGGGTTTGTTGTAAGTAGATGGTGAGAATCTATTTATTTATAAAAAAATCTCCTACCGTCAGTTAATTTTAACATTGATCGTTAGTTAACTGTGCAAAGATAATATTACCCTTAACAATAGTTTATAGACTGACATAACTAAAAAAAAAACTAAAATTGTTGGCGCGAAAAACACAAATTCTATTTTTTGACAATTTTATCCTTATCAATTCCAAATATTTACAATATCATAGGTAAAGATTATAATTATTTCATTTTTAAGTTTTTAATTTTATCTTTCCTGTAAGAACTTTAAGAAAATATCAATAATTTAAAGAGGATTTTTTAAGTTTTTAAGTTTTATCTTTTTTATAGGAATTTTAAGAAAATATCAATAATTTAACGAGGGTAAAATAGCAAACAATTTTGGTTTTTTTTTATAGTTATTTTCTCTATTATTGTTTTTAACTAACGATGTTAAAATTAGCGACGGTAGAGTTTTTTACAAATAAATAAATTACCATTATCTATTGTAATGCCCAAAAGGTTTTAAAAATTACCCAAAAGAATCACAACATTAAATGCTCCCAAAAAATCAACTAATACAAAAATAAAATAAAAAGTAAAGGAATTGATCAGGTAAAGCCAGGCCTAGATAATTATTGTGAAAAAGGCCCATTTAAACAGAACCCAATGGAACTTTCAACCCTGTGGTCACAAAAATTGATGCGTAGGTACAGTTTACGGGTGTCTTTCCTGTCGCTACAATAAGCCCAATTTATGTACTCCTGGTTAGTTGTTCCACCAACAAGAAAATTAATTAAAGTAACCTTAACTCCTTACTCCCAAATGGAAAGATAATTAAAATGATTTAACATATCAAGTTGGTCACATGGTAACATATTATTTTATCTGGAGCTGACAAAATGGCTTGTTAAGTGTTACTTGTGTGGTGTCAAAACTTCGTATTGTGCCAAATTTAAGTTGATTCAAATTTAATTTATTTAATAATCGTGTCAAAATATTAAAATCTGAATCCGAAATAAAAAATAAATGGATAATCCAAATCTCTATTCAATAACTAGGTAATCATGTTATCTAACAGAATATGATTTATATTAAATATTGCACATCCATTAGAGGCAAATTACACTCTTTTATAAATCTAAACATATATCTATTAAAATATTATACATTTACACTATTAAGTTTTAAGTCTCAAAAATTTTAAAAAATGAAATGGCGTATAACTATTAATCTTTGAAAAAGGGTGAATCATGTCCAATATTGAAAAACTTGAGTAAAGGCTTGTATATTAACTTAAGTTCAACATAAATACAAGAGAATGTTCAAAGGATAATCTTTGCTAACTCTAATTATAATATTATGTGATAAAATTAGCTTAGAGATAAGTTACATAATAAAGACAAGTGTGATGCAAGATATTTACAAAACATGAGATAAGTGATGCAAACTACAAGATCAAGCCGTGCATGGAAGTTACACTATTTGTTAAATATTGGAGTTTTGACCATAAGAACTTGCAATATTTTATTAATATTTAATAATTGTGTCATTAACTAGATACATGGGTCAAGAAATTGAACCTTAATTCAATACCAAAAAAAAAAAATTTGTATTAACCCAAACTAAATTAATTTAATAACTGTGTCAATTTTTACAATTCAAACCTATTTATTTATAATGCGTTCATGCATGTCGAGTAAATGAAACGTCAATGTACTTAGCTTTATATAATAATATATAAAGAAATTCTATGGTCAATCAATCAAATAAAATCTTACGACTTTGATAAAGGAATTTCATTTAAAATATTCTTGGCAAAAGTAATTTTTTGTCTCGACATTCATGCCGATGATCATATATCAAAATTATTAACGTTAAATCATATATCAAAATCATTTACATTAAAAGTGAAGATGGGATGCCATTTTTTTTTGTATAAATACTAACTTTGGGAAGCATTATATATAACACAGAGGGGTTCAAGTTAGTTAGTTCATTCTTCATTGTTCAAGAACTTTTGTTTTTAACAGTGTCCCTCTAAGTATGGCATTGGGATTAATACTATATAGAGTAAATCAGACAAATTTATTTTTTGATGGCATGATAAGATTGGTTGAATTAAATATCACTTGGCCCACATGATTTGTTTTTATTCATTTATATTTTCATTCAACCAATCTTATCATGCTACATCAGTTTGTATAAAATAAGTTTGTACAAGAGTTTGTGGCTGTATCATTATTCTATTATACATTGGTGTTATAATTAAATTTTTATTTTTTAAAAATAAAACAAACAATTATTGTAAAAAAATGGATTCTATTCCTTGAGGAGGATTTGCGTGGAGTTGACACACCATCTCAGTCTGCTAAAGTGGTATTTACGATCACTTATAGCAGGTCTAATAGATGTTGTCAAAAGATTTCACAAATTAAGAGATCTTGTTAATAGATTTCACAAATTAAGTAATATGAAACCCATATAATTTAAAATAAACAAGAAAAATGGATTCTATTTGAGAACTCACCAAACCTGCCAAACAACATGTCCTAAATAATCGGGTGCACTATTTTTATATGATAAGAGGATGCATCCAATCCATTTTCTTTTATGGAAAAATTTTAGAATACCACTTAGCTATTATGTTAACTATATAACAAGTGAATAATATTATCGTATAATGCATATTTGTTTTGAAGAATTAGTATATAAATGACAGTTAAGTAAAATTCAACTACACATATCATACACCCATTAATTAATTGTATTGTCTCGCATGTGTCCTAAAATTCTTGAAATGTCTTAAGAAGACCTGCGCAAGAGTAACCATGATCTCTTATTATTAGTATTTTTTTTTCGATTTATCACTTTCAGTCAAAATCAAGAAAAATATGCAAAAATAGACTAATTTGTTTTATTAAACCAACGGGTAGAGTTGCGTGTTGAAGAGCTTATGTGAAATTTTTGTGGTGCCAGTGCGTGTTAATTACTTTTTGGCTTCTTTCTTAATTGTTTGTAAATGCACGTGTCAGGTTGTTAGATACAAAAATATAATTGTTTTTTCTTCTTTTTTTTTTTTTCTAATGTTTTGAAATAATTAATTTTTTTGGACAATTTTACACGGATAAAATACAATTGAATCACTACAGTTAAAAGACATAATTTTCTTATAATAAATTCATGCAACCATTTTAAAAAATAAATAGATTTTTATTATCATTTGGCTAAACCATAATGCTGTCGCGGTCTTTTTTTTAAAATATTTTTTCCCTCCTTAAAATAAAAAATGGAATTCTAGGTTATGAAATGTCTCCATGCGTCTAGAAATCAAATAGAGGGTGATGGGTTTGTCACTTTTGCTCCAGCACAATTCAATTCCAATATGATCACCATATCGCTTACTAATCAATTTTGGGTCTCATTTTAAGTTACATCAATCTTTATAAGACCATACATGTAAATGTGCGCGCGTGTGTGTATATCTAGTTACCGGTCTAAATGAAATTACCAAAATATCACATTGATATTCCTTTTAAAGAAGAAAATGAAATAATAAATATATTTTTTTTGGAAATAACTTCCTAGTCACCATATTTATAATAATATTCTTTATGTTGACGACTTGAAGTGTTACATATTGGAATGACCTTTAAAATTCTCTTGGTGACCACATAAATTTTACTCGAAATAAAATTTTAAAAAATGAAATCCAAGTCATCTCGGATGTATCATTACGCGTAAAAAATACAAGCAGTGATTAACTTTTTTAAAAAGGATTAAGATTTTAATTATTGTGATTTGAAAATTAAACGAAATAATAAATTGTAACCATAATAAAAAAGGAGAAGTTTTATAATACAATAGTGGTACCATGTGATTCGTATAACAAGTAAATAATGATATGATATGTGTATATTTATTTTAAAAAATTATCATGTAAGTTGTGATTATATTAAATTTAATTATCTATGTTATACATGCATTAGTTTAGTGGCGGTGGCAGGAATTATTTTTAGTAGGGGTTAAGTTCAAATATTAATTTAATTTTAGAAAATGATCAACAAATAACAAATATGAAAATAAAAATTTATTAAAATATTTAATTTAATAATACACTTATAACTATCCTCGACGTAGATTTATATGTTGAAATTGTTGAAGAATAATTTCATTATCAAAATTACAAAATTATCTTTTTACGTAAAAAGATTATCATTCAACTATTGATCTCACGTCTGATTCCGCATATAATTTTTCACAAAATTCACAGACAATAGGTCAATGGTAGCTAACAAAGTTTTTTTTTTTTGGGCTAAGGATGATGATGGGTTAGGGATTTGATATATGTGGATTTTTTTTCTTCTTTTTTGAATTTCAAAATGCTAAATAAAATGTTAGTATTTTTTTTAAAAATTTAACAGGTACTTTATTGTAAATCCATTGAGAAAGAAAATGAATTCAGTCTTCCTTTAAAAAATAAAGCAGGGGGTTGAAGCCGTTGCTAGTTCTTAAGTGGGCCGTCGCTGCATTGGATTACTAATTATGTATTATTTGATTTTCTCCCAAAAAAAAAAGAAAAAAAGAAAAAAAGAAGAAAAGTGTAACGTTGTACTAAAGCAGCCAGAAATTAAATTTGTTTCCATGCAGAGCAACTGCAACGTGTGGTGTTAGAGCATGCACGGTTTATTCTCTCTCCTGTTTATTGAGAGACACGAAGCCAATAAAACTCAGAGTTAAAAGGATTCCTTTAGTACTTGTGGTTGTGTACTTGTTGTCAGAAATTTCTAATAAGCAAGCAAGCAATGGAAATAAGCAATGGAGGAATTGATAATACAGGTTCAATAATCACCATAAAGGGCATGCTGAGTCTGTTAATGCAGAGTGTTGATGATGAGAAAAATGAAAAGAAAGTCATATCATTGGCGATGGGTGACCCAACTGTTCATTCTTGCTTTCACACAACTCATGTTGCTACTGAAGCCGTTGCTGAAGCTCTTCTTTCCGAAAAGTTCAATGGCTATGCCCCCACTGTTGGTCTTCCTCTAACTAGAAGGTCATTTTGATTACTCTTTTAGTTTGTTAATATCATTATTCTGGGTTTCTTGGTTTTGGCAACAAATTAGTTGTCATATGTTTGTGTTGGATAGTAAATACAGAATTAGTTCTGTTATGGGTTTGTTTCATTCTAATCTAATTTCTAATTTCTCACAGTTGCAATTTGAATTAAGCAACTTTGGATTAACAATCTGGGAATGTCAATTTTCAATCCCGCTCCAATTTCTTATGAGTTATTTATTGTAGTTTGAAGATTTTTTAGAAGTAACATTTGGGTTTATTTAATCTAGTTCTAATACTTATTTGTTTTGTTTTGGGGAAGTTGCAGAATATGGAAATAGTTAAAAATAATGATAATCTTCCCTATTGGATTTTCGCTTAGGGGGATGATATGGTTCAATCTAATTATCTGATTACTATTAGTTAAATGTGTAGTAATGCTTGCAACTTGGGGTTACAGAATCTTGAATGTGTTTTCCCTTTGGACAGAGCCATTGCTGAATACCTCTCTCGTGATCTTCCTTACAAGTTAACATCCGATGATGTCTTTGTCACATCCGGCTGCACACAAGCCATTGATGTTGCTATGGCACTGCTTTCTCGCCCTGGTGCAAACATCTTGCTTCCAAGACCAGGGTTTCCCATCTATGAACTTTCTGGTGCCTTTAGGCATATTGAAGTTCGGCATTTTGATCTTCTGCCCGATAAAGGCTGGGAGGTGGATCTTGATGCTATTGAATCTCTTGCAGATCAAAACACTGTTGCATTGGTAATTATAAACCCTGGGAATCCTTGTGGAAACGTGTACTCTTACCAACATTTGCAGAAGGTTAGTAGACTGAAATGTTGCTTCAAATGCTGCAAAGAATGTGACTTTACTTCACCTAAAGAGGTTGGAGTAATTAAATTGTTTGTTTATTGTGGTTAGATTGCAGAGACTGCGAACAAGCTAAAAACTCTCGTTATAGCTGATGAAGTTTATGGGCACCTTGCTTTTGGGGATAAGCCGTTTGTGCCGATGGGAGTTTTTGGGTCAACTGTTCCTATTCTTACACTTGGGTCTTTATCCAAGAGATGGATAGTACCTGGATGGCGACTTGGTTGGTTTGTCACAACTGATCCATGTGGCATGTTTAGAAAACCCAAGGTACTGTCTCTTTTCTCTGTCTCTTTTTGTCGTACATGTGTGTGAAGAAGTTATATAAAGCTCCTTCTTACATCTATGCTTGTTTAAGAACCTCTCATATGTAAGAAGTGACACTGCATAAAATATGTCTCTTTGGCGGAAAATGCATTGGTTAGTTACTCCTCAGTTGCACTTTTTGCATCCCATGGGGGATGGTCTTAGTAATTAATTCATTCCTTCTTTATCTGATTTTTACCATTCTCATCTACTTAGGTCGTTGAGCGTATGAAGAAATACTTTGATATTTTGGGGGGCCCTGCAACCTTTATCCAGGTCTGTATCGTGTATGGTTGTTTGAGCACTATTATGCAGATTATGATACATGGCAAGTTTCTTGAAAATTTTGCTGGTAGTTGTGTGCTAGACCTCATATAAACTTATTCCAGAGCTAATAAATTTTAAAAGTACTGGTTCCTCTTTGAAATACCTAGACCTTTAACTTATCTGACTATATATTTATCATCTAAAGCGCATAACATATTTTGTTTCTCATCAGTCCAATATTTTTGGTGTTTTAGGCAGCAGTTCCTAGTATTCTTCAGCAGCCTGATGAGGTTTTCTTTAAGAAAACTCTTAATTTATTGAAACAGAGTGTAGATATATGTTACAATAAGATAAAGGAGATCCCTTGCATTAGTTGCCCCCACAAACCAGAGGGCTCTATGGCTGTGATGGTAAGAAATTTGCAGAATTAGCTGCTCTCTCTGCTTGAAATGAATGACTTTAGTATGTCATCTTACTGATATTTATATTTACCTTTTTAATTCGATGCAGTTGAAACTAAATCTTTCACTCCTGGATGATATTAGTGATGATATTGATTTCTGTTTCAAGCTGGCAAAAGAGGAATCTGTGATCATTCTTCCCGGTAAGAAACAAACAATTTGAAGATTAAATTGTTCCATTGGATTCCACAAAAAGAGCATTCTTTATTTGTTGAGGCTGCCTTTCTTCATTAATTTCTTCTGCAGGAACTGCTGTGGGACTAAAAAATTGGCTGCGAGTCACTTTTGCTGTTGATCCATACTCTCTGGAAGAATGTCTAGATCGGATAAAATCTTTCTATCAGCGGCATGCTAAGCAATTGCAAAGATATTAGAGACTCAAGTAAGTCGACAAAGCATCTAATTCTCATATGTTGGTTCCTTGGTCATGGCATAGCTCTTATGAAGAATGATATTGTTCTTCAAGAGGTCAAAATTGTGTTCTATTATTTGTTAGTTCATCATCAATGTAAAAGCAGACCTCTTACAAGAAATAGCCTTGTTTGCTGGTCAATAATAACATGTATACTAATAAAACTTGTTGAAGCATGTTGTTTATTGATTCAGAGGAACCAAAATTTAAAGTTAGATGAAGAAAAGCGGTTTCTTTATGTCTTATTTGTTGTACCTGCCTTTGTATGAAACAATACAAGGTTTTTATTTTGGATAATTCATTATAATAAGACAAGGCTAATATTATTTTTATTATTTGATGAATTTAACACTAAAGTTAGATACCACAATCCTCATGGTAGCTAAAAGATACCGATGTTTTTTTTTTTGGTGCCAAATTGCATACACTTGCCGGCCAGACAAACAATTTAAAAAGGGTTATGAATCGTTATATAAACAGTTGTTTCATTGAATCTGTTTCCACCAAATGTAAATTTCCGAACTGACAGCAATGCCCTTCAAATAAGAAAGCTACAGCAGCTCGGATATCAAACAGTCTTTAATAACTTCTCACCAAAAATAATAAATAAATAAATAAATAAAAAGCCTTCATTAAATAATGCAGATAAAGAAAGTGAGAAAGGAAGAACAGTACAATTTCATGCTTTATGACTAGAAAAGTTGTTGATGAGGTCAGTAAAAGAATTCCAAGACGATATTCCTTTGTGAGTTACAATTATGCCTGTCAGCAGTCACCATCCCAATATTTATAAGATATCAAAATTTGCAGACGAGAAGCCAAAAACCGCATAACCAAAGAACAGACAGTACAAAAGACAGCATCTTAAAGTTATTTGTAAGTTGTTTAGGAGATCATATTCGACTCACTGCAAGACAAATTGCTAACATCTGAGATGAAGATGGATTCCCTCTCATATACACTATATATACATTTTTTTATGTGGCTGAAGAATCAGAGAGCTCACTTACCTGATTTTATATATCCAGTAATTCTCTTCTTCATTCCATAGCTAAGTGGTCGGTCTCGACTTTTCTCCTTATCACTATGGATACAAAATCTGGTAACTTCAAGCTTTATTTTCCTGTTAAAGTTACTGTTCACATACTGCGATTTTGTTTGGTAATTTATTGCCTTTGTTTGAAAGTCTGTGTTTCTTGCTTGTTTTCAGTGGAGGCTGAAAATGGCAGTGAATTTAAAGCTCATGTGTTCTCATCATCATCTGAGGTGAAACCTCATATCTTCATCTCTTCCATATTTAAGATTTTGGTGGTGTTGTACTGTTGGAATGATTTTTTTTGTGCCCTGCACTTGTCAAATGTCATTCTAGTTAAGAATGTTTTGATCACTAGTTTTTGGAAGAAATGCCTTGTTTGATAACTTTGTTGTTGCTTTTATGTTATTGCATAAATATAGTTGCTTCAGAAGCTGCAAGAGAAGTGGAGTTCAGTGAAAAAGAAGCCGTACCCCGCAATGTATTCCAGCATATTTGGTGGAATCATTCTTGATCCAGCTATGATGGTGATTCCCATAGATGATCACATGGTTCATCGAGGGCACGGTGTATTTGATACAGCTATAATTTTAGACGGGTAGGCATAATGCATTGTAGTGCTAATAGATTAATTTATATTTAGTTTTATGTCAAAAGTGTCTGTATAGCCGAACTGCTAAGGTCTCGTGCAATTCTACATGCCTGATTTTCATTAATTATGCAGTTATTGCTGGACTTACTAGTATTGAAATTTTTTTCTTTTGCCATTACCACAGATACCTCTATGAGCTAGATGTCCATCTGGACCGCTTCCTTCGATCTGCAGTGAGTGCAAGGATCTCCTCTCCCTTCCCTCGATCAACTCTACGGAGCATTCTTGTGCAATTGACAGCAGCATCACAATGCAAGAAAGGAACTCTAAGATTTTGGTTGACTGCTGGTCCTGGGGATTTCTTGCTCTCACCTGCTGGCTGTCCAACATCAGCATTCTATGCTGTAGTCATCGATGATGACTTCTCCCAATGCAAAGAAGGGGTTAAAGTGATTACAAGCTCTATCCCCATGAAGCCTCGTCTGTTTGCCACAGTGAAAAATGTAAATTACTTACCGAATGTCCTTGCAAAGATGGAAGCCGAAGATAAGGGAGCATCTGCTTCTATCTGGATTGATGAGGACGGATATGTTGCTGAGGGTCCAAATGTGAATGTGGCATTTATAACCCACGATAAGGAGCTTGTTTTGCCCTTTTTTGATAAGATCCTCAGCGGATGCACTGCTAAAAGACTTCTAGAACTAGCACCGAAGTTGGTTGAGCAAGGGCGTCTGAAAAGCATCAAGACTGCTAATCTTACAGTGGATGAAGCTAAAGGGGCAGCTGAAATGATGTATGTCGGAAGCACACTTCCGTTATTGCCAATCACTGTGTGGGATGAACAACCCATTGGAGATGGTAACCACTTTAACACCCTTACCTTAAATACGATTTTGTTTCATCATTTCAACAAATTAATGTTGCAAGCACATGCTAAGGCTGCTTTGTTCTATGCATTGTTTTTAACAGGAAATGTTGGAGAACTGACAATGGCACTCTCTGATCTGCTTTGGGAGGATATGGTAGCAGGCCCTGAAACTCAGAGGCATTGTGTTTCCTATGATCAGTGAACCACACATTCACCAAGGAGGCTGCAAAAATACTTTCATCTTCCAGTCATTTGTCTTAATTTTCTCTACTTGCATGCTTTTTCTCAAAGTATCTATGCTTCAACTGTATTGTTTCTCTTAATAAATGTGCAAAATCTTGAATAAAATAACTACCTTGATATTCAAGTACTTATGTCTCCTTTACTAAACTAATCTGGTTAGAAATCATTTTATATTCCAAGGTAAAAGCTGAAAATTCATGACAAATAAATCAAGTCATCTCAATAGATGCTTGTTTATTTGCTATCGCAGTAAGATACTAAAATCTGTGTGGCCCTGCTCCCAGCTCTTTGTTAGTTTTGAAAATTAACCAAAATGCCTATCGCATGCCACCCATTTCTATAAATGGAAATCAGATGTTTCGAGCCACATAATCAATGAGTGTCCAATGTGCCTACTCCATCTCATAAACCACAAATTGTTTTTCTATTTTTGAAATGGATTAAAAGTTGCCCAGACACAGAGTGGCTGAAAGTGAGGGGTTCACATTATTAATGGCTTACAGAATGCACAGCATCCAAAACACAAGGCATCTTTTGCTTTCCTTCTTCAAAATCTGCTGTTTGTTTTTGTTCTATAATATTCTTTTATCTTGAATTTTGTTTGTTTTCACACATATAGAGGTTACTACAGTTGCTGGCCAGCTTTTGAAACTTTGGACACATTTCACACTAACTATTAGCACATGTGTATTTATTCGATATCATCAAGGGTAACTTCTCTTAGACATCTCTCAGCAAGTGGATGCAAGATAAAGGTGGTAATTGACCGATTCTTAAGTTACATACACTCATGTATTTAATAGATGATACCCTAAAAATATTAAAGAAACTCAGCCATTCAAAACAACAAATGACACATGTCAAAGGATCTAAAAAAAAGACGAATAAAAGTTAAAATCAACAATGCTGAAAAAATCTTAAGCTTTAAGACCTTGATCTTGCATTGCATTTCCAAACAACCAACAAAGGACGGAGAGAGAGTGAGGGGAGGAATTTCTCAGCTCCTGCTCAAGTATCAACTGTATAAATAATGACTCCCAGAAAGCCGGAGTTACTTAAATATTATGGTTGAGTGTAGCTCTCTATATCTTAGTATAGTTATTTACGTATTATAAGTTAAAATAACACAATTAAAAATTATATTTGTCCAGAATATACTACTATATAATATGTATCTATATTAGACTTATTAACATAAATTTAATTATTTAATAAATGAGTCTATTAAAATTACACTTTAATATTTGACATTCGTCACAAATTAATCCGACAAATATGTAAAATAATTAGAATAGTTTATGTATATATATATATATATATATATATATATATATATATATATATATATATATATATATATAGAAATAATACAATAAACTGACGATCTGAATCCGTATCGGTAACCTTAACACGGCCACACTTATCGACTGCATGCTAATGCTAGCCTCATAGATCCCTCTTAAAGGGAGAGTAAAGTTTACTCTAGAAAACAAATTCAAATCATCAATAAGTTAATTAAACACATACATGTAATAACCAGCACATGATGCTGGTTCGGACCTTCCAATTTCGAAAACTAATCATCTTTATTCATTTATTTTTCATTATTCTGAAATTAAAAGACACGTGGAGGGGTGTGAGCCTTCCAGTAATAGGGTTCCTACAATGAATTAGTCTCTACACCTATGAATTAATTTTGAGTTTTGATTGATAATTTTAGCAAAAAGATCAGCGTAGCACCAATATTCTGCATGGTTGTCTAGTTTTGGCGGTAATTTTGCATGTAAACAACTCAAGTTTGCCAAAATAAGAAAATCAATTGAAATGGGAGAGGCCAAAAAAAGAAAAATATTGTTAGCTGAAATATATAGCCCTTGCATTTGCTATAAAAAATGAGCAACAAAGAGAAAAGTTCAATTAAATGAATGATCGTGCGTAGAGAGTCGAGTCATGGCAAGGTTCAGGCCAGTAGCTATGCTGGTCGGCATGCCCTTTGCTTCTATTTGTTCGACTCTATCTCTCATTGGAGCTGTTATTTGGGTTGTCGGGTCAGTTCGATTTCTTTCTTCTCCATTATTATTTATTGATTCTTCTTCCTAGCTAGCTTTTTAATCAATTGCTTCCATGATTTTTATAATTATTAGTTCTCTGCTGGATAAAGAAAAATGTGATTCAATTTAGAGTTGATTGTGATATAACTTGAATACTTACAAACAAAAGTCGTAATTGCCTTTTGCTCTTAGAACCTTGTTAATTTAATAGATTATTGATATGAAAGAAACTTTTTCTAGAACATTTCAACCATAAATGCTTTAATATCTTATGATTATTTATGGCCATTGTTTTTTTCTTTAAAAAAAAAAAGAAAACAAACCAAATTTGAAGCATGCCATGATCATCCAAAGTCCCAACTTTTTTTCCGTACTTGTTTTGTCATTCTTAATTACTTGAATGAAACCTTTATTTCAATGTTGAACTAGAAATTTTTTTTGTGGTCTTGAGTGTTTCGTAAGGTAAAATTCACATTTGTAAATGGTGTTAATTAATATTAAATAAAAATATAAAATAAACCTCAACCATATATACCATTCTTAATAGGAACTCAATCCTCTCAAAAGATGTTAAGAATAAATCTTTATAAATTTGAGCAAACTCAGTGCCGTGGTATGACTTATCTAATGACCATAAGTGTTTATTTAATTTCATAAACTCTTATCATAATTTTTATTGTTGTTTGGTTATCTTTTTTGTAGAGATTTTAGAGTTTAAATAAACTATTTTGCCTCTATTAGGAAAAATTTAAAATTTGAGCTTTTGGGAGTAAAGGTTCAAAAGTTTTTTTTAAATGTTAAAATATCTAAAATATCCTCTACTTATTTGAATATCTTATTTTATTCTTTTCATAACATAACTTAAAAAAAATTACCTATTAAAGTAATTTTATAGATTTTTAATGAAAGATTTTATTGACAACCAAACAACTAAAATTTTTTAGATAAAAGTTCTATTGCCAAAAACTCTATTTAAATAAGCTCTACTTGAAAAGTTATACCAAATGGAGCCTTAGACCAAAAAAGGGATTTACATCTTCAATATATATATATATATATAGTCCTTTTTAACTTCTCTGCAAAAACTTATTTTAACATTTTATGTCCGAAATTTTTATGTACATTTTTCAAATTTTCTTTCTAGTTATGGTGATGTTTAATTATGCTAACAACAATTATGATGATACTAAAATTAATTTGATGCAGGAAATTAGTGAGTTTAATTTTCCCTTGTTGGGAATGCATGGGACTCATCAATCGAGCAGTTTACCTTATTAGGCTTCCTGTAGTAACCATTCGTTATTTCCTTAACAAGATACCATTTTGAGAGATTAATGAAATTAGTTTTTTTCCCCTTATTTTCTTCTTAATATTTTTTTAATCGTTGTTTTTGAAGCAATTAGGGATTTAGAATGTCTGTTTTGTTACTGCATTGAGAGTTGGGGTAGATGCTCCTCAATTTTGTCCCTAAATTTAGCCAATTGACTAGTTATATATGTATATTTTTGAAAATTAGTCGAAAGATTATTTAGCTTAATTGTCATATATCTTTCACTAATTACAAATTAGATTTAATTAAATTTTTGAGTTATATTGAACACAAATATTATTTTACCTTTAAAAAAATTAGATCCTATAATAAGATTTTTTTTTTGAAAAAAAAGTACAAGAACTAATTAAGTAATTGGCTTAAATTGTAGGGGCTAACATAACATTTTGAGATCATAATTTGAAAGTATCATTAATTGGTTAATTACCTATTAATTTAATTAAACTATTAGCTTGAAAGAAACTTGTAACACTAATCTCATTCTTACCAATTACTTGTTTATAGAAGAATTAAAGAATTAGTTCAGCTAATCTAATTTTTATACCTTTTATTAAAATTATCTGCATAAAAGCATTTGAGACGAACAAGATTACATGATTTTTCTTTTAAAATTTTTGAGATTAAGAATAGAGATCGACAATGAGTACCTATGAATATGTAACACAATAAATAATTTTAAATGATTTGGAATTAGCTAGTTACCTATATATAAATATGTATAATGTCAGATTAATATATTGTTATTGACATTAGAATCTCTGTACGTGTAAACTGAATTCACTACAATTCATGTGACCGCTGATTCGCCGTCACATAAGATGACAAACAGCCGCGCGTGCAGTGCAAAAGCTCTTTTATGACTGCGAAAACGCGACACAAAAAGTGAAAAGTGGAAAAAAAAGAAAAAAAAAAGAGAAATTCTAGAATACATTAGATTGACTACAACCAATTGATGCATGTATGACAAGTGTAATTAAATTTAATACAATTACCACTTGTATGATAGTGGTTCAAAATAAATGCACACATATTATGATATTATTACTTGTTGTATGAATGACATGGTACCTCAGATGTATTCTAAAATTTATCAAAAAAAACGGCCTTAAGCCGCCACAAATCCATGAATTTCACTGCCTCTTTTTTGCCCATTATGATTCAGATTCCAAAGCTTAAGAGTCTTAAATCATTACTACGAGTTGATACAAATTCACAAAAGAAATAAGTACCTATTAAAATCAAAACAACAGAGAAGCAAGCATACAACTAAAAGAAAAGTGACCCGGTCTTTCTTTTCGGCTTGCCAGAAACTAACGAAGGAATTGAAACAAGATCGTCAATAAGATCTGAAGCCATGAGTTAACTTTTTTTTTAATGCAATACCAGAGAAGTGCCAAACATCGTATTGTCATATTTTAATGCAATGCAGAGCGCTAATACTGTATAATGCGGCATGCCAAACATGGCCTCAGTTCATTAATAGACTGAATATGGATTGAAATTAATATCAAACAAGTAAATCAGTTTACCCAACATGTCCAATTTGATAGGCCATGCCCATTTCAATCTCCTCAAACGTCATCTTCCGGGATTTGTAACTGTAATACAAATAAATATGCAATCAATTCTGACAAAATCTAATCATATTTGTGGGAAGAACAAAGAATTGGGAAAAAGAAATCCGTCCATAATTTATTCAAGTCAATACAAAACTCAATTCTGAAGAAGAAACAAATTGTTGGATAAAAAGGAATCCAACTCGAGAAAGAAATCTGCCTCTCTAGAATCCAAAGCCTGCTCTCTCTAAAAATTCTGCAAAATATGACACATTCAAAAGTGCAGGCAATTGTAAGCACAACATGTAAAAAAATGGTGGAAAAAGATATCTCTTTTATTATTGTTATACACCATTTATATACAAAAGCGTCAGCTAACTAAAAGGCTAAAAAGAAGAGATTGATTGCTAGCTGTATACAATAGAAAAGGAAATTGCTTATAAGAGAAAGTTGACTATCAAATTACGTCCATTACTGCAGCAGAACAACTGTCCATAATCTTGCCAATAACTGTCCATAATCTTGGCAAATCTCAACACTCCCCCTCAAGTTGGAGCATGTATGTTAATGATGCCCAGCTTGCGAAGATGAGTATGAAATATGGCTTTTCCAAGAGGCTTGGTTAATAAATCTGCAACTTGAGTTTGTGATGAAGTGAAAGCAGTAGCAACATGCCTAGATTGAATCTTTTCTCTGACCACGTGACAATCCATCTCAATATGTTTTGTTCGTTCGTGAAACACTGGATTTGCTGCGATGTGTAATGCTGCTTGGTTATCACAATAGAGCTTAGCAGGGATCACAAAATTAACTTGCAAATCTTTGAAGAGGTATCTCAACCAAGTGAGCTCACAAGTAATGGCTGCCATGGCTCTATATTCTGCTTCTGCTGAAGAGCGTGAAACCGTTGTTTGCTTTTTGGTTTTCCAAGAGATGAGGGAAGGGCCAAGAAATACGCAGTATCCAGTAACTGATCTCCTTGTGGTAGGACAACTTCCCCAATCTGCATCACTATAACCTGTTAACTTCAAATTATTTTCTGCTGGAAAAAATAGTCCTTGTCCCGGTGTTCCTTTCAAGTATCGAAGGACTCGAATTGCCGCATTTAAATATGGCTTGCGGGGTTGATTCATAAACTGACTAAGAAGATGTACAGAATAATTAATATCAGGCCTTGTGATTGTGAGGTAAATGAGACGGCCAACAAGTCTTCTATATTTTGATGGGTCGTTGAGAAGGTCACCACTTGATGGCGTAAGCTTCAAGTTTTGTTCCATAGGAAAAGAAGCTGGTGCTGCTCCCAGGAGTCCCATATCATCAAGTATATCTAATACATATTTACGCTGGGAGATGCAAATGCCTTTCTTGGAACGAGCCACCTCTATTCCTAAAAAATACTTTAGCTTTCCAAGATCCTTGATTCTAAAATGTTCATCAAGGAACTTTTTTAGAGTTGTTATTGCCACTGGATCATTTCCTGTTATTATCATGTCATCAACGTAAATCAATACTGCTGTGAATGAGTCTCCATGCACTCTAGTAAAAAGAGAGTAGTCAGCCATAGATTGCTTTGCGAATGGCACAAGAAAACTTGGAATACCAATTACGTGAAGCTTGCTTCAATCCATAGAGTGACTTATTAAGTCGACAAACCAAGTTCTCCCCCTGTCGACTATAACCTGGTGGCGGAAGCATGTATACCTCTTCAGCTAGATCACCATGAAGGAAGGCATTTTGAACATCTAATTGATAGAGAGGCCAATTTCTAGCAGCAGTAATAGCCAAAATGCAGCGCACAGTAATAAGTTTGGCAACTGGGGAAAATGTTTCTTGATAATCCATCCCTTCAATCTGAGTGTATCCCTTAGCTACCAGTCGAGCTTTGTATCGTTCTATTGTACCATCAGAACGATACTTTATTTTATAGACCCACTTGCAACCAATTGGTTTCTTCCCTTTGGGCAATGTAGTAAGAGTCCAAGTACCATTGGCTTCAAGAGCTTCGATTTCCAAATTCATGGCCTCACGCCACTTGGGATTATGCTCAGCCTAGGCAAATGTGTTAGGTTCAACAGAACTAGAGATAGATGCAACAAAGGAGTGATGAGAAGAGGAAATATTATTATAAGAGACAAAATTAACCAAAGGATAACGTGTACCTTGCCGAGACTGAAGCATAGAAGATGACATTGAGCTGGGGGACAACAGAGTGGCCTGTGAGCAATGAAAGTCACGGAGCCAAGTGGAAGGTTGTCGGATTCGATCAGATCTTCTTAGCGTAGGTTGAGTGGGCTGGTTATGTAAAGGTACAGGTTGAGTTTCATTGGATGTATTGTCCTCTTGTGGAACGATGGGAATTGACTGAGCATCATGGTCCGGTATAGATAAAGGCAAAACTTGTAAATCATGATTGATATCACATTTGGAGTTTGTAAAAGGAAATACATTCTCATGAAAAATAACATCTCGACTAGAAAAAATTTTCTTAGTTTCTAGATCATAAACTTTGTAAGCCTTTTGACCCGAAGGATACCCAACAAAAATGCATTTGCGCGCACGATGATCGAACTTATGTTGAGGTTCAACATTAGTAGCAAAACATAAACATCCAAACACACGCAAATGATCATAAGTAGCTGGCTTTTTATGTAGAATTTCAAATGGCGTTTTTCTAGAAAGTAAGGGTGTAGGTATGCGATTAATAAGATAAACTGCAGTAAGAACACTTTCACCCCAAAAGGTTAGAGGCAAATGAGATTGAAATCTCAAGGCTCGGGCTACATTCAGAATATGTCGATGTTTGCGTTCTACTACACCATTTTGTTGAGGTGTGGAAACACAACTATGCTCATAAAGGATTCCTTCATCCTTAAAGAAGTTATGCATGGAAGTAAATTCTTTGCCATTATCTGTGCGAAACCTTTTAACTTTATAATTGAATTGTGTAGAAACAAAAGCACAGAAAGATTTTAAAAAATTTTGTGTGTCTAATTTAAATCGCATAGGATAAATCCATGTATGTCGGGAGTAATCATCCACAACAGTCAAAAAATAATAAGCACCTGAAAGAGAACATACTCGAAAAGGTCCCCAAATATCGCAATGAATTAACTCAAAAGGTTTTTTAGTAGAAATAATACTTAAACCAAAAGGTAACCTTGTTTGTTTAGCCAAAGGGCAAATATCACAAACTTTATTTGAAGAGAAAGAAATTTCAGGTACTAAATCTGCAAGATGTTTCATTGGGTGGATGGAAAGGTGTCCGAGACGTTTGTGCCACAAATCTGGTTGCGAAGATGTCTGGTTGACTTGAGGAGTGAGCAAATTAGGTGAAGGTGTAATGTTTAGAGAGAAATAATAAAGACCGTCATGTTGTCTCCCCAGACCAATCGTCCTCTTCGTTGCCAAGTCCTGTAAGATGCAAAAGTCAGCAAAAAAAGTGATGGAGCAATTTAAGGACTTTGTCATTTTGCTAACAGACAACAAGTTGACACAGAATGAGGGTACATGCAAAACATTTGAGAGAGAAAAATCAGAACCAAAGTTAGTTGAGCCTATTGAGTCTATTTGAACCTTGTTTCCGTTGGGTAGTGTAACAGAGGTGTGTGGAGATGGACTTACTTCAGATAACAAGTCAAGAGTAGATGTGATATGGTGAGTTGCACCACTATCTATTATCCATTTATTTGAATGAGAGGAGCTAATATGGGATGAAAGACAAAAAGGGGAAAGCTGACCTACTATATTTGCCTTAGGTTGAGCATTACCGTTATTCAAGAGAGCCATGATTTGTTGGTATTGCTCTTGCTTGAAACTTGGCGTTTCAAGTTGTGAATTGTTAACTGTAGGCCCTGATTTATGTCCAGATTTCTCACCCTTCTTGTGAAATTTGTGACCAGGGGGGAAGCCATGCAAGTGAAAACACTTCTCAACTGTATGGTTATCTCTATTGCAGTGGCTGCAATGCAATTTTCCTCTCCCTTTATTATGCGAACTGCTATCATTGTTGCTTGTTTGTGTTGCTGCCAACAAGATTTCTCTAGACACAGCCACATCACGTTGTTTTTCTTCTTGGAGAATCAAATTATAAATTTTTCTAATGGTAGGAAGTGGTTGTATAAGGAGAATTTGACCACGTATAGCAGAATATGTATCATTTAAACCCATAAGGAATTGCATTACCTTCCCACGTTGTTCTCGTTCTTCACTTCCCTTAATTGCCCCACAGGTGCAAATGGGCATGTCATTGTAAGATGAGAGCTCATCCCACAATCCCTTCAGTTTGGAGTAATATGCTGCCACGGACATGGTCCCTTGATGTAAAGAAGCAATGTCTCTTTCAATTTGAAAGATCCTTGGGGCATTATTTTGAGAAAATCTCTCCTTTAGATCGGCCCATACCTCTGCTTCAGATTCTGTATACAATACACTATCACCAAGATTAGGATCAATAGAATTAAGGATCCAAGATAATACCATATCATTACATCTTTGCCATAAGGCATGTTTTTCATCGGCTGCTGGTGGCTTATTGATTGAACCATCAACGAAACCTGTTTTGTTTTTTGCACTTAGAGCAATACTCATTGACCGACTCCAAGTGGCGTAATTATCACCATTCAATGGCTTGGTGACCAAACTAATTCTTGGATGATCCGAGGAATGAAGATAAAATGGATCCGAAGGATCGATAATAACATTGGTTTCTGTTTTCAATGAAGTAGCTTTCGTCATTTGTGACTAAAGGAAAGCTAAGAAAATATTCTCCCAAGAGCGTAACGCTCTGATACCATGTAAAAAAATGGGGGGAAAAAGATATCTCTTTTATTATTGTTATACACCATTTATATACAAAAGCGTCAGCTAACTAAAAGGCTAAAAAGAAGAGATTGATTGCTAACTGTATACAATAGAAAAGGAAATTGCTTATAAGAGAAAGTTGACTATCAAATTACGTCCATTACTGCAGCAGAACAACTGTCCATAATCTTGCCAATAACTGTCCATAATCTTGGCAAATCTCAACACAACAGATTCTAATCAACTGAATGCAGGAAAGATTCATCTCATGTTCTAAATTGGCATATAAACCATCATGTTTCTTCAACAAACTTCCAGCAAACAAGAAGCAATTCACCGTAAATCCCACTCCTGCTGCGGCTCAGCCTGCTCCTAAAATTAGAGTGCTCTGTATCAATCAAGCACAAGCACTTTATCTCAGTTCGGCTAAAACACACCAAGTATCAGATTTCGCTCAGATGGCCAATTATAATTCTTTTTTTTTTTGGAGCCATTTTAGTGGCTACTGATCGGACCTTACCCCAATGAAAAAGCAGAGTTATACCAAAGCAAACAAGTGAAACCTAACATAGTGTGCAAACCAGAAGCTCCATAATGCAATATATTGCTACAGAATTATATAAAAATTAGATAGTCAGGCAAAAGTGTGCAAACTGTCCCCATGGACACTTAAATCCTAAAAATTGTAACAAACGTTAGATAGACAGGCAAAAGAATGTAATGTGAAAGATTTGTGCTCATATAGGAAAGATAGTTCGACAGCTTGCCCACCGTCGGTGGAATTGGACCATTTAAATTGTTCAAGTATAGATTCAAGCTCACCAAGTTTGTCAAATTTCCAAGATCCTTAGGAAACCTTTGACTAATGTTAATGCTATAGAGACCCTGCGAAAGTTAAAACTCAATTCAATAATTCTAGCCCAAATGGAAGAGACCTAAAGCAACAAAAAGAAGTGAAAATGGCAACTGCAACTCTATTATGAAAATTCCACCTTGACTATGAATGAAGAGGAAAACATAGAAATTTGCACATTCATCCAAAAATAAAACCTGTATTATATAAAACATCATTTGGTCAAAAGAGAGTGAGCAATATATACTAATAATGAAATTTTCGACATATTCAAAGCGTAACTTGTTTTGCACATCTCACTAACATTGCATTATTGTAGCCCTTCAACATTGACAAAATGTAGCGACCTTTCAATTAACACATCCTACACTTGAGGAAGCCAATCACAGGATCTCAGTAGAGCTGTAGAGAATATCAATCAAGGAATTACCCATGTCTCCTTAATTTTTCACTGGAAACGGGAAAGTTGAAATTTAGCAAGTTACAATTTAATAATGACCCAAAATTTCAACCAGAAGCATGTAAGCACAACAAAAACAAAAATTTCGAATTAAGACCAGCAAAAATCTAAATAAATATATAAACAACAGCACTCCTTTTCTATCTAAATGCAACTTTTATCCAAGTTCATTGTAAAAATGGGTTGCAAAAATGAACAAAAGTAGAAAATGGAAAAGAAAAGAGTTCCCACCAGTTAAAATAAATGTGTCCGAGGTTGCTGCACAATTTTTTGATAATATACCTCAATGAAGGCATTGGCGGGAACTCATGAATCCCTTGAATTAAGCAAGCCATCTAATGTTTGAATATCAGTCGTTGGATGGCTAGAAGCATCAAAGGTCAGGATTGGATGGTAATCAAGCTGAAAGAGCAAGATATTACAGCTTGTTAAAGACAAGACTGAGCAACTGAAGATAAGAAGACAAACTACAGTGTCGGGTTGTTATAACAACTTTTGCAATGTCTTGTGATGAAATTGATAGCCGTTGATGCTAGGACTTGATGTAACTAAAACATGAGAACCTAGTTCTATATAAAGCATTGTAATGCAATGAATCGATAGGCTGGAAAAAATAAAATCGATTCTTTATTTTTTGCTTGTGAATTGTGTGAAAACTACTAGCCTCCTTTTTTTTTTATCTTGGTATCAGAGCTTTAAAAATCCAGAAATTGATAATCAAGCAACAAATGAGCCAACCCCAGAAGCTGTGATCAACAACACACCACCAGCTCAAACACAAAGTCCTTTACCCACCCAAACACAAACTGAATCATCATTCTCACACACAAACATGCCTGTACCCATAAGTTTTTCCTTCACAACCCCTGTGAAACTTGACAGAGGAAATTACATTATATGGAAAGCCTATGTCTTGCCTGCTATTCATGGCAATGGCCTGGAAAACTTCATTGATGGAACATCTGTATGTCCAGAAAAGTTCCTAGTAGATGCTGATGCAGAAAACAATTTCATAGCATCTGCAAACCCTGCATATGCACTCTGGCGTAGACAAGACCAACTTCTCTTAAGTTGGCTTCTTTCTATAATATCAGAGAATATTATCATTGCTGTGACACATGGCACAACTTCACAAGAACTGTGGTCTGTGCTGGAAAGGCTTTATGCCTCCCAATCAATAGCCAGATCCATAGTTCTCAAGATGCAATTGCATGGTGCAAGAAAAGACACACAAACTATCACTGAGTTTTGCACAAAAGTAAGAAACTTGGCAAATGAGTTGCAAATGGCAGGAAAGCCAGTTTCAGAAGAAGATCTTTGCTCTCATGTGCTTACTGGCCTTGGCCAATCTTTTGAGTTCGTTGTTGTTAACCTCACTTCAAGACTTCATGAACTGACCTTTGATGAAATGTATTCTGTGTTGTTGAACCATGAAGCCAGACTGGAGCAGAATGCAACTCATGACAACAATTTTGAAGCAAATGTGGCCTCAAGGTAAGGAAGGAACAACTGGACCCAAAAGAGGAATGAGAGACTAAGGAACCAACCACTAAACCAGTACCTTAGTCCACAAAATCAATACTTTGGACCTCCCAACAATGGTGCTGGAAGACCAAATAAAGGAAAAAGGAAGAGGGAAACTACATGGAGCAAAGAAGACGGTATTCAAGCCTAGAGTTTTTTGTCAAATCTGCCACAAAGAGGGCTATACAGCTGATGAGTGTTGGTACAGAAAAGAAGATGACTTTGAACCAAAGCCTCAGAACTGTCAACCAAGAGGAGCCTTTCTGGCAACAAATGAAGGAAGCAGTGAACCAGGTTGGTACTTAGACAGTGGAGCAACTAATCATGTCACAAATGACCTCAACAACCTCAGTGTAAGGTCTGAGTACAAAGGTAACTCATTTCTCTTAATTGGAAATGGACACAAGCTTAAAATCACACACACAGGAACGATACATTTACCTATATATGCTGGTAACAAATATGAACATCTTGTGCTTAAAAGCGTACTTGTAGTTCCACAAATAACCAAAAACCTGCTAAGTATCTATAGCATTACAATAGATAACAAACTAACAATTGTATTTTCTGATGAAACTTGTGTTGTTAAGGACAAATTGGAGAATGTTCTTTTTCAAGAAATTGATATAGGAGGGCTGTTTCAGATTGTTGGAAGTCAAGAATATGTAAGTCCGAGGAAGGGATGTGCTGCTGATAGAGTCTACAAATCAGTCTTTATTTGCTTCAATAAGTGAGGCTTCTGTCTCAGAAAGTGTTGATGAGTCTTTAAGTCCTAAGCCTAGTAATGAGTCAATTAATCAACTTGACCTGTTACACAGAAGGTTTGGCCACCCTTGTGAACAGACCCTTATGAAAATCATTTCAAGTTGTAAAAATTTATCTGCTTTCAATAAAGAAAAATCTTTGAGTTTCTGCACTGCATGCCAATATGGTAAAAATCACAAATTGACTCTTAAAAGCTCACAAACACAGACAAAGCAGCCCCTTGAACTGATCTATGCAGATCTTTGGGGTCCAGCACCTATAATTTCAGGAAAAGATTACAGGTACTACTTAAGTATTGTTGATAATCACACAAGATACACATGGATTTACCCCTTAACCAGCAAAGCAGAAACAACACAAACCTTCATTGACTTCAAGAATTAAATAGAGAAAACATTAAATAAACAAATCAAGTGTTTACAGACTGATATGGGGGGAGAATTTAGACAATTAACCGAGTTTCTTAGGAACAATGGAATCGTGTTCCGACATTCCTGTCCATATACGTCAATACAAAATGGTCAAGTTGAAATGAAGCATAGGCACATTGTAGAAACAACACTCGCCATGCTAGCATAAGCAAATATACCTTTAAAACTACTGCATATCTTATCAATAGAATGCCTACGTAGGCCCTAGGTCATATCAGTCCATACAAAAAAGTTTACAACAATGAGCCTGATTATGCCTTCCTAAAAACTTTTGGGTGTGCTTGTTTTTCACATTTAAGACCCTATAATCAACATAAACTTCAGTACCATACCACTAAATGTGTGTTTATAGGGTATAACTTACAGCACAAAGGATACAAATGTCTAGATAGCACATGCAGAGTTTATGTAGCTAGACATGTGATTTTCAATGAGAACGAGTTTCCTTTTGTTATAGATAAGAACTTTGAGACTAAAAAAAGTGAAAGCAGGACAAGTAGTCAACCTAACTATCAGCAGCTTCTATTACTTCCTTGTGGCACTTTCTCAACTCCTCAATCAAACAGCAATCCATACAAAACATCCAAAGAGGGTGAACATAACTCCACACAAGATACAATGCAAGCATCATTCGAAAATCAAATCAGAATACCAAACCAAGACCAGATCCAAACACAGAAACACAATTGGATGAGAGCCGACCTGAGCCAAACTATCAACAAGAGAGAGTCAATATAGAACCTGAGCGACCATTAGAACCATTAAACACACACCCTATGGTAACAAGATCCAGACATGGAATCTACAAACCTAAAATATACCTTACACAAAGGAGCTCGTATGAGTTACCAACAAATATAACAAGTGCTATCAGGAATGTGAAATGGAGAAATGCTATGTTGGATGAATACAAAGCTCTACTGGAAAACAACACTTGGGAATTGGTGAAAGTTCAAGAGGGTACAAAGGTCATCGGAAACAAATGAGTCTACAAAGTAAAGCACAATCCAGATGGGACAATAGCGAGACACAAGGCGAGATTAGTGGCCAAAGGCTATAACCAAACAATAGGGGTTGATTACACAGAAACCTTTAGTCCAGTGGCCAAGTCATCCACAATCAAGGTACTCTTGAGTTTGGCTGTCAACTATGGTTGGGACATCAAACAAGTAGATGTCAATAATGCTTTTTTGAATGGAAAACTAAATGAAACCTTGTTCATGGAGCAACCAGAAGGATTTAAAGTGAAAGGAAAGGAAAATTATGTATGTAGACTAAAGAAAGCACTCTATGGACTGAAACAAGCTCCAAGGGCGTGGTATGAAAAGCTTAAAGCTGCCCTACTCAGATGGGGATACAAGAACTTAGTAGATACCTCACTGTTTCATTGGAGGGATAATATAGAAGTCATATACGTACTTGTGTATGTAGATGACATACTCATAACTGGTAGTAGCCAAGATCTTGGAATTGAAGTAAAAAGGGACCGTGCATGGATGCCTATTTGCCAAAGCAAGTATGTGCAAGAACTTCTAGAGAAGACAAACATGAAAGGGTGCAAAGAAAGCATAACCCCATTAAGTTCAAGTGTGAAGTACACCTTGGAGACTGAAGAAGAAGAGGAAGGACAACTTTTTGAAGACAAAACTCTCTACAAAAGTGTCATTGGAGCTTTGCAGTATGCAACCATCACCCGCCCAGATATTGCTTACAGCGTCAATAAACTAAGTCAATTCATGCAAGAACCGAAAGTGATACACTAGCAAGGTTGCAAAAGGATCTTGAGATACCTTCAAGGCACCCTAAATTATGGTCTGTACTTCACATCTGGAAACAAAATGGAAATATTAGCCTTTACAGATGCCGATTGGGGAGCCGATAGAGATGACAGAAAGTCTACAGGTGGTTATTGCATGTTTTTGGCAGGAAATCTATTCTCGTGGAGTTCAAAGAAGCAGAAGGTAGTATCAACCTCCAGCACAGAAGTAGAATATAGATCACTGTCAAATGGAGCAGCTGAATTGACTTGGTTACAATCCTTACTTGCAGAGATGAACATCAAGTTGGAGAAGAGGCCAATAATATGGTGTGACAACAAGAGTGCAATAGCTCTTGCTGAAAATCCAGTCTTTCATGGAAGAACCATACACATTGAAATAGATGTTCACTTCGTGAGGAATAAAATCAGCAACCGAGAGTTTGATTTGAAGTGTGTGGAAAGCAAGAACCAAGTTGCAGATATTATAACCAAGGCACTACCTAATCGAAGTTTCGAATACCTAAGAAGCAAGCTCAATGTCTTAGCAGACGATTGAGCTTGAGAGGGGGAGTTAAAATAAATGTGTTTGAGGTTGCTGCACAATTGTTTGATAATATACCTCAATGAAGGCATTGGCAGGAACTCATGAATCCCTTGAATTAAGCAAGCCATCTGATGTTTGAATATCAGTAGTTAGATGGCTGGAAGCATCAAAGGTCAGGATTGGATGGTAATCAAGCTGAAGGAGCAAGATATCACAGCTTGTTAAAGACAAGACTGAATTTTGAACACCTCTAATAAAATCAGTTGTTATTAAAATGTGTTTTGATGGATTATTGGAGAAATTGATAGATGCACATTTTGAATACGTAAATAACATCACATTGAAGACAAAGTTAAAGTTGAGATGTTTTACTCGATCGTATGTTTACTACCTATGGACGTATGTGATGATGAAATAGTAAGGCTTTTGTTATGTATGAGCTATAATTCAATGAACGATGGGTGCACCCCTATTTTTGTTATTAAATCCTCCAAAATACTGAATCAAGAGCCTATAACATGGGAGCCTCAGACATCGTACAGAGGAACATCTCCATTTATGATATTGAAAAAGAGATGTTACCAATAACGACATCATTGTAGCAATATTTCTCTTTAAGGAGGTACAATAATGATCTCATTGATGAGAACATCATTACATTGGCGGTTGTTGAAGAAGAGATGTATACCACTAACGATATCACTGCAACAAGATTACTCTCTTTTCCAAAACAATGATGATTGCATTAGTAACACGAATAATACACTAGTAAATATCATTAATGTTGAATTGTACCATAATCCAATTGATGATAGGGATGGTGACTTTTCGATACTCCTATTGATAATTGTGATAATGGTCATTTTGATAGCACTTTTGATGATGGAGACAATGTGTATGATGAAGGTTTAGTTGGTGATAGGAAAAATTTGCCTCACTTCCAAAACGAGCATAAACCAGACCGAAGTCGGCTTATCACTCCTAGGTCCCATTCCAAAGGGCTAGCAGTTGACCCTCTTGTAAGTATTGCTCCAGTTTTACCTTCAAACTTGGTTGCTCCGGAATTTATTAGAAATATTGGGTCCAATGATATTTGTGTGGGCAAATTGTTTGATTCCAAGTATAATTTAGTATTGAACTACACAAAATTTTCTTAAGGTAAGTTCGATTTTAAGGTTGTAAGTTCCATATCGACACATGATAACTCTATGAAATGAGAGTTATCATGACACTTTTAAACTTGAATAAATAATACTTAAAGAGTAAATGACATGTTTTTATTGCATTTTAGTTATATTTTACATGAACATCCATTTTAGATTATTTTAAATAAATTTAGTTTGTTTTAGATTAATTTGTGCTTAGATCATATGCATAATTGTAGGTAACCGAAAGCTTAAATTTTAAGTAACATGCAGTAGCCATTGATGTAGCACTGTTGGTGTAGCAATCTTGGAGTATTGACAGAGAAGATTGCGCGCGAGATACTTAGAAAATTGCGATCTAGAGTTTTCAAAAATAAAAGATACGCGCCCTAGACTTCCGGTTGCCCTAATTCTAAGCTATAAAAGAAGCACATGTTGAGTGTTAGAAAGTGTATATTTATAAAGGAGAGAATCGTCATTTTACACTTCAAGTTTCAATAACATTCATACTTTTATATATTTAAGTCTCTTGTGATTTAATTATGTGTGTTTTATTTTAATTAAGTATTTTATGTATTTTAAGGGCATCATGGTCATTTCACAATGAACGAGAGATCAAACAGCAAAACAAACATCACTTTTGAACTCAGGACAGTCGAAAACCAAAACCTTAAGAGGAGCATAAAAGGAAAAATGACACTGTTCATATGTACGGTACTATTCACATGTACGGTATTGTCTATGTTACTATTCACGACACTGTTTACATATATGGAATGATGACATAACATTGATCGATGATGTGGCATTGACTGATGAGGTGTTACGATCTTATTGGACTAAAATTCTTATGTACTGTTGATTGGTGACGTAGCAGCATGTTAGTGGACCAAAAATCGTGTATACGGTACATGCATATACACAGGATTATTTACAACTAAACCGCATCACTATTCAAGCCGCTTGACTGTTCATATCGCGTGGTAAAACTATGTCACTATTCAAACCACGTACTGTTGACTGATGACGTGGCGCAATCCTGAGCGTCTAAAATATTTTTAATCCAATGGCCATGATTTACTCAGTGTATCTATAAAAAGGGGGCTCCCCCCTAATTTGGCATCCGTGAATTCATTTTTTAGTTCAATTTTCTGTAATTCCTTCTCCATATTGTATTTTCTATGTATTTTAATAAATTCTCATTTTGCTCCTAGTTCAATTATGAATAACTAATTTTCTTTCAAGCTTGGGTTGAAGGTGAAGCCTCAACATGTGCCATGGACTTTATTTGGTAAATTTACTTTCTCCTCCCTTCTAATTATTGTGGATGTTTTGACTTTTCGTCGATAAATAGTAATAATTATGTCTAGATACCACCCTGGTTTCACCGGCTCCCTAGTACATGATTATTATTATTTGGCACGATAGGCCCTTAGCACCACCATATTGATTAGAGTGTGGTTCATGAGAAGTGAAAACCCCTTCATGATTTAATTGACATTAATAAGGAATATTTAGCCTATGGTGCATGTTGATGTAGATCCAGATACCCAAGTGCTTCATTTTAATAGAATTCATTTTAATTTATTCCCGCCATTCTAATTTAAATTTTAGAATTTTTCAAATCATTTTCACCACAAATCCAACCACCCTCATAGAAAATTAATTCTACACATAATTAAAATTCACCTCATCGTGGGATCGATACTCGTCACTGTGAATCTTCTCTACAATAGATTCGTGCACTTGCGAGTTCAATAAAATTTGCACAACAGCACACACACAAAGAAAAAGATAAAGTCGTCACCCAAGGAATAAACCTGAGAGAAAAACACAAGAAACACAAAAATCAAGAGAGAGATTAAAGGTTGACAAAGGAGGAATCGCAAAGATCAATTAGAAATTCATTCTTTTTATTCTTTTCTTGTTTTCTATTTATTCATGGGGATGTATTGGATGACTAAAACTCTTTTGTTTATTTTTCTATCGCAAATCATGAATTAAATTTCATTATAGTTGAGTAATAAACGAACTTCATGGATGTTTGACTAATATACGCGCATTGCTTTGTGTTTGCTATAACATTTTGTCTTAATTGTATTTATTTTATTTTATATTTCAGATGACCATCCATTTAGGGATACTAGCTAAGAAGAGCCTAAAAAATGTATGACTTAGAGGATCTTATTAAGACAATACTTGATTTTAAATTCAGTTTCCTAAGTTGAGTTAATTTTAATTTGAATACGGCTATGCTTGATCCAAAATTAGTGATGAACTAGACATAGGGATTCATCTTGTATGGTAAATGGAACATAGATTGATTAATGCTATATTTAATGTTGGTGTAACAATTAGTTACTGTTAGGTTGCATTAGATATAAGATATCCAATAGGCGACAACTAATGATGCATGAGAGATTCTGCCCATTGCTATAGTAGATGTTGTAGCAACGGTACTGTAATTGAAAAATAATCAATGCCATTAAGTGAGTTTGTTCACTTAATTACTCCATTCCCATTGGTTACATTCTTGTGTTTGACGTGATAATTTTCTTTATTTAATTTTTCTTTATTACATTTTTATTTTAATTAGTTATTAGTTTCATAAAATTATTTTATTTTATTTTAATTTAGAATAAAACTGAACTGTTAAGATTGATGCAGCAAATCTGATAATATCAATTCATGTGGAGACGATATAAATACTTATCAGTATATTACTTGCTGTGTCTACTTGCACATTGACAACCATAGCATTAGAGATTGCACACACCAACACATTTCGAGACTATGCTTCAAAATCATGTAAATGGCGCCTTCGAGCAAAGAGAGCATTAAATCAAGGGAACATATGTTCGACAAGGATGAGATGTGACAAGATACATTTTTTGTAATGAGCCTAAGGGTCTTTAATAGGCAAGGAGTTAGGTTATCGATCATATCATCGTAAACAAACATGTAACAATAAAATAATATTTACTTATTATACTAGCAGGCATATTGGGCTAGAGAATTTACTCTAGAGGTGATACGATTGAAGTCGTATAACTTTCTTCCCAAGTACTCTTATGTATTGGAGAAGGAAAGTGAGAGTAAAGTAACTCATTAAATAGTTTATCTATTGATCCCTAAACAATATCTAGGTAATTCATTACATAAAAATAAATAAATGATATGTTTTACAATAGTATATTAAATCAATGATTATAATTTTTGAAAGTTTGTTACAAAAAAAAAACATTGGTATTTATGCAATGCTAATATAAACCATTAGGATATTTCCTTTACTTCTCATTGATAAAGTGAAAGTACTCGTGGATATACTGTAAAGGACAAAGAAACGTGTCAGATTATCATAGAGAAAATATACAAGCTCAATTGATGTTAATTAAAATAAAGATTAACAATAATTACCTCGTTCCCTATCCATCCCATTGACTCTTTCCTCAAAAGTATTCCCAAAAAAGTTCTTTGAATGTTGGATGTCACGATCCACTGTGATGTTACCAGTAAACCACTGGTTGAACTCATCAAATAATGTTAGATCCTCTATTCCTCTAAGTGGATTTATATCTACACTTGTCCTTTCGTTGAGCTCGACGTCCATTAGTTCTATGGCGGGGAGACTCTTGATGTTCCTTACTCACTTGAAACGAGAAATCAAGTAGGGACTTTGAAGAGTATACGATATTCTATACGGATGTCCAAACTTGTTTAGGCCAGAAGGTGCTTCCTTGAGGATTTTTACACTATCATCATTTAGGTCCCTATATAAACTATACGATGATATCGGGGTGTGATCATAACAATTTCCAAGATCATCAAGGGCCTGTCAACAGTAATAACTATTATTTTTAAACACTGCAGTTAAAATATAACGAACATAAAGTGTTAACTGTCTAACTTGCTGACCATATATGAGCATCTTAATGGGGGAATCACTATAGTAGTGCTTGAATGAATTATCATTATATGAGTTAGTAAACTCCAATACAGATTTTTTAAACTCTCCCTATTTTTTCTGCTCAGCCTCAACATCTGACATAATCTCATTCATCGTTTCTTTGATGTGAATAATAGAACGATCAATCCTCTCCATTCGACGGATTACATAATCATAGCGAAACTTTTATTTCATCTGTTATCATGATTTTTTTTTTATGTATAACTGGGTAAATCCAACATCATTGTTTTTATAACAATTAAAATGTTAAAAATAACATGTAAATCTCTTTCATGTGAGTTGTCTGCTTCATATTTATCATGAATGGGTTACTGATCGTGTATCTCGTATTCGTCATCAGCAGGTGTCCAATGTTGCTTAGGTATTGAGATCTTGCTTTATTGAAACTCATCTTTGTCTTCTTCAACCGGTGGCATATTGATACTAGGGTGATGATACAAAAAATAACAATGAAAGTAAATTAAACAAATTGTCGCTATTATATTCAATAATAATATTGTAACTGAGTTAAATAATATACTTACATCACGAACCCAATGTGGGATTGATTCCCTATAATCCTTTACACTATTGCAAATATGGCGTGTCCTTCTCCCACGTGCTTGGGTTAAGTGTTTATCTGACGATCTTTTGTACATAAATTAACTCAAATTTGTTGTTCGGGTAATCATCTATTATTTAATAAATATTCACAGCTAATCTAAATATATATGTAATATTTACAAGACGAGTCTTATTGTCATAAAACTTGTACACCCTAGTAAAACTTATTTTTCCCAATACAATATGCGATAAGTCTTTTTATTTGTTTTGATGGCCTACTTTTCACTTAAAAGGTCATTAATCACTTCAAAAAGCCAGCCTATAGTAAGTGAAGACACAAAGTAAAAAAAAAAAATCAATTTTAAGTACAAATCTAAATAACCATAATTTTTTTGTCTTTTCAATGCACTTGAATCCTAGGATAAAAGTTATAAAGGTTGTACTTCACTTTTTTAAGACCAAAAGCCTCAAAAGTCTCTAATTTTTGGTTTAATGCAGTGTCAGGATTGTCATATATTGTTTTCCAAGAAGAATGACCCAACATAAGATTTCTAAAGTAATCAAGATCATCAACATCATGTAGTAATAACGAATCTGGTGTACATTAATCTTTTTTTTTTCATGAAGTTATTTATCCGCAAACTAATATAGCTTGATTTTTAGTGCATGAATGTCACCCATATCATTAAAGTTCAATCCTCAAAGTTTTCATCTAATTCTTTAAGATTCAACCCTAAATTACCATTAAAATACAAATCACATAACATGTGGTTCAAGCAACCTTTGCTTCTCTATGCACATCTTGCACCATAGCAAAGTCGCATAAACAACTTAGTGATCGATAACAGTACTAATTGGTCACCAAATTCAAACCAGAGGTAATCCTTATCACATTCATTATGAGCTACCTACTTAAGTAGAGCATCGTGCATGATCGCACTATTGAACATATAGGTTTCCATCGTTGCGAAATGGTCGAATATATCTTTCTTGGATAATCTTAATTGTCATCTTGTATTTTCCTTTTGATATTTTCCATCAAATTTCCAAGTTCTTAAGTATTTGTAATATGCCCGGGGAAATGCTCGAATGTCAGTATCTTCTTCGTGCCTGGTTCTTTCCTTGGATTAGGTGGATTACACTTTGCCCATGGGTTCTTTGCGATTATATTTGCGGCAAATCAAAATCTTATTTGTTAGTCACATTCATTAAATTCAAAATAGAAATAAACACCTATATATTACTGTGTTTTTTAGTAACAGGCACTTGCTGCACTAAAACACATATTGTATTCTAGTGTGATAAACACTTGTGGCACTAAAACACAAATTGTGCTTTAGTAAGACAGGTGCCAATCGTACAAAAAAAAGGGATTCTTTTTTGGTACAATAGGTGCATTTCGCACAAAGAAGGAACCTATAATACCAAATAAGTATGCAGACACCTGTCGCACCAAAACTTTGGTGCGATAGGCATTTGTCATTTGGGTGCTATGCAACAAGCCCCCTTGTCATAAAAAAATTGGTGCGAGATAGTGAACTTCACACCGAACAGATTTCACATCAAGGTACCATCAACCCAAACTTAATTTATAAAAAATGACAAAAACAAAGTCTAAGAGGCATTTCATTGAGCACCTAATGTGACATTTGTATTTGAATAATGTTCTAATAAAAATCATATTTTTTTGTTTAGCCAATACAACCATATAAGCAATCGATTGGTTTAGCGTTTGAGAGTATTTTGGGACTTTAGAGTAATTTTATCCAAATTATTACTATGTGGCTAATAATGGTAGAATAAAATTTGAGGGGTTAATAATGAAAAATCTAAAAATGTTTTGGCTATTTTTTTTATTTTCCCATATTTTTCTTGGCGCCCTAAGGGTCTAATCATATACGATTTGCAACTTGCACTATTGCAACATTATAGAGCTTGAAATTAATTATGAAAAACAACAAAAAAGATTATTGGTTCATCTCTTTCTATATGATATTTCCAATTTAAATTAATTCATGAGTAGATTCACCTTACATTTTCACGTGATTAGAATCGGACAAAAAGATTTTCCTGCACATAAATGGAGAGTGAATGAGATAATCCTACACTAACTAATAATATATAAGCTTGAAATTAAGGATGAAGGCTGAACTTTAATTGATTGATTGGGGGCTGCTTTTATCAACTAATCTTTACTAAACTAGAAGTAGTACTAGTATTGTGGTTGCCTAATGCAAAGAGTTAATGTGATTTTCTGGTTAAAATTAAGTGAATGGCTAAAAGATGAAAAGAAAAAAAATGTACATGGTAGAAAACCAATATTGCTTAAGGTATATTTGTTATACCAAAACCTAATTCAAAATTATGGGCTATATAGTCTAATCCTTTTTAATTTATAACAAAAAGCAATTTATTAGGGCTATATGAGTTATTTAACTAGACAATTTTAAGAAATTGCTTTTGTGTAGACTTGAGTTTGAGGAGTTTCAAGTAGCCTTCGCACTTGCTTGAGATAGAACAAACTCGTGGGTTTATAACATTATTGATGTCGAAGAACGACCTTAATAGCTGAATTTGTTTTCTAGGGGATAATAGAATGAATCCAAGCTCAAATGTCGATTTGACAGCAACTTTCCTCACCTGCCAACCATAAAACATGGTTAAGACACATCATTATGTGTTGTAGCATAGATCCTCATATGCTTAATTCAGATGTTTGTGTATAAGGAAAAGAGAAATAAAAAGAAGGAATTAGCAATAAGTTAAATATAGGAATTTCTTAGTAACGATGTCATAGATCCTGTAGAAAGTAGAAGATTTTTAAGATTGGTAACTTGTAGAGTTTTTAGTTAATTTTACTAACCCCCTCCTGTGATGCCTTTTTCAGCTTAAATAGGCTATTGGTTGTGTGTGGTTACCTTTTTTGTTTCAGCCTACTCTCTTCAGCAGTTGCAAATAGTTGTCAATTGAAAGTAGTTTAAAATGTTGTGGCACATAATTTCATTAAAAATCAGGCCACGTTATCTTGACAAATATTTTTCCATGTCAAGTTAGCACATTTTTAGGTCGGACAAATGAATTTTCAAGTCGAACTACTTCATTTCCAGATCAGATTGGTGGATTTTCAGGTCGCTTGTATATACTTAAGGTTCTATTTTTAAAGTAGGTCGTCCATATAAACTTCAGGTTGTAGGTGTAAACCAGGTCATTCATGTACGCTTCAGGTCGTACTTATAAACCAAGTTGCCAACATAGGCTTCAGGCTGTACTTATAAACTAGATCGCCAACATGGGTTTAGGTTGTACTTATGAGGCCAGCTTAATGGCAATAAGTTATGAGTAGGTTAAGGTCGACTGTATTTATCAGTGCTATTACAAAAATTCAACCCGAACACTAGTCTCCTAGTTTTCAATATCGAGAAGGCCCGATCGATGTTGGAAACTTAAATAAAAATAATATATAACGTGGAGTTGAACTGTGAGAACAATTGTAATGTAACAACAGAAAGCAATAACCATGCAAGCCTAGCTTTGTATTATAAAGTTCATTTAAAGTTAATTACGATAATATGTAGAAAGTTATATAAGTAGTAAACTAATGAAAATGGACATAATTTTCAAGTTAGTTAAAATAATGTTTAGAAAGTTAAAAGCATTAATAAACTAGTGAAAATGGGAGACATCATGAATATTACGTATGCTTTGCCTTGAATGATACATGTTATGATGTTTCTTGCTTAAGTGTGTTTGATAATTGTGTTTTTTTATATCATTATACATCATGAGCACCTCAATAAGGAAGATTCTGTTCAGACATCTTAAAAACCTTTTGTGAGTGAAATTTCACTTGAGAGTCCTGATACAAAGTTGTAAATCACATCCAATTTGGGAACTACAACCATCAACATTAGTGTCCTACGTTGAGGATCTAGAAAGACAACTCAGAGAAATAGAGGGTGGTATATATGAATTTCAATTGGAGCTTGAGGTTAATTTAATAAGAGGATGAATGTGAGTTCATTTTTTTTTTCATTGTGTGTTTTTTTGTTGTTGTTCACTTTCACGTTTGATTTGATTTTACAGATTTGATTTTCTTCATTTTGGTGTGTTTTGATTTATTGTCCCATATAAATGGTGGATAACGGTACTCCATGACTTCTTAAGTTGGTATCCTCAGTTTCTTACAATAACTGAGATCTCAAAATTAAGCATGGAAGAAATACAACATAAATTGCATAAGCATTTTCATTCTCTCCCTCAAAATGCTCTCAAAAAAATTTACAAAGCTCGTTGTAAACGATTGCGTTTGTTGATGATCAATGGAATTCCTACTAATATTCGTTGGTTAATTGAAGCAAAGGTCTGATTAGATGGTGAGTTTCCTGATCCAGTTATTTCTGAAATGCTTGGTTTTTGGAAAAACACATTTGCTAAAAAATGAAGAGTTAAAAACTTGGCTCATAATGTCATAACTGTGTAAGACTTAGTTGCAAACGAGAAATTTGTAAATCTTTAAGAATGGTTTATGATAATCAAGAAGATAAAATTAATTTCGTTAAAAATGGCATGAGTAAAGAATCATTGGATGATATCTTACAATCTCTTGAGACGCATTAAAGCGGTCATTTGCAATATGAGATACATAGGTTATAAAGACTATTTCAAAAAGAAAGTGCATAGTTTAGTCTTGGGAATTTGACTAAAAAAGACAATGTTTGCCAGTCTATAAGAAAACTAGATGGGAAGCCTATCCTCAACCCATAGAGGGCATTTAAGCCGTTACTGGACGTAAAACCAGAGGAAAATGTGAGCCACAATCACAACTACCAATAAATATCCTTTTATTTTGTTGTTCTTTTATCATTTGTATTATAGCATTTAGTGGTGTGATTTTGTATTTAATAATTATTTGTTTTCTTTTACTTTTTTTTCTCTTTTCACAGTTTGCTTTTATTGAGACATGAGCTTTACGCGTCATTTGACAAATACGCCAACCCATTTATAGCTGTTTCTCATTTTGTCTGTCACTAAGATCTTCAAATATGAGCTCTTTTTCTGAACACTCACAACTTGTTTTTGAAGATTATTCCAATGGCAGCATCTTTAAGTAGACAATTTAAAAATATTTGTGTGCTTTCTAGATTTCATTATGGAAAATACAATGAGTTTGTTCAAGTAGCTGTAGATCTTGATTTTGTCATAGCTGAGAGGAAACTATACCTTATATATGGAGGAGGTGATCGTAGGTTATCAAAACTTGTCGCAGAAGCTGTTTTTATTAGATTAAACCAGGTGCTAGGTATCATTCCACAAGCCTTAAAACATCTGGAATGCCAATCCGATGTACCAATTAGAGAAGAGTTAGTTATCTCAAGTATGCAAGAGCGAATATTTGAGATGTTAAATCATGCTGACACTTTCATTTTCTTGGTAGGAGATCTTGCAACTTTAGAGGCACTTATTACATCTACATCTTGGGCTCATTTGAACATCCATCAACCATCAGTTTACTCAATGTTAATAACTTTTATGATGACTTGCTCACATTCATTAACCATGCAATTAAAAATCATTTTATTCCAATCTCTGCGAAAAAAAACTCTTTATTTATGATTCTACTGTTAATGAGTTATTTGATCTTTTACAAACTTACAAACCAAAGCCAGATCCTAGGACCTTGGCATTGGAATGGTTGACATAATAGGGGTAACCCTAGGCCTAGTAAGAAGTACAAGTTGGACTTAACTCTCCAGTTGTAATTATTTTCTTAGAGCGATTAGGTAATATCTTGTAAACTCTACTTCTTTCCTTTAAGCCATTGAGGATAACGTCTTGTTCTGGTTAGGGGGAGGGAACGGTTGACAGTTGTGGAATATCTCAAATCCTAGTAATTTTTATGTCGAAGATAACTGATATGGGGTGTAGCGACTCTAGAAACGCATCTTCAACGGCCTGTTCAGGTGTGATCTTTCCTATTTCTTCTTTTATTATTTATGTTTTCTTTATCTTTCTCGTCTTTTTGCATGCATATCTTTAAATTATGAATAATGTTTAGATTAGGTTGGGGGGAAGGGATAATTGACATAAATTGTAAATAAGTGTGTTTATTTATTTTTTTATTTTAAAAAAACCCAAAAAAACTACAAAAAACAAAATTTTTATATCTAGGATGGTTGTGTAAAGAGTCATGACTTTTGAGACGCAACCTAATAGTTCTGTTGTATTCTATTTTGATTTTAAAATTCATAGTAAGTTGTTTTTGTTCCCTTTTCTTTGAATTACTCAAATTTGTGAACTCTCCATTTGGTTATTAAGTCATTTTGTTGTTTACTCATTTAACATGTATTATTAAATCATTCATCACACACACACAATGACATATACTAGTGGATTGTAAGTTAAATTTTTTACAGCATTTAATTCTTTTGATTTATTAGGGATAATGTCTAATGTGGTAGAAAGTGTATATTGCAACAACAAAAAAGAAAAGAAAAAAAGAAAGAAAAAGAAAAAGAGAAAAAAATTGAATGTGTTTAATTTTATTACATCTAGAACTCAAGTAATTAAGTCCATAGAGGTGTTTCAACATCTAGTGCCTTAAGGCCAACTGGTCTAGGAGTTATTGGCCCAAAACTTACTACATGGGTTATAAATATATTGTTTGCTTATTTACTAAAGACCCGAGTAATTAAGTCCGTAGGGGTGTTTCAACACCTAGTGTCTTAAGGCCAACTGGTTTGGAAGTCATTGGCCTTAAGCTCGCTACATGGGTTAAAAATGTAATTTTTTTTTAAAAAAAAGTTTAAATAATTTACTGTCTGAAGATAAAATTTCTAATGAGTTTTAGAAATAAAATATTGTTTCCTTTTAATAAAGCCCCATAAGTATTGTGTTAATTACTTGAGCACAAAAGAAAGTTTATAATAATCTGGATAATGAGTGAATGATAAAGAATTAGAAAAATTTGGGAGAGTTCATTTATTTGGTAGTTTAGAGGATAGATAAACAACTATTAACTTGCATGTGAATTTTGTAAATCTTAATTTAATATAACGCTTTAATTGCTAGGAGCTAGCAATAAGCTAGTTGGGGGGTGTAATTAGTGTTAAAAATTGTATATTTATTAAGGGATAAAAATGTTATTTTGTGCTTATAATATAATTTATGTGTAATTATGTAACATATTATGAATTTCTAATTATTTTTCTAAATATTTGATTTTGTATATTTTTGTGTATTTATTAGGTAAAAATAATAATTTCACGCAATTTGGGGCTCCAAACAAATTACGGATATCAAATTTTGATTCCGCAAGTCCGAGAAATTAGGTCATTGTTGAGGAGGATTCGCGATTTTTGTTGTAAAATTATAAGTTTTTACCATAGTAAATGTGGTAATTGTGAAATTATAAGTTTTTATCATGTTAGCTATGGTAATTGTTAGTGAAATGTGTTAGATGTGTTTGAGTGAATTAAGTTAGGTTTATGTTTTGTTACTAGAACAAATGTAAGAATAAGATGTAATTAATTTTATTTATTTGTGTGGTGTGAATTAATCTTGTATTAGTATAAATAGAGAGGGAGAGAACACACCTCTCTATACCTTTCTTTCTCTTCTTTCCCCTCAAATTCTTCTTCTCATCTTTCTTTGTAATATATTTTAAATAAATAAAATTAGTTTTATTTCAATTTTCAAATACTATTTTTATATATTTTTTAATTTTAATAATTTCCTTTATTTGAAATATGTTTAGTTAAACACTAATAGTTAGGGTGAGGTGAAATTCTTAATAAAAAAAATGATTTAATCAAATTCTATTTTTAACTATATAAATTAAATTATTTTTTATTTAATTTTATACATATTTTATATTTTGAAATTTTTATTTATTGTAAACAAACAAGGCAGTTTGGCACAATAAATTCTTAATATCTTAATATAAGGTATGGTAAAATGATATTTTGACTTATTGCAGACAAATTAAATTTTGGCACAATAAATGCTTAATCCATAATAAAATTAATAGGAAAATAATAATAATTTATATAATTAATCTTTTGGGCAAAACATCTAAATAAAAATGGCAAAAAAATTTATTAAAATTTATTTATTACTGAGAGTGAATCAATAACCCTAACTAATTTAATTTTATAGTTTTGCTCAAACTAAATTATATATATTTAAATTTTATTTTTATTTTTTTATATAAACTAAAATAAACAAAATTAATCTTTTCTTTATATATTGACCTTGGACTCACCGAGCTATAGTATAACTAAGCACTCTTATACTTGAGGGTAAAATTAAACACTTTTAAGTTGTGTCATAAATCACGACATTGATCTTAATTAGATCAGTAATGAGTAGATAAGTTGAGAAGTATTAGAATTGCACTTCTGGATAACTTTATTAATATTAAGATACTTGGAATTACAGGAAACTTCCTTAACATAGTTAAAAGGAACATAAATAAGAATATTAGTGCTAAGGTCGGCCTACTAATAATATTTCCACAGGTGTTGTGCATTCCATGCTTTGCCGACAATTCTGCCATTTGGATAACCCAATTTATATGCACCATCGGTGAACGAGTGCAATAATTTGTACGACCCTTCCCAACGCAGCCCTATGACTTTGTCATCCATCTCTCTAGTGTGCTGATTTGGTTATGGTGCACCAAATCCCCCTCTTTGAATAGTCATAGCCAAATACTTTTGCTGTAAAACTTAGTCACATTTTGCTTGTAAATTGCTAACTGACCTCTTACCGCCTCTCTCTTCTCTTCAAGCAAGTCTAAATCCAGCAATATGTATTCCCTATTTGTTATCTCATTGTGGTACTTTGTTCGATGTGGCTCCATACCAATTTCAATTGGGATTACTGCCTTGTGTCCAAAAGCAAGTGAGAATTGAGTCTCCCTTGTTGAAGTATTTACGGTCGTTCTATAAACCCATAGCACTCTCGGAAGCTCGTCTACCCAAGCTCCCTTCTTCTCACTTAAATCTTTTTTTCAATAGCTGCTTTACAATTTTTTTCACCTCTTCCACTTGTTCATTTGCATTTAGATGAGTAGGTGAACTAAGTTGCAGTTCTATACTGAGCTGAGCATAAAATTTCTTGAAGTTTACATTGTTCAACTGGGTTCCATTGTCAATGATGATTGCTTGAGGTAGGTCATATTTACAAATTACACTCCTCCATATGAAATTCGTTGTTCGTTTCTTAATCATTTTTTGAAGCGATTCAACTTCAATGCACTTGGTAGAGTAATCAATAGCTACCACAACATATTTCATTTGGCCCTTCTTGGTCGATATCGGTGATTAGTGTTAAAAATTGTATGTTTATTAAGGGATAAAAATGTTATTTTGTTTTATTAATGTAATTTATATTTGTAATGGTGTAACATATTGTGAATTTCTAATTGTTTTTCTAAATATTTGATTTTGTGTATTTTTGTGTGTTTATTAGGTAAAAATAATAATTTCATGCAATTTGAGGCTCCGAACAAATGCATGGATGTCAAATTTGGATTCTGGAAGTCCGAGAAATTATGTCATTGTCAAGGAGGATCCAAGACTTTTGTTGTATTTTTTTATGTTTTTACCACGGTAAATGTGGTAATTGTAAAATTATAAGTTTTTATCATATTAGGTATGGTAATTGTTAGTGAAATGTGTTGGATGTGCTTGAGTGGATAACTTAGGTTTATGTTTTATTAGTGGGATTATTAGTGGGACAAATGTAAAGTTAAGATGTAATTAGATTTTTTATTTGTGTGGTGTGGATTTACCATGTATTAGTATAAATAGAGGGGGGTGAACACACCTCTCCACACCTTCTCTTCTCTTCTTTTCCCCCAAATTCTTCTTCTCATCTCTCTTTGTAATTTATTTTCAATCAATAAAATTAGTTTTATTTCAATTTTCAAATTCCATTTTTAATTATGTGTTTTTCAATTTTAGTAATTTCCTTTATAAAAAACATGTTTAGCTAAATATTAATAGTTAGGGGAAGATGAAACTTTTAGGAAATAAATAAGATTTAATGAAATTCTATTTTTAATTTTATAAATTAAATTATTTTCTATTTAATTTTATACATATTTTATATTATGAGATTTTGATTTATTGTAGACAAACAAGGGAGTTTGGCACAATAAATTCTTTTTATCAAAATATAAGGTATGGTAAAATGGTATTTTGACTTATTGTAGACAAATTAAATTTTGGCACAATGAATACTTAATCCATCATAAAATTAAAGGGAAAATAATAATAATTTATATAATTAATCTTTTGGGCAATAAATCTAAAAAATGGCAAAAAGAATTTATTAAGTTTTATTTACTACTAACAGTGAATCCACAACCCTAACTAATTCAATTTCATAATTTTATTTAAGTTAAGTTGTTTATATTTAAGATTTATTTTCAAATTTTAGATAAAATAAAATAAACAAATTAAATCTTTTCTCTGTGGATCGACCTTGAACTCACCAAAATATATTATAACTAGACACTGTTATACTTGAGAGTAAAACAAACATTTTAAAGTTGTGTCAATCGGTTTGATAAGATCTACCCACCATTGCAAATGGCCATGTGCTCGACATTGTGGTCATGTTTTCTAGTGGTTATCTTGTAATAACGGTAAATTACAGGCATTCATGCATCTTCAAACTAACTCTCGATCATCCTCATACATGGTCGGCCAAAAATAACCTTGCCTTATTATTTTATGGGCCAAAGATCTACCTCCGTTGTGATCTCAACAAATTTGCTCATGCACCTCTATCATTAAATTGTCGACATTAGTTGAACCCAAACACATTAAGTAAGGTAAGGTATGACCTCTCTTGTTAAGTATACCCTCAATGATGGTGTAATGCATCACTCGATATTGCAGTTTTCTTGCCTTTACTTTATCTTGAGGTTGCTCCCCAAACTCAATATACCTTGTAATAGGCACCATGTAGCTCTTTTCATATACTACCATACAAATTTCAATCTCGACCTTAGCTATACACAGCTTTAAAACTAGCTCTAATAGGATTTCTTGTGGGAACTTTGGACACTCCGTGACTGCTAGTTTTGCTATAAAAACTATCTTTGGAATAAGATTTATTGAGGTCGATAAAGTTTACACACATTTTCCATTTTCCATTTGCCTTTTTCACCATTAGCACATTTGAAACACATTTTGTATAATTCACTTCCCTTATAAACCCTGCTTTTAGCAGTTTATCTACCTCATCATAGATGGCCTCATAAATTTTTTGGTTGATTCTATTTTTCTGCTTCGCAGGCTTGTGTTTTTTTATCCATAGCCAACTGGTGGCATAAAATCTGAGGATCTATTCCGTCATATCTTCATGATTTTGTGCAAATATGTTATTGTATTCAACTAATAAGTTCTGAAGCTCATTGAAAATTTGATTCATCATTTTTGTTCCTACTCTTACCACTTTGCTCAACTTATCCTCACTCACTGACACTTGTTTCATCTCTTCATTAGGTCATACTGGTGTAATCTATACTCAGCTCATAGATCGATACTTATGATTTGCATAGATTCTTTCGCAGCTGTAGAGTGATAGCTTTGAGCTACTTCTTGTTGACTCTGACCCCATCTTGGACTATAAATTTCATGTGGATTGAGCTCACTACTCTTACTATCCTATCGAACGGTCTACCCAAAATAACTTGATAAGGGCTAGGCTCATTAACCACTACCTATGTCACCATAATTGTTTTTTGAAGAGGGCTAGACCCTATAGCCAATAACAAGTCAATCACCCCAAGGAGAATCACCTGAATTCCTCCAAACTCTATTAACGATGTTATGATAGGATCAAACCTGAGGTCGCCAATTTACAGATCATACAATGTTTGCTTAAATAAAATTTCGACCGAGCTACCCCCATCTATGAGAGCTCAATTCAACTCCTGTCCTACCAAGGTAACCTTCACCATAAGTGTGTCTTCATGTGGATTGATTAGTATTAAAAATTGTCTAATTATCAAGTGATAATAATATTATTTTGTGCTTATGTTATAATTTATATTTGTGTTTATGCAATAAATTAGGAATTATTAATTATGTTTTAAATATATCTAATTTTGTGTATTTTTGTGTGTTTATTAGGTAAAATATTAATTTCACGTAATTTGAGGCTCCAAACAGATAAACGAAGGTCAAATTTAGATTCCAGAGGTCCGAAAACCTTAAGATCAGTCAAGATCGGCTTAAAATTGGGCTTGTGTAAAAAGAGTTGACTTTTCCTATTGACCGAGCATTGATTGGATGATGAAATGAGCTTACAATAGATATGAATGCATGGGATAACTGGCAATTTTGACTAAATCTAAACCGTTCATGATTCAATGGCCATAATTTTTACGCCACGTGGCAATGGTTGGTGAAGCAAGTTGTAGGATTCGAATCTTTGTATTTGGGTCGACCCGATCCACCCATTAACCTGCCAAATCTCAACCGTTCTTTGACCAAATCGGACGAGTCAAACGATGCCACGTGTGATGTTCACTTTTGAAGTTTGACCAGCCATTGGATCTTGATCTAAAGGTTGTGAGGAGCACATGCATGAAGCTTATGATGGACCGCAACACACTGGATTATGAATTTATTTTTCTATAAATAAAGCCTCATTTTTTATTTTTAATCATCTCTCTACAACTCTCTTCTTCTCAAATTCTTTCCATCTCACTGTAATCTTGATTTTCAGGTGTGTTTTTAATATTTTATATAATTATTTTTATAAATAAAATTAGTTTTATTTTCAATTTTAGTTGTTTTTATTACTTTTAATTATAAGTAATTCAATTTTAATATTTCTTTTTATTATGCTCAACTAAATAATATTAGTTAGGGGAAGGTGAAACTCTTAGGAAATAAATATGATTTAATCAAATTCTATTTTTAATTTTATAAATTAAATTATTTTCTATTTAATTGTAAACATATTTTATATTTTGAAATTTTGATTTATTGTAGACAAACATATGAATTTGGCACAATAAATTCTTAATATCTTAATATAAGGTATGGTAAAATTGTATTTTGACTTATTGTAGACAAATTAAATTTTGGCACAATAAATACTTAATCCATCATAAAATTAAAGGGAAAATAATAATAATTTATATAATTAATCTTTTGGGCAATAAATCTAAAAAAAAGGCAAAAAGAATTTGTTAAGTTTTATTTACTACTAAGAGTGGATCCACAACCCTAACTAGTTCAATTTCATAGTTTCATTTAAATTAAGTTGTTTATATTCAAGTTTAAATTTCAATTTTTAGTTAAAATAAAATAAACAAACTAAATCTTTTCTCTGTGGATTGATCTCGGACTCACCGAGTTATAATGCAACAAGACACTCTTATACTTGGGAGTTAAAAATTACTTTTAAGTTGTGTCATGGATGTGTGACCGCTTCCTCATCTACGTCTGTGAACATGATTGGTGCTCTTTAAATCCACTGCTTCTCTAATATTGGAACACTAAAATTCACCTCATAAATTTTCAGAGAGTATATACTATAATTCTTTCTCGAAAGATTTGATTTCCCTCATGGGGATGACCTTCCTGTGATCATCACCACCATATTGTCTTTGATGCCCCTTTTTCTCCCATCTCTTCTTTGGTTACTCATATACTTCTTTAGATATTAATTTTACTCTAGCCACTCAATCAGCTCTTTAAAGTCTATACAATCTGCAATCCTATATACGTACACCTGGGTGAGCATTTTCGCCCAGACCTCCCATAATAGGCTTTGGTAGGCTCAATAGCCCTTATATTTTATATAGCAAATATTTTTGCTCTGCTTATGTTCAAAGGTGTAAATCTCCTACACAACTCTATTAAGTTCACCTTATAATACGATCTTAATCCTCTTTGGTTCATAGATGGTGATAATATGTTACTCTTTTAATTGGTTTTCTCGTTGGCTCTTCCCATACTTATTTCTTCTGCTTCAGTCGCAACCCATTAGTGAGACTTTTGTTTTTTCACGATTTCTTTCCCAATCTTAAATTGGCCTCTCCAGTTGTTTGCCTCTGTCATAATGATGCTTATTATCCAAGTTCCTCCTCGAGCTATACCTAAGATTATCTCATCCCCTTCTTGGTTCCCCTCTTCGCACCAGACCTATTGTCAGTTCCTCTATTTTTCTTTTTTCTTCCTCCATATTTTCAATTTTCATATCTAGTTTCGCATGATCATGCACCTCAATGAATGTTGAAATTCCCTTGCTATACAAACTACTCCACAGTCGATTGATTCTCTGCCCCTTTATTAGCCTTCTAGAGCATCTGGGTGATCAAAGGCCCCCAAATTAGTAACTTCTTTATGATATCTGATCATAAAGCTTCTCAAACTTTCAAACTCCCCTTGGATAAGCTTTTTCAGCCAGCTTGCATCCTACTTAGGTATTCAAGAACCTTTGAAATCTAGGGCAAAGAGTTCACACAACTCTTTGAAATTTCTTATGCTTTCCTTCTTTAATCTCTGGCACCACTCCCCACATCTACATTTCTAGAGTTAAGGGGAAAACACGACGCTTTGGTAGATCATTCAAGCCGTGAATTCAGATCATCTTATTAAACCTCTCCACATGGTAGTTAGGATCGATTTCCCTTCATAAACTAAAGTCGGAACCACATACTTGGGCAATAAAGCCACCGCCATCACTTCAGGTATTAGAGGAGATTCATTGTCGAGCAATAATCTTTCTATCACTTTCTTGTCCTTTGCCTTGGCCTTTAATGCTTCTAGAGTTTTTTAAAATTGAAGCATTCATTTCTCAAGCTCATTTGCCCGTTGGGGTTTCTTAACTCTTCCCTCTGCATTTTACGATCCAGGTCATCAATTTGCCTCCTCAACTTATTCGCTTTCTCTCCTACACTTATACTCTCTTATTGTACCTTAGTTTGAAGTAGCCTTATTCCGCTCTATCGTTCACCACTGAGCTCCTCTCTCTCCTGTTCTTTATTATTCTCTGGATCGTCACTCCAAACCTGAGTCCCTCTGACTTGGGCATCAACCAACCCTTTGGTCATCTCCTCAAACCTTGCCATATGTCTGTCCACCACTTCTCTCCATCTTTTATCTACAACGACATTCGCTTCCTCCGCCATTTGGCATAAAGTTTGCTTATCTTTGTCATCACTGTCCACCACCATTTTACAGTTCCATAGCCTCCTCTTGTCGAATTTCAAATGTATAGCTTTTCGCACCGTTCCCCATATATGGCACCAAGATGTTGATACTAAAGAACAACCTCAATAGCTAAATTTGTTTTTTGGAGAATAACAACACGAATCCAAGCTCAAACGTCGATTTGACTGCAACTTTCCACACCTGCCAATCACAAAACATGGTTAAGACGTGCCAGTGGGGGTTCAGGCGTAGATTCTTTGATGGTTAAGTTAGATGTTTGTATATAAGGAAAATAGAAATGAAAAGGAGGAACAAAAAAAGTTAAAATATAGGAATTTTCTAATGATGGTATCATAGGTCTTATAGAAAGTAGAATAGTTTTAAGATTGGTAACTTGTAAAGTTTTTAGTTAATTTGTTAACCCCCTCCTCTGATGCCCTCTTCAGCTTAAATAAACTATTGGTTGTCAGTGGTTACCTCTTTAGTTTCAGCCCACTCTCTTCAGTAGTTGCAAGTAGTTGTCAATTGAAGGTGGTTTAAAAAGTTATGGCACATAACTTCCTTAAAAATTAGGCCACGTTATCCTGACAAATGATTTTCCATGTCAAGCTAGCACATTCTCAGGTCAGAAAAACAAATTTCCAAGTCATACTACTTCACTTTCGGATTGGACAGGTGGATTTTTTTCGAGTAGCTCACATAGACTTAAGGTTGTATTTTTTAAACCGGGCCATCTACATAAACTTTAGGTTGTACTTGTAAATGAGGTCGTCCACATACACTTTAGGTCGTGCTTATAAACCAGGTTGCCAATATAAGCTCTAGGTTGTACTTATAAACCAGGTCACCAACATAGACTCCAAGTATTATACTTACGAGGTCAGCTCAATGGCAATAGGTTTAAAGTAGGTTAAGGTCGATTGTATTTCTTGGTGTTATTAGAAAAATCCAATCTGACAAACATCGACCACTTATGAGCATGAGTTTTTCATTTTAAAAAATACGTCAAGACACCCTTATTGATAATTACATTATAATTATACCCTTACTTTTTCTTTACTTTTACGAGAATAATGTTGCAACAATATTCTCGGAGTTATTAATGAAAAGAAAAAATATAAATTTATCTAATTAGCCTTAAAAATAAAAATAAATTAGTTGTTGTTATTTTACTTTTAGGATTGACTTGGTAAATTAATTTTTTACAAAAAATTATTAGTAAGATTGTTGTAAGGATATTAAGCATTACTTTAAATGAGCTAATATTAATTTATTTATAAATAATAATTTGCAAGATTGAAAAATGCCAATTGTTGCATAATGATATCTATTTCTTAATTTGCTAATAAGTAATTATTGGTTATTTGCTAATTAACTTTTTTATAGATTAAAAAATTAATGTCAAAAATATTGTTGTAAGGATATTATTATAAAGGTAAAGAAAAAGTAAGAGTAAAAATATAACATATTTAATAATAAATGTATTTTAAAATAATTTTTAAAATAAAAAAATTAAATAAATACTTAAATTAAAATATAAGAACTAATCGAGCGTGAGCATGCAGACTAATTATAATTTGATCAAAGCTTAATTGTTGGCCATCTATGCATCCATGTCTTTCGTGAAACAAAGACTTGGGTCGTGTTGGAGTATGGTCGGGTACTTTGGTTGTAGATAGCTTTCAAATCCTATGCATGTGTATCTAATCGGTGTGATTTCCAAGGCTAGCTTAAATTAATTTGTTTCCCAACAACTGCCCACACAACCACCACCCCCCCCCCCCCCCCCCCCGGGGGGCGTTAATCGATGTTTACAAGTTTTAGCATTGGATACGATTGTTATAAATCCATTGTCATTTTCGATAGCATATCTTAATTGCCTAATTCATACGTTTGTGAGCAAGTGGGGCATAATCGATTTCAATTTTGTCAAATATTAATTGACGCATTTATATCAATTTCGATTTCAGTTTTTGTTACTTCAAATTGACCGTTCATTATTGTCACTCACAGTTCTCTAGATGAATGTGATATTTAGCCAGCCACTTGAGATGGGAAATGACCCAAATGTCACGTGTCACGGTACGAGCATGACACAGAGACGTATAGCACAGCACGGCACGGCACAGCAAGCACGTGGACCGTGTCGAGCTTTTTTGACGCGACCTTGGCGCGATTAAAGATTAAGCGCGATAAAAAAGTCAATAAAGCGTTTTATTTTTTAATGATAGTAAACTTAAAATTTTATAATTTTACAAATAACTTGAAATTGAATTTTTTAAATCTATAATTGATTTATATTTATAATTTATTAAATAAACAATTGATATCATAATTTTAATGAATAAAATTATAAATATCATGATTTTATAAATATGCATTACTATTATTGTGAATTATGATTTATGACACTGTAAGTCTAAGTTAACAATTAAGTTAACCCATAAGAAAAATTTATTATTATTATTGTTGTTAAGTATTAAAAAAAATTCTAATATTATAAGGTCAAATTTAGTAATTAATATTATATTTTCTTATTATTATTAAATATGGACTTGAGTTTTGAATTTTCGATTCTATTAAATTTGAATAAAGGTATAAACCTAAGAAAAGTACATAAACTTGAACAAAATACACCAACAGCTTAGCATGCGCTCTTAAAAAAAATATATATTATTGAACTTTTTTTCTTAGGCACTGCACGGTCTACGGACGGCACGGCCTAAAAAAAAAAATTTAGATGCGGCATGGCACATGCACGAACACGTATGGACCTTACCGATACGGTCCATTGGCCATCTCTACCAACCACATATCTTATGTGTCTCACCTTAACGAAACAACGACATTATATAGTTTAATTCCTTGGCGCACCGAGAGTCTGAACGTACAATTTGCAACATTCAGTATTGCAACGTTATTCAGCGTGAAATTAATTATGAAAAACAAGAAAAAAGAGTATTGGTTCATCGATTTCTATATGATATATCAAATTTAAATTCCTTCATGACTAGATTATGTGATAAGAATCAGACAAAAAGATTTATTTGCACATAAGGGAAGATTGAATGAGATAATCCTACATTGACTTATAATATATAAGCTCAAAGACAGGGACGGAGGCTGAACATTAATTGATTGGGGTTTATTTTGTCAACAACCTTTGCTAAACTAGTATTGTGGTTGCCTAATACAGAGTTAATTATTTTTCTGGTCAAAATTAGGTGAATGGTTAAAGATAAAACGTTTTAAAAAATTACTGTTTAAGGTATAATTGTTTTACCATTAAGGATAAATGCATGTTTAATCCTTATATTTGAAAAAAGTCTTAAAACACCCTTGATGTTACGTATGTTATACTCCTACTCTTACTTTTACTTTTTTTTTACAATAATACCCTTACAACAACATGCTTGGGGATGTTAATGAATTTTTTTTTAATCAAAATAGCCTTAAAAATAACATAAAAAATTATCCAAATTTTTATATTATTATTTTACTTCTAGGATTAGTTTGGTAAATTAAATTTTTATAAAGTAATTATTAGTAAGATTATTGCAATTATATTTAACGTTACTTTAAGTTGATGGGGATTAATTTATTCATAAATAATTATTAGCAAAATTATTGCACGGGTACAAAAAAATATTAGTTCTTTCATACTGATATTTAATAGTTAATTTACTAAAATTAACTTTTTTAAAAATAAATTAATTAATGTCAAGAATATGGTGGCAAGGATATTTTTGTAAAAACTAAGAAAAAAACAAGGCTTAGAATATAACATATTTAACTGTAAGGATATTTTGAGGTATTTTTGAAATATGGGAATTAAACGAGCACTTAAATTAAAATATAGAAACTAAATAAATATTTACCCTAAGATGAATTTATAAGTTATTTAGAACAAAATCAATATCTACTTCAAAAGTATGAGTTATAAAGTCCAATCCCTTTTAATTTATAACAAAAAGTAATTTATTGGGGGCTTAGGAGTTAATTTACTTAGACAATTTCAACAAATTTCTTTTATTTGGAGGATTTGAGTCTTAAGCGTTTCAAGAATCCTTCGCACTTGCTTAAGGTAATCTTTAGGGATGACAAAATCCTCCACGGGTTTGGGGCCCCATGGAACCTCACCCCAAATGGAAAATTTTTTTAATAATTTTTGGGGAATGAGGTGGGGAGCAGGGGAAAAATAATCTCACAATTGTTAACGGGGTGGGGTTTGGTATTGCACTCCCCACCCCAATCCCCGTTATATATAAATATGTTTTTAATTTTTATTTAATAATTTTTATTTAATAATTTTTATTTTATCAACTATAATATCAATTAATAATTTTTTAATTTTTATGTAATATAAACATGATATGAGTAAAAGAAAACCCTACAATATTTTTTAACTTTAAAATATTATTATATTTTCTTTTCTCTTTTAAGGTGCTACTCTCTTTAAATATTTTTCACTTTTAATATCAGTTTAAGATATTGTTTCAAACTTTTAGAGATTTAAAAAAAATTAAATACTTTATAATATGGTGATGATTTTATTTTAAGTCTCTAATTTTTAATTTACTGAAATCATATTTTTATATCTATTATAAAATAAGTAAATGGGAAATGGGGTGGGGATAGGGGAATCATTCCCCACGTGGGGATTCCCCATCCCCAACCCACTAAATTTATTAGAGAATGAGATGGGAAATGGAGGCAAAATTCTTTAATGGGGTGGGGAATGGGATAGGCATCCCCACCCCCACCTCGCCCTATTGCCATCCCTAGTAATCTTCAACTCATGGTTTTCTATTACTATAAATTAACATTGATCGCTTAACAACATGAATTTTTGTAAATCAATTTCATATAAAAGTAAATACACACGTGAAGGCGAAAGCCATCATGAGTTTATAGACCAATTGTAAGTTGATCAAAACTTGTTGGCCATGCATGCATGTCTTTCGTGAAGCAAAGACTTGGGTCATGTTGAGGTATGGTCGGCTTCTTTGTTTGTAGACAGCTTTAATTAATGGGAAATTTACAACAATAACCACAAAATTTAGGCTTTTTTCAACTTTAACCCCCAAACATTTTTTCTATCAACATTAGCCAAATCCCAAAATTGAGGACGAAATTACCCTTATCATTCTCACATTTCTCTCAAGCCTAACTCCTCCCCCTCTCACCAAAATCTCATCATCGGAATCCCGTATACATCGTCGGCAACGTAGATCGGTAGCGGAGAGAGTTGCCGGCAGCTGAAACAAGCTAAATCACGTTGAATATCTTCGAAAATCTCCAAAATAAAAGACAAAAATTGGAAACCCTAGGTGAGCTATTGAAAACCCAACATTATTGTGTTTTTTTGTTGTTATTGTTGTTGTGTTGTGTTGGTTGCATTGGTGATGGATTGAGCATTTGGGATGTTGTTGGTGTTTAATGATGGGTGAAATGTATATGGGAAAGGGAGTGGAAGAGAAAAGGAAGAGAAGTGAAAGGGAAGGGAAAGGGAAAGGGAAAGGGAAAGAGAAGGAGAAGGGAAGGTTGTGCTGTACACGAAACGCACGCGGCAAGCGCACCCCATTCGCGCGAGGCCTGGCCTGTCACATGTGAGACGTGTACGCAAGGCCTCGCCTGTCGCACACGAAACGCGTGCTTCTCGCGTGCGACAAGCGCGGCCTAGCGTGCGTGGGATGCGTCACGCGTGCGACAGGCCCATCCGCGCGCATATAGCTAAACTACCCTCATTCCCTGAAAAGAAAAACTCTACATGTACTGAAAACAGAACTTTTTCCACTCAATCACACTTATCCTGGCCTCCATCTCCTAAGAATAATAGCTTGAGTGCTACTCAAACTGGAATCCATATTGCTCATTCATATTCATCTTCATTGGCATCGGTGTCTGCACATAGTAAAACCTCTTCTGTAGTTAGTGAAACTGATGTCGAAAACCAAATATCATATTTGGAAATGGAGTGCAAGAATAGGCGTAGAAAGGATGGAACAAGTACTTTGAAATATGAGCACTCTCTAGGCCAAAAGCTAAATTTTCGGAGAGGAAAGGTGGTTGAGCTTCACCCTGTGGATAGTACACCAACAAGACTGAAATTTAAGAAAAGGGTGCTTAGTGACAAGTAAAGTCACAGCCTTTGGTCCGCTGAAGAGTATTTTTTTTCTCTTTTGTTGTTTTTTTCTTTTTTCTCTTTCCATTTTTTCTGTCTATCCATAATCTATGCCCTTTAGAAGAGGCAAATTTGTATCTGTCTGTACAAAAGAATTTGCAGAACGAGTTCAAATGTTGCAAAGTGATCAAGATTGATCGCTTCTTTACTAATAATATTTGAATAAACTTAATATCGTATGTTTTGTTCATTGAGAAAACTTGTATTATGAGTGTTCCTAAGTTGATTATAAACCGATTGTATATCAACATCTCATACTGTGAATTACATGGGGATATTTTAAATAAAGAAGGAAGTTTGCTTATTGGAAGAGATTTTGAATAAAGAATGAAATTCACAATCGTGCTTGAAGCCAGTTTCGTTTCATTTCAGCCTGACCTTTGCTTAAGTTTCAATTTTATGTCATGCTGACTCCTCTGTCTCTCAAAGCCAAATTTAAGGCCTAATCCGTAGTCACATTGATTCCTCTGTTTTTTTTTTCAAGCAAATTTTTAGGCTAAATCCGCAGTCAATTTCACGTCAAGTTGATTCGACTGTTTTTTAAAGCCAAATTTTCACCTTAATCCATAGAGCCATGAAATTATAGATATTTCTATTTCTTTGGTCTTTGAATCTGCGTAACAAACACACATAACTGTTTTATACATGCAATAAGATATGGCAATACTTGATGAATTAATTTATATTGACTTTTTTTTTTCAAATCTATAGGGGATGGAATAATTATATTCATTAGGATTTATCTGTAAAACTTCATACACCCTTGCAGAAATTGCTCAAATATACAATATTTCTATACTAAAAATGTTGTATTCTTGGCATTCACGTACTCCGTACGCCCATCTGCTAACGTCTCCCACTAACCGTCATAACATAATTGAAGTACAACGGAATCCATTAAACCTAAAAAAAAAACAAAAGAGATAAGATTTCACGCTACAAAACCTAGTAAAAATGAATATGCAGTACATTTATGTGGATGAAATGAAGTATACAATTTTGGATTTACTTCGTCTCATCGTAAGCTTCGAAACGATATATTATACGCCTAAAATGGACACATGTAGCCCAAGTTATTACTTTCGGAAAATAACTTAAATTTAGTGAGACACATGCACATGTCCCACTTGCCTATCGCACATATTTTTTGAGTGCTGTCTCACATAAAACCAGTAGATTTATGTGAGACAGGTGCCTGTCTCACTTGTTCTGGACTTCTGTTTTACTCGATTTTTCAGGGGTTTCAATGATTGATTTTCATTTCTCAACTCAAACTAACTACTTTAACAAGTCACATTGTTTTGTTAATGAAAAATAACAACATTTGCAATAAAAACTCACTTCAATTTCGAACTCAAATGATAAAATCAATAGATTAAAAGTTTAGGTTATGGTAAGAGTATAAACTAACCTTAAGAAGCTCTCCAATTGATAATTATATCTTCAATTATGTAATGCTTGTTTGATGAAATTTGCTAATTTATTGAGAGTAATGGAGTTTGTTGAGTGATGAAGTTTGTTAAGTTGAAAAGAGAAAAGTGGTGGAAGTGCTGGAATTGAAAAGGGAAAGTGGCATGCCTTTGTAAATTTGATGAAAATGATGAGGGTAATGTAGTCCAAAAATAGGGTGTTTGGCTAGTTATGATAGAAAAAAGTTTGAGGGGTTAAAGTTGAAAAATGCCTAATTTTTTTGGCTATTTTGTAAATTTCCCTTAATTAATTTGTTTCCCAACAAGGTTTTTGATCGATGATTACAAGTTTTAGCATCGGATACGATTGCGATGAAACCCATTGTCGTTTTCAATAGCATATCTTGCCTAATTCATACGATTTTGTTACAGACAAGTCGACAATAAAATTCTTGGTTTGCACAAATATGCCAACCTCTAAATTACTTTGATCGTTTCATGTTTTTCCTTTTCTAATTCTTTTTTCAGGGTGATCGAATTGATTATTCTACAGGATTAATTTTTAAGACTTAACACATTTGGTAATTATTATCATTATTTTTGCTGATGATATGGTG